>CM076571.1:660057857-660515299 GCA_034641835.2 Pinus albicaulis
CCTTTAGGGGAGGTCCAAACAAACCGACAAGAGGTGATTTGAAAGGAAAAGAGGCTGATTTCGATGGATCTGGAAGTGAGGTCACAGATCTGGAAAAAGAAAGGGCTGAAGCTCTGAAACCGACGGCTGAAACAGCTGAAACTCTTCCACAAAAAGTGGAGGGTACTAAAGCCCCAAGGGGCTGGGTTCCCACTTAGATGAGTAAAAACAGATCAGATCTTGGTCAAGGCGGGCTGAGACAGAGGCTGGAAAACCCTGGCAGAGGCTGCAGCAGAACCCAGAAAAATTACAGAAAAAATGCTGGAAAAAAGGCAGGTCGCAGTGCTCCGACTCGATCCGAGCTGGAGGTCGCAGAAATAAAGCCAAAGGTGCTCCTGTGTCGCAGTTTGGGCCAAAAGGTGCGACCCCCCCGTTCGTACCGCTGCTCGCGCAGATTTTCGGTGGGACCCTCATTGCCTCAAAGTGCAATGGTGCTCGCCACCGCGCAATAGGCCGTAAACACACTAAGTTAGAAATTTTAGGTTTTTAGGGTTTTATGTGAGAAAATGACATGAAAAGAGAAAAACTAAGCAACGAAAAAGAAGCCCTAGGGCCTCGAAGGGGCTTGATACAGAGAGAAACGACAATAATCCAGAAAACCCACTGGAGTCGCCATTTGTTAGTATGAATTCTTCGTCGAAGTGTACGAAAAAGAACCACTTTAGCTACGCATAACTAATAGCCCTAACAACAATAATGGCTGCAAAACATCTTCAGATCTGCAATTAGTAGTTAAAATGCTGCGACAAACAGATCTATAAAATGGAAAGACATTAAGCAGTAAAGTAAAGAGTTTGCTCCATGCATCCAACAGACAAGACAAGAACACGATTTTTGAATGAATTTTTATATTACAGGTCACCTGGGAGGAAACAAGAAGGTGTATCCAGATCTCCTCAATGGGATGGGTTCTTTGTAGTCCTCAGCACTTCAGATCTAAGCTTTCTCTCTCTTGTAGATGTAGAAAACCCAATGTAGAAGGTAAAGCTCAATGGGAGCAACAATGGCAGAAAATGAGACCGAGTGTATAGATCCAGAGTGATCTAGTATGCAACAAAAGGTGAAGAATGATGGGGAAAAACCTCCTATTTATAACAAAATATTGGGTCATTCTAGATCTTGGTGCATGATTAAAATAATGTTAACCAAATCTAGATCCACCTCTATGGAATATTTTATTATTATTTGTTGGAGGGAAAGGGTGTTTGACTTGGGTCAAATCCCTTGATTAGTGAAAAATAAATAAATGATTTATTTATCTTTTTAAGGAAGTGGTTGGGATATAATCAAATAAATAATGATTTATTTGATTAATGGTGGTTGATTTGGTCATATTTAACAAGGAATATTATTTAAATAATTATTCCTAGAAAATAATAAGATAACTATGGGTTTCTCTCATTACTTTCTTTGTTTTTGGGTTAAACATGACTGGGAATAATAATTAAATTATGGTTTAATTAATTATTCCTTTTGGGGTTTCCTAATTAACATAGTGAAAGCAGTTTTACTTGGGGTAAAACTGGTCTTACATGGTGTACTTGGGTCCATCTAATGATGAAGAGTTAGATGACCAAAAAATGGTGTAACACTTGTGCGGAAAACTGATCCATTTTGTCTTTGCAACTTCTTGATTTTCACATCTTGTCGAATTCCCAGTCCTTACACATTTAGGAGCAATTTCTAGTAGCAATTTCTAGTTAAGTTCTAATTATATATTTTCAAAAGTAATTAATAGAATTTAAAACACCTAGCATGATTCCATGCATACCGTTTGAGCAACAACATTATATCATTATATTGTTATTAAGAAAGAAGATTAAGATAGTAACTACTTAAAATGTGGTTTTAAGTGTCACAAAAAATATATAATAGTTGTTTGTGTCAAAATAACAAAGATAAAATATCATTTTATGTCAAAAAAATAATTATATATTTTAAAATTTATAAATTTATTTAATGTATTTGTAATTTAAATATAAAAAATAAAAAGAATATTAATTATAAGGAAAACTAATTTATTTGTTATTAATAAAAAAAAAAAAAAAATTATTTAAAATAATAATAAAATCTATATATTCATTAGTAGTGATAAAAAAAATTCATTAATAAATTTTAAAAAACACTACATTGATAAATTAACCCATGTTTGAACAAAAATACTACCAAATGTGTAATATGTTATAAAATTGTTTGTTTAAAAAAAAAAAATTGAATTTTTGAAATAAATTTTATGCAATATTTTCTTTCAAAATACATATTTTTTATTTGTTTTTAAAAATTTATTAATAATTATGTTATTAGCTCACAAAACACAAAAGGAGCCAGTAACGTATCCCTCGGTCCTCAACCAATTGGGTCGGGTGGGCCTGATTCGACCAATTGTTGGTTTAACCCTAACCATCCCATTGAGATGGGGTCCATAAGTGATGCTGATGTTAACCCCGATAGCTTTTCAAAGAGTTTGGGTGATGAAAATGGTGACGAAAACCCTTCATCCAACACCGTAGGTAGCAATCTTCACGATCACGGTTTGGGTAGCGGCCATGGTTGTAGTGATGGTCTTGGTCACCGGATGAATGCAGGTTTTAAGAAAGAAAATGATTTGAGCCATGATTTTATATATAGGTGTGATGGGTATAGTGATGAGAGGCACAATAATGCGCGCCCAAAAGGAAAATAAGAGCATGTTGTGGGCCATGGCCTCATTAATTCTTTTAGTAAGAATTTAACAAGCATGGTAGGCAGCAGGTTAGGGAGCGTGGAGGACAATAGTCTTATAAAGAATCACTTAAATGATTATGCTAGTGTAACCAATAATGAGAAAGTTTTGAACCTATCCTCAGTGGGGTTAAGTCAAGAAACCCTTAGGATTCTCAGCAAATGTTTAGGTTTCGTTGTTTCCCGTAAAGGCGTTCCAAAAGAGAGCATTTTCACTAGCATTGAGGAAGGCATTCAAAGTTTACCCTTGGATAATAAAAAAGCTCTTAGACAAGAATGCTCCCTTATTCTAAGAAAAGCAAGAGCCCCTAAGAGTAACCTTAGCAAAGATGAGATGAATTCTCTTAAAGCCCTTCGCTTAAAATAATGATGATATCATTGTCCTTAAGGAGACAAGGGAGGAGCAGCGGTCGTTTTAGATAAGGTTGATTATATTAGAAAAATTAATAAGCATCTTGATTGTAGCAGCTTAGGTCCAACCCCTTGCCAAGATTTTTAAGAGAAGTCAAGAAGGCAATCACAAACTCCCATCTCGATGACAAGCTAAAAAATAAATTGACCCCTTCCTGTAAGGTCATTCCAAGAATTTATGGGCTACCCAAGATTCATAAAGAGGGGGTTCCCCTTAGACCAATTGTTAATACCATAGGATCCCCCACCTATGAATTGGTGAAATATGTTGCCAAAATTCTCAAACCTCTCGTGGGAAACACAGATTCCTTCATTAAGGATTCTAATGATTTCGTTAAACTTAGTAAGGAGGAAAGGGTGGAGGAGAGTGACATTTTGGTAAGTTTTGATGTACTAAGTTTCATTATTTACCAAAATTCCATTAGATGAAGCAGTGCAAATTATTAATGAGGTTATGGATCCAGAAACAGCTAAGCTAGTTGAGATTTGTTTACGATCCACCTTCTTAAGCTTCCAAGGAGAATTCTATGAGTAGGTATCTGGTGTCGCAATGGGATCACCACTCTCACCTATTGTCACCAACTTATTTATGGAGCACTTTGAAAAGAAAGCCCTTGCCTCTTTTCTCTTAATTCCAGCTTGGTGGAAAATATTTGTAGACGACACCAACATTAAGTGGACACATGGTAGGGAAAATATCGAGAGATTCTTTAATCATCTCAACTCAATTTCCTTAGAAATTAAGTTTACTATGGATATTGAAGAAAATAGAAGCATTCCTTTCTTGGGTGTCCTTGTTACCAGAAATGAGGATGGAACATTGGGGCATCAAGTGTTTAGGAAGAAAACCCATACTGACAGTTATCGTCATGCCGAGTCTTACCATCATCTGGCTCAGAAGTTCGGTGTCCTTGTTATCACTCATTATTTATAACAATTTCATTGATAGGGTCATACATGTCATTCACCTAGGCTGATGTGGTCTCATAAGTCATTTTCATGAAATTTCTGAATTATTTTACATTTGATGATGTCTACCTTAAGTTTAAGACCCCTTCTAATCATGTCATTTCAGTCAAATAAACCTCATATCATATATTTTTCATCCCCATGCCTTTGAATCGCAAAACATTCCACCTATTAGTTTTTCATAGTTTCGTATTGAATTACAAAGAAAATCAATAGATTTCGCTACAAAACTCCCTAACAGTTCCATAGTGAATCTGTTAGCAGTCAGACCATTTTCGCTACGAAACTGGGTTTTTCTGCAGAAAGGGTTAGAGTGGTGTGAGGTGTCAATTTTTTATTAGACAAGTGAAGGGTGAGGTCATTTGAGTTCGTTATGATGATTCCCAAACATGCATAGCTGTATTTCGTTGTCATTACCTTTATGGTCATATGTGCCATCATCAAAATCTGAGTTGCCAAATAACCTTTTAAAACTTTACCCCAAGCTGCTCTTTGTCATTTACTATTTAATCCTTGCATGAGAAGTATCCCACTATCGATATTTGAGAGCTGCTTCACCACATCAAGCAGGTTTTTGTTCGAATTCGATTCTGCAGGTGTCATTAACAAGCAAGGCAACAAAGAATATAAAGCATCATGGCATCGAAGAAGAAATATTCTCATTGAGTTTACTGATGTTGACCCCATAGCCCAATGGTAGCAATTTCTTGCATTTTCAACCTACAATCAATCAGAATCAAGTTACAGTTATAGAGTTAGTCATCTGTTAGAATCCATTGAAAAAAATAAATTACATTGAGAGAGCCCTCTCAAACTGAAGAGGCTAATCTTCAGCCAAAAGTGGTTTGAAAGAGTTACATTAAGTTGATTGATGAGCAACCTATCAGAATCAATTTGGTGATAACAGTCCTTAACACTCTTGTTGTAAGAGCCCTGATGATATCCTATGAGGAGCACCTGAAAGATGAATTCACTCACTTTACCTCTTGTTTCATGGGTATAGGTTATAAAGAAAAAGAGATCACAAAAGCCATAAAAAGAGTTGAGGGTTCGGTCATATCCAAGAAGCGCTAAGGAGTTCAAGAAAGTTGTGGTAGGGTTTTTCTACCATACATTAAGGGTGCTACGGATAAGATCGCTAAGGTTCTGGGAAGGAATGACATTTTCGCGCAATTTTCAGCAGCAAGAACAACAAGACAAAAAATGTGGTCAGTTAAAGATAGTATTAGTCATGAACAACTTAAGGGTGTCTACAAGATAGTATGTTCATGCAGGAAAAGTTATATTAGTGAAACCGGGCGCTCTCTTCAAAAGCGTCTTAAAGAACACGGAGCCAATATTAAACATCAGCGATCTTGCACCTCAACCCTTGCTGATCACTCCTCGAAAACTAAGCATCATTTGTGTCTAAAGGATGCTAGAATCATTTCCAAGGATTAACACTATCGAAGAAGGAAAATTAGAGAGGCACTCGAAAACATAAAACACTCGCATAACATTAATAGGGGCGGAGGATACGAGATTAGTGACAGTTGGCAGCCTCTAATTCGACAAATGTGCTCCTCGAGTTCGTCTTCATCCCATGTATACTATTGTAGGTTTTCTTCTCTTCCAAAAAATTTTAGGATTTGGTCATTGAAAACAACTAATTGAATTATTTACTTTTATTAATTATTCTTATTAATTAATTTTTATTTCCATTAAAAAAAATTGATTAATTAATAATAATTATTATTAACTAATATTTTAAATAAAAAATATTAATTAATGATAATTATAATCAATCTTATTATTAAATTAATTAGGATTAAATAATAATAAATTGAATAAATAATAATTATAAATCATTCTTATTAATATTATTTATTTATTTTTTTAATAAATGAATGTTAATATTAATTAGTAAACTATTATTTTTATTTTTATCTATTAACTTTTATTAATTATTAATTTTAAAAAAAATTATTATCATTTAGGGTTATCACTTATTCTAGGAGAATATATTATAATCTTCTCTAAATAAAAGACTTAGAATTAACACTAAGATTAACTTTTATTATTAATGTTTATTAATTCATTTAGATAATTTTAACTTTGTAATAATTATAATTTCAAATTCTAAAAAAAATAACATTTAGGTTTTATTACTTAAAATTAATTAAAAATAAATATAATTATTATTATTGAATAAATGATTTTATATAAACTATTAAAAATTTTAAAATTTATTAAAATAAAATAAAATTAATAGAATTATTATTGAATTAATGAAAAAATGATTTTATATAAAAATTTTAAATTTATTATAATAAACTATTTATTTATTTAAATTTATTATTAAATAAATTAATAGAACATTAATTAGTTAGCTCTTGTCGGCTCTTCTTATCTCTTTGTCACTATTAAAATCTTCATTTTTTATCCTTTCATTCTTCATTCAACATCTTGTCCTGAAAATGGAACCTCGTTGGGATTCGAAACGTCGACCATTGTTTTATAACATTGTGGATAATACAAAGATTTCTTCAATAAACAATAACCACATAAGCTTGAAAACCAAAATTAAAATGTTAAAGGGACACATATATACTATGAATACACTGTTAAAGGAACACATGTATACTATGAATAAGAATGTCATTTAATGTTTAATATTTCATAAAAATACTTGGATTTTCTAAAAAATAATTGATAACCTTTTTGCTCAAACTTTGAATTTTTAAAATATTTTATATGTAATATTTTCTTTCAAAACATATTATTTAATATTTAAATTGATGTGATTTAAAAATAAATAAATAAATATACAATCTTCCACTTATCATGTAAGTTTTTTCTCAACATGTTTTTTTGCACATGTAACTTCTCAAATGTCACTATCTCAAGTCCCAATAAAATGAAGAATATCGTTGTGTTGACTTTGGATTAAGTAAAGGTGGGCCTTGTTTTATTTATTACTTGCAACTCCAATGAGTTAATGGATGTTCAACATCTCAATGCATGTGGTGCTTGATGGATTCCATTGTTTTGTGGGCATCGTTTCTAATGCCCGAGGAGAAAGTATAGGTTTGGTTAAGAAGTCTAATAAAAGCGAAGATTTGGCTATGTGGTAACTTGAGATCGAAGGTCGGACGGGGAGAAAATATTTCCATTGTCCTGGACGTTGTTAAAGGATTGGAAGGAAACCATATGTCTCTCTCACAGTGGTTTGAAGGCCAGAAGGAATTCAAGGCCCTTCCTTTTTACATTTGTTGGGGAATTTGGAGGGCTAGAAATGAAAAAATATTTGATGAAATCTCCCTTGACATGGGCCAAACTAGTATGAAGCTCATGGCCTACTTTCTCGAGATAGGGCCTTGGAGGCCTAAGGCTCAAATAATAATTTTCATCTCAGGGAAATCGAGACTTCAAATTCATTAGGCTATTTTGATGGTGCCTTTGTTGCAGGGTATTATGGATGTGGGGCTAGATAATTCTAAAATTTGGCCATTCCTATCAGTTCGGCTAGGGGCTTTGGAACAAATAAAAAATCATAAATGCTTGCCTTTGGGGGTTATTCGGTGTACCAACTAGCTATATATAGAGGAAATAGTGATTGTTGGCAAATCCAATTTTGTGATTGATTCAGATCATCATCCCTTTGCCATTGGATGCTTCAAATTAGAGCCATGTCAGAGTCATTTAAGCACATTTATTTATGTCATCTATTTAGAGAGTAGAACATGGTGGCAGATGCCCTATGTAAAAGAGGTAGGTACGATATGTTGAGAACTATTTTTTTCAAATCCTTTGTCGATGGATATTTTTGCAGCTCAGGATCTTTCATCATCTAAAGGCAGTGTAGTTTTTTACCCAATCAACTATGGCGTCCTAGTGTATTTTGGTCTGTCATCACATCTATCCTTTTATGTCTTGTTTCAGCTTACATAAGTCATATCAAACAGGTTTTTGTTGTCATTGCCAAAGGGAATTATGTTATATGTTTTTTTGTTTTTGTTTAGGATATTAGGCCAGGTTTCTTTGCAACCTTTTCAGTTGTCTTTTCTATAGCCTAGCAACACTAATCTGTGCCTTGTTTTCTAGTGTAGTAGACTTGTTCTCGGGATACTAGATCGTCAAAAATGTAATTATCCTTTGTTTTAATGAAATATAATGGATTTTCTTGTGGAATTGTTTTTTGGGAGTGTTTGATTTATCACTCCAACAATAACTGTAATGAACTGTGGTACGCTCTATCGTTACAAAAAAAATAACATTATGTTTTCTAGAATAAAATCACTAGAGATAAAATTAAATTTTGACGATACAGTGCATTACATAAAACAATATTTCATAAATATTTGATGGTACACTACATTAAGAGGGTTACACAAAATGATAAAGCCAATCAAATGATTGAAAATTAAAATTAAAATATTTTAAAAAATAAAACATGTTTTTCCTAATGTTAAGTTTAGACACTACAATCAAATTTTTAGTCAAATATAAAAGTAATTAATGGTCAAAGGATAATTGAATGCCTTATAATAAGATATATTAACATATTTCTTACCAAATTATTAACACGAGAGGGGAATATCATACTATTGTAGCCGCTCCAACAACCCTCCAAAATTCTTGACTTCTCAAAAATTTTGTGCCCCTGCACTAAGTTCACTCACTTCTGAAGTCTTGCCTTGACATCCCGGCTACAAGTCAAGCCTCCAAATTCCATCCACAAGCCTGAATTCTAGAGACTCAAATCTCATTATCCTATAGGTGGTAGGTCGCATGAAGAAATATCTTATGGGCCTAAAACTTGCGACCTTGCAACATGCCTCATTTTGGCTAACTGAAGTTGCTAAGTCGCAAATAAAGAGTTGTGACCTTTCTCTCATCTTGCGACTTTGCAACCTAGTGACCTCGCCCTCATGGGGTTGTTGGGTCGTATGGTCACAAACCCCTCTCAACTTCCACCCAGCGACCTTTGCAACCTCACGACTTCACGACCTCATAAAGGAGGTCACTAGGTCACAAGGAGGCAAATCCACATCCCTTATGACCTGGAAAATTCCACGACCCTCGCACGTACGAATTTTCTTAAACATTGGTCGTCTAACCTGTCATTTGGTAATTTTAGTCGGATGCTCACAAGATAGAGAACTTGGGAAATTTGGAGAGGTTTGAGTCCCTTCCTCTCCCATTTCATGATTATTTGCTGCCATTTTCCCCCTCCTTTCACCCCTCACTCCACATCTTCCCAATTTAGGGTTTTTATCCATGGTTCATGGCTCATTTTAAACTGAAAAAACCCCATCCAATATATTCACCATTCTAAAGTATTTTCCGCCTGTTCATTGAGTCCCATCTCTTCCCAAATCAAGCTTATCTTCTTTGTGGCTAAGTTTTCTACTCCTGTAGGGCCTCATAGACTCATTTTGAGCCTCGGCTCCTTCGCTAAGCTGCCTGGAGGATCATGTCACGTGGCAAAAATCTGTGATAGGAAAAACAACGCAACCTAGCAACTCTCACGATCTTGCAACGTACTTGGCATGCGACCTTGTAACCCCATGACCTCGCAACCGTGAAACCTCCCTTCCTCTGCGATTTATGCAACCTGGCATCACCTGTGACCTATGACTATGTGGCCTCTCTTAAGTTGTGACCTATCCTACCCAAGTTGCTAAGTCACACTTCCTATTCTTTCACTGTCTATGACCTCCCTTTTCTTCGACCTAGCAATCTCTCTTATGCAGAAATCCTCCCGAGAACTTCCTAGGATATCTGAAGCCTTTAATTTTGTTTTCATTATAGTTTCACATTATCTATGTCGTCTCTCTCATCATGGGACTATTTTTTTGACATGTCAGGTGACGTCGAACTCAATTGTATCTCAATATAACCGTTCTCGGGCTCCCAAAAGAGCGCCGAAAGTAGCGCACGAGATATTTACTAGGGTCCACCACCTCCTATATACAGGGACACAGTAGGTAACCTCAACAAGATCACCAAGTTATCGTGGTTCGATGTGTACTCGAAATTCTCCATCCCAAACATCCCTAAGGATCAACAATAATTCAAGGTGTACTTGAACATAAAAAGGTCCAGAATTCATAAGATAGCCTCGCATCTTCCAGTGTTCCCATGCGCGAAAAGCGTCAGCTCGATCTTACAGAACACCAACACACATCGATGGGTGGTCAGGATCCATACAGGTGAATCCTTCATAGCCATCTCCTCAGCAAATATCATTGCTTATTACAGGTTGTCGGATAAGGCAGAAACATGTAACACCGGGTGCCTAGCATATTTATTTAGCCCCACAAAGGAAGTTTTATGGTCCTGGTGCTAAGACCCCTCTAAATTCCAGACAAGGATTGAACATATTTACAAAACAGAGGGTCTCAGGAAGGTATACCATCTCTTGGCCACAATGATGAACAAATTATATAGGAGGCACGGCATTGATACCTTCCTCAGGACGTGGATCCCTCTCAAGTACGTTTTTGCCACCAAAGGCATGGTCTTAAACTAGGGTAGCATCCTCTCCTCAACATTAAAAACCAACATACATGCAGCCAAGTACCCAGAGGCAGACCAGCCATCAAAATTATATATGGCCTCTTATCTCTTAGATACGGTATGTGTGAGATATAAATTTGACGTCTGGAGTTATAATTGGACATCAGAAAACCCCATACTCCAACACTACCAGGTATTCTGGTACCCAGGATACAAAAATTTGTACAAGTCTACCACTGAGACATTCATTTCCCTGATGTACAATTTTCTATTCGGAGAATATACTCCTTGCATGTCCAGGAGAGCTATGGAGACTATTTCTCAGGTGGAAGATTGGTTTCCTATCTGAGAGGGCACATTCTTCAGAGTCTTCAGCTCGTACAAGCCTCCCCATTCACTTCCTAGGTTTTCACTGAAAAATTATTGATGTACGAAGTGTGCTATCAAATGACCATAGGGTTTTCTAAAACTTTGATCAAGGGAAATAAGAATCCATGGCCTTCCTTCCCTCTTACCATCGGGACATACATTGTAGAGAGATTAAAGGAGGTTGAGGGAAAAGTGGAGGAGATAATAGGATTTTGTTTTGTCACCTTAGACCATCGCACCTATGACCCCAAGAGGGTAGTACCATCTCACTGTAAGAAGGATAACTTCAAATGATCATACCTGCACACCAAGAAAATCCATGAGGACAAGGTCATAAATTGGTACAATGATTCCAGTGTGTTCAGCCCAAGAGAACAACGGGAAAAGGAGGATGAGCAGGTTGAGCATTCCCAAGAGAATGTGATTCTTCAATATAGGTTAGCCTCACTCAAAAGGAAGAAAGAACAAAAAAAGGCAGGGGGAAAAGTGAAGAATCACAAAGGAAAAGAAGTATAATATCCCCTGAGTGAGAAATATGAATTTGAAGATGATGAAACCCTAGAAGAGAGAAATGATAAACTAGCTAGGTAAAAGCAAGATCTCAAGAGAAAAGAGGAATAATAACTCAAGCGGTCACAAAATTCAAGAGATCAGCAGCTTGAAAACGAACAGGAAGAGGAGTGGCAGGAAGAAGAAAGGAGAAAGAAGCAGTGGGAGGAGAAGCAAATGAAGAGGGAAGAAGAAGAAAAAAAGACCCGAGAAGAGGAAGAGGGGAAGAAACACGGGAAATATGAACTAGAGGAGAATCACAAGAAAAAAGAAGCATGAACAAGAGGAATAAGAAAATAGGAAGATGGAAGAGGAACAAAGAAATAAATTTGAAGAGGAAAATAACAGGCAAGTGGAACATTTGAGAAGACAGCAAGAGGAAGCCGATAAGAAATCCAACCAAAAATTGGAGCAACAACAATAGCATCAATACCTTAACATGTAGAACTAGATTTCCTCCAATTGGCGTTCCTCCATCCACTCCTATCACTGAAGGGAACCTCCCTCTCAAGGAACTAGGCATTCCCAATGAGGCATAAGAAGAAGTGTTGGACCTAACCAGACTTACTTTTTACCAAGTCAATTGTAAGATTATGCAAGAGAGGAGAAAATGTTATGCCCAAAAGCCAGCAAAAACCTGTGTCCCTGACCACAGAGAAGGAAATAGTCATGGATACAATGGTAAATCCTTAGATGATCTCTTCAGCCGAGACAGACTTTGTGACCACAACTGAGTTAAATGCATGGAGGATGGACAAGCAGATCACGGAACTCGATGACAATATTTATGTAGCAGAACAGAGATCCACTAGAGCAGAAGAAGACAATAATAAATTAGAAGAGGAGAATCAAGCCCCTCGATTTACCCACTCAAGCGTGAAGGAGTTACAATCATCAATAAATGAGGAGGCCAAGACCTTGAGAGAAGCCATGGGTATTGTTTATGAATAAATGCTTAATTTGCACCTAACCATGTCACGATTTCTAACTATACAAACTGACACGAAAGCAAAGTCTTAATCACTGAAGCATGCTACCATAGCAATAAATAGTATCCATGAGTGGACTAACAACTACTGAGAGGCACTAAAAAATATTTCCAATAAGGAATGGATTACCTATTAGAATGACAAGGTCCATATCTGCATCAAAATTTAGTCTCGGGATAAATTGGCTAGAGATGTGCATAGAGTCCTCGCTTCTTACAGACATCCTCTGAGTGTTTTAGTTTCTATAATCGAGGTTCATGAAGTTCCTTCTATTGGAGTTGTGGGAGAGATAAGGAAATAATAAGAGTTTCTCCATGATGTCCAGTTATTCCTTGATCCATTTAGAAAAGTAGCCACCTCAGATGATTTACAGGTCACCAAAGAGAACATCACTCGATACGTGATAGAACCAACAAGGATATACACCAAGTTGGTAACCTTGTCAAATCAAATCAAGGTCAAGAAGGACACACTCATACCAAATGCACTTGAATGTGTCCATAGTCATGATGAATAGCAACAAAAGGTGATCGCAGTAGCTCTCGAGTACAAATTATGGTACACCTACCTCACGAAGCAACTACACATATATGTTCCAGATTTAACTTTTACCTAGTTGTTAGATCGGTGTCTAATTTTGTTGTGCATAGCAAGGTAGGATAGCATAGAGTCTAGTAGGAATATGAAGAGGAATCATGTAGCCCAAGAGTCACAGGGAAGTCTAAGAGTCAAGAGAAGACCAAGATTCACCCTCTTTTCTATAAATATACCCTCATGACACATGGACTTTTAGCTCTAGACTTATTCTGGTGTATTTGGTTTGGAGAATTCAGGACCTTCTAGTGAATGGGAGGAATAGTTGCTTATTTCCACTCTTGGATATGATGGAGATCTTGTATTATGGTGCCATGGATATTATCACCTTAATGAATGAGAATTTCCTGTGAGATTTGGCGTATCGTATTTCATTTATCTTCATGTGTTGTGAGATTTCTCTTACGACAAATGGATGGTATATGTTATGGGTTTAATATGATTGTGTCATTAAAATACTTTATTGATGTTGGAATTATATTATTATGGAGTGCATGCTTACTTATGATTTATCTTTATATGTGTGTGAATCTCACTTAAGATTTTTCTAACATTAGCTTTCTTGAGGTTTATGCTATGTGATCACGTTGTTGCTATTCATGGTGTCTGCTATATTGGAAATTCATCATTTATTGACTTGAATTTGTTGATGTCTCTTTAGTTCTCCTTCCACTAACATTCTTCTTTTTTTCGTAGGAAAATCTCAAGCAATGAAATGGCAGTTGGGCCTACATACCAGATGGGACTCCTAAACCAAATGGTCTAGATTCTAATTGGGATTTTTCACCGAGGATATCCCCTAGCTATTGGCGATACATTTTGGCCCATCAAAAAAAATTTGGTACTAGAAGGAGGGCCTTCCTCCATGTAAATGGCCAAAATGGCTAGCACTAACACCCGTACTTGACCCAAAATTTCCCAACAAGATTGTAATCAGCCTCGCCCTGCTTCTCCTGAGACACCCCTTCACCTGGCCTTTGGTTCACCTTTTAGCGATACTAATTTGGGTGACTCCCAACCCCCTCCAGTCGTGGATGCCCCTGTTGAAGGATAATATCCTCTATATGAAGTCACATATGAATAGATGGAAGTATTACACCCCCTCACTCGACAATTTTCTAAGGGTCTCAAAAGCATCCCTGTAATTTATCTTTATATGTGAGTGAATCTCACTTAAGTTTTTACTAACATTAGTTTTCTTGAGGTTTATTCTATGTGAGCATGTTGTTGCTATTCATGGTGTCTGCTATATTGGAAATTCATCGGTTATTGACTTGCACTTGTTGATGCCTCTTTAGTTCTCCTTACACTAACATTCTTCTTTTTTTCTGAGGCAAATCTCAACCAATGAAATGAAAGTTGGGCCTACATACCAGATGGGACTCCTAAAAAAAACGGTCTATATTCTAATTTGGATTTTTCACCAAGGATATCCCCTAGCTATTGGCGGTACATTCTGGCCCATCAACATATTTTTGGTGCTAGAAGGAGGGCCTTCCCTCCGTGTAAATGGCCGAAATGGCCAACACTAACACCCGTCCTCAACCTAAAATTTCCCAACAAGATTTTAATCATCCTCACCCTGCTTCTCCTGAGACGCCCCTTATCCTCCCTTTGGTTCACCTTTCAATGATACTAATGTGGGTGACTACCGACCCCCTCCACTCGTGGATGCCCCTGTTGAAGAATAATCTTCTCTCTATGAATTCACATATGAATAGATGGGAGCATTACACCCCATCACCCAACATTTTTCTAAGGGGCTCAAAGGCATCCCTGCTACAAGCTCCCTTCCTATCCCGCACACTTTCTAGGCTCACCATACCCGTAAAGGCATTTTAGAAAACTCATTTCCTCAACTGATCAACATGATTTTGGATGATTATTCTGATTTTATTGAAATGTTTTCAACATATGGTCTGGAGGGCCCCCCTACATCAGAGATGGAATGACCTAAGAGAATAATTACAAGAGGTAAAGACCAACTCCCACTAGGAAATGTTGGAGATGATAATCAACCGCCTAGGAGAAATCTGAGGTCCTGCAAAGGCTGAGGGGTGAAGAGAATGTTGGGAATCAGGTTAAACTTTATGATGTAGATCCCCCTCACAATGAATGACAACTTAGGTTCCCAAGAAACTAGGGAAACTTTATGAATATCAAGAATTCCAGGGATCTACGGCATCCAAGGTTCCCTCGGGGTAATGGCGAAGAACCTCCTCATAATGGTGAGGAATCTAGGTCATACATTGAAGGTAGTGCCAACCATATTTTTTTCCTTCTGCAACTAAGAACTATCTACCATTAGCCTTTATCCTGGATGTCTTAGTCCACCATAGCTATTCGGAGCCTGCTTCATGATATGCCCCGTCACCCCGAAAAGCAACACCTGAAGTTCAATCCTGAAAAGGGGAGCACAGCCAAAGAACATATCAACAATTTTTCTTAGCCTTGCAGATAATGAGGGTACATTATGATGACATTTCTTTCCAAATTTTTCCTCACACCCTGGAGAACAATTCATCCACATGGTACCATTCTTTGTCGATGGCCTCTATATGTAGTTGGGACACGTTTAGAAGAAATTACTTGAGAATTTTTCCAAGGATAAGAGCCCATCCATTCTCCTTACCGAACTAAGCACTTTCAAATGCCACAAAAAGGAAAAGGTCAAGGATTTCAATCAAAGTTTCACCACCATTCTGAATAAATTCTTGGCGAATGTGGCTCTAGATGACTCAATCACTGTGGATTACTATACTAAAGCTCCATCATGCGATATGATTGTTTTTTTCAAGAGATAAGCTAAGGAAACTCTGGTTTAAAATTTTGCATAATCCCTCACGATAGAAAAGGATTTGTTGTCTATAGGAGCGCTTGAACATGAAACCCGGGAAGAGTTTAAGCCGACAAACAAGAAGGCTCAAACCTCGGCTATCAAGTCTAGCAATAAGGATAAGGAGACTTTCGAGTAGAAAGGGTTGACCAAGTCCCTAAAGAAATTAACCAATGAGGTATCTGATTTAAAGTGGAAAACCAATGAAACCTCAACGGGAAGTAAGTTAGCAAAACATTTATTTAAGAGGAACAACAATCCCCCCGCAAAGTCATCCTAGAGCTCCAATGAAAATTTCAATGTAGAAGAGCTAGGAATGGAAAATTATTGCACCTTTGACCAAGCCTCCCACTCAAATAAAATGTGTATGCACTGCATACATTGTATGATTGTAATAATTATTAAAATGATTGAATATCGTACTATTGGGGATGATGAGGAAGATTCTAATGACCCTCAGGAGGATATCTCCCCTCCTGATGAGAATACTGAGACCGTTGCCCTGGATTTTGAGGTCATCCATGGGGGTGAAGTCCACTCCATTAAAGAATACAATGTGGCAGACACCCCACCCCATAGGCCACCAAAGACCTATAACATTAGAAGCAAGGGTCTGGTACCAAACCCCATGTTGGAGGAGAATAAAAGGATGTTGTTGAGTATGATCCTTCCACCGAACAACTCAAATCAACCTCTTGTCTCTACTCCCAAGAACCTGTCTTGAAAAAATCCGAAGGAAACTCTTGTAAACAACAGGGGCCAATCCACAGACCCCAGAACTGCAGCTGAGTCTGCACAGTCTACTTCCACTAAAAAATTATCTATAAACGGAACTGCGATACTAGATTTAGGTTACAATATCAACAAATATATGAAGAAAACGTGAGCTAACGTCTCATTGTATGAGATTTCCAAGATAGATAGCCAACATGAATTAATTTTTAAAGCCTTTGTTGCCCCATTATCCTCCAGTAGATCTACCTCATCTTTCGGGGTCAACTCTTCCAGCCAGTCCTAGGCCTTGATTAATCTTCAATCCATTGTCAATGTTGCGAATGCAAATTTGAGAGGCTCCACCCCCTATTCATGCTAACGTTTGAGATCTTCAACTACAATGTGAATAATTTTCTTCTAGATTCAGGTGCATCAACCAGTGTCATGCCTTTATGAGTTTTTAAGAAGTTGAACATCTAGCCTTAGAAGACGGCTGCTAACATCATCCAATTGAACATATCTCAAGTCCCTGCGACTGGGGAATTGAATAATGTGATAATTAGGTTATCCTAAAACTCTAGGGTACATAAATGCATCAACATAATGGTATTTAACATCCTTGAGGCATATGGGTTGTTACTTAGTATGGATTGGTGAAGCAAGCTACACAGATACTTCGCAACCGACTGGTCCCACTTATGGTTGCCTTACAAAGGAAAGAACAACCAGTTCAAAGTAAAAAATGAGCACTACATGAAGCACACTGTCACTGATCTAGAGGCCATGAACGATCCCATTATTTTTTCCCAAGAATAATTGGGAATGTGTTTTCTAGAAACGAGCATCGGGTGCTATGAAGAATTTCCATCACCCGCCCCATCTGGCACCCAGCTAGAACTTTCTCCCTACCCTTTAGCTGATAATAGTGAATCTTGTACTATAGATGTAAATATTTCTGATATATCATAACTAGATATGACATTTTGACTTTATATTATGATGGGTCCAAACCTCAGGATGGAGTCGGTGTCAGTTGTATCCTTATGGACCCAAAAAAAAACAAGTTTTTGATTTCTTAAAGGTTAGAATTTTAGTGTACCAATAACATGGTAGAGTACGAGGCATTGATCCTTGGGCTTAAGAAGGCTATTGACATGAAGGTCGAATGTTTGAAGGTGATTGGGGATTCTGAAATCATCACATGACAAGCACAAAAAATTTATTCATTGTTTATCCCCGCATCTAAATAAATTACCAACAGGAGGCATTGTGCTTAATCTCTTCTTTTGAAGCTTTTAGTATTTCTTCTGTTCCTAGAATGAATAATTTCATCATGGATACATTAGCTTTAATGTCACAGCTAGGTTTACACCTTTAAGAGATGGTTTTTCTATTGAAATTTTCTTTAAACTTGTTGTCCTAGATAACGTAACTAATATACGTGTCTTTAATGATAATCAACATATACTTGATTTCATAGCCAATGCTAGAATTTTGAGGGATGCAGAAATATTTGATGAATAACAGGATAAATCTATACAAAAAGAGGCCATCCATCGCAAGGGAAACCCCATGCCCAAAGGTGTTGTTACACTTGAAAAGTTGTTTGATCTGCAAAATTGTTTTCGGGGTCCCCCGAATACTAAGACTCAGAGTTCCATGCTCTCATATGAACAAGTCAATCTCGAGACTGAGGCTGACCCCAAGTTCATCAATCCCAGTGTTGGATGTTCGCATGATGAAAAGAAATCGTTCGTCACCCTATTCAGGAAGTATCGGGATGTTTTCACTGAGACGTATGATGATCTAAATACCTATGATTCCAAGATCATCCATCATGCCATACCCATTAAGGAAGGGATCAAGTCGTTCCAGCAAAAGATAGGAAAATTAAACCCCATGTTGGAACCCCTCATTCAAAAGGAATTGAAGAAGTTGTTAGATTCCCAAATCATTTTCAAAGTCAGGCACTCCACATGGGTCTCAAATTTGGTCCCCGTGCAAAAATAGTCCAGGGAAATTAGGATTTGGGTTGATTTCTAGAATCTGAACCAGGCCTCCGAAAAAGAAAATTACCCGGTCCCCTCCATGGAGCAAATTCTTCAAATTGTATCTGGTTTTGAAATGTTTTCCCTGCTTGACGATTTCTCCGAGTATAACCAAGTGTTGGTCGCCAAACTGGAACGTATTATTTTTGGTCTTATCAATATCAGTGCCACTTTACAAAGGGCCATGGACATCACATTCAAAGGGTTTATAAGCCAGATTATGGTAGTCTACTTGGATAATGTTACGGTGTTTTATAAAAAGATAGTAGACTCCCTACATCACTTGAAGCAGATATTCGAGCGTTGCCACAAATACACAATCTTGTTAAACCCCGTAAAAATTTTATTCGTAGTATCACAAGGAAACCTCCTCAAGCATATTGTGACTAAAATTGGAATCATTGTGGAACCTGAGCACGTAAAGGCCATCGCACAAATCCCATTCCCAAGTAACAAGAAAGGTATGCAGTCTTTCCTAGGAAATATAAACTTCCTCCATAAATTCATTTTGAATTTTGCCAAGATTGTCAGGCCTTTGCAAAATATGGTAAAGAAGGAGGCAGGTTTTAAACAGAACCATGATGAGAAGGAAGCATTCGACCGTATCAAGGAAGCCATCACTGAATCCCCTTCCCTTTATAACCCCAACTTCAAATACTATTTTATATACCGTCACTTCAGATGCATCTCTAGTTGTTGTATTGACATGGAAGGATAGTGATAGAAATGAGTGGCATGTGTCCTTCATGAGTATTGGCCTGCAAGGTGTAGAGCTAAATTACCTAGACATGGACAAACAAGCGTACGCAATTTACAAGGCGTTCAAACATTTTTGACCTTATATCTTGAAGAATCAAGTCATAGTATTTATCTCACACCCCGCAGGAAAATCATTGCTTGTCCAACAGGAGCTAGGCGAACAAAGAGCTAACTGGATGACCTGTCTCCAAGAATGTGATTTGGAGTTCAAAACGGCATGCACATCTAAGGGGCAACGGTTATGTAAATTAGCCACTGAGGTTTCATTCCAGTAGGATGATGAAAAATAAGGTTGGGATTATTAAGTCGAGACGTATCAGAGCGACCACACATCTAGTCATGACTCCTTGTCCTGGTATGCTAACCTAAAACAATTTCTATGATATGGGACCTTGCCTCCTACCCTGTCTATGAAATAGAAGAGGGTTGTGACACTCAAAGCCACATCATATACAAGGTATTATGTTTTGAAAACACCGCAACGATGTATTACTCATATGTTTGGAATTTGACGAAGCCCAACGAGTGTTAAAGGAGCTACATGATGGGTCGGTAGGATGTCATTATCCCTATGATACTACAACACATAATATTATGAGAGCAAGTTTCTACTGGCCTGACCTTTTCAAGGATGCTCACATGTATGCTAAAAAATGTATGATTTTCCAAATATGTGCTCAAAGCCAATCTCAGTCAGCCGCACCACTCTAGTCTATAGTAGTGGAAGAATCGTTTCAACAATGTGGGTTGGACGTCATTGGGGAAATTGTGTCGCACTCATTAAAACAGCATAGGTATATCCTCATGGCTATAGAATATTTCATGAGGTGGGTGGAAGTCATTCTGTTACATAAATTCAATGACGAAGAGGTGATATCTTTTTTCAAGCAATACATCGTGACCAGGTTCAACGTTCCAACCTCCCTTGTTTTTTATAATGCCACTTATTTCTCTTATTTAAGATTGTAGGATTTTGATTTGGAAAATGGAATTGTTTTGAAACACTCATCTAATTACTATCCTCATGGAAATGGCCTAGCAGAGTCCACTAATAAAAACCTAATCCGCATTATGAAGAAAACCTTGTTGTCACACCAAATAAACTCTTACAATGCCTTGAATAATGCCTTGTGAGTCGACCGTTTTACCCTGAAACCATCTCTTGGAACCTATCCCTTTTTCCTAGTCTACGGGAAAGAAGCCATACTTCTGCCAAACTTGTACTTAACCGCTTTCCAGTTGTCGCAAGATTCGCAAGGCACCCCTTTCCCTATGATGCAAAACATAATTGACACCCTTCTCAAACTGAAAGAATAAAGACAGAAGGGTAGGGAGAAATTTTCCCTTCACCAAAGTCAAATCAAGAGGTGGTTTGATAGGAAATATGTAGGTAATAATGAGTTTAACATATGTGAATTAGTCCTAAATTTGGATAAATCTCATGAGGATAAGGGAAATCACGCCAAATTCCAGGTCTTGTGGATTGGTCCCTTTCAAGTTAAGGAGAAAATTGGCCAACACACTTACAGATTGCATACCTTAGAAGGGAGGGTAGAGTCCCTCCCCATGAATGGCCATGACCTCAAATTCTATTTCATGTAGTAGCTTTCAAAGCTTCTTTCCAATTCTTGTACCATAGTTCTCTTTTCTTTTATTTATATATATCCCTCCTCTATTTTAGTTATATCCGATAGTGTTTTCATACTTTTTTCCCCTTTTTTGTTTTATTGTCTTGTTTAGTTCGATAATAAGGACACTACCCTGAGTAAATAAATTTGAAAATTTTCTCGAGTCAGACACCTTAGGGGTCAGGCAACCTCTACGCCAATGGCTGATTTGTACTCTTATCGGTGCCCACACTTGATCGTCCTTTAAGTTGCGACCTAGGTGAAGTGAAAAGATATATCTCAGTGGGGAAATTTTTTAACATTGGAGCCTTATCTTTTCAATAGTTATACCTTGTTATTGGCTTGACTATATATTTTCAATCAATCGGTTTATCCTACTGGCTTGAAAAGGAGAAAGGGAAACTTTAATGAGCAAACACATATTTTGGGAAAACAATAAGGTCTCTGAAAAACCAGAAACAACCTCTCTTCTAAAGAAAATTAATTCGAGATCCCTCAACCTCCCAAGAAAATAAATGCCTAAGGAATAAGTGCCAATGAGCACATGAATAAGAAATAGAATAAGGGAAAATAGATTGAGAAAGGCTTCCTTCGTAGAGAGGGGATTCAACGAATCTATCGGGGTACTATCCAAGCTCACTGGCAGTAGAGCAACGTTTGTGATTTCTAGGTAGTGACTCTGCAAGGGTACTTTTCAGGCTCGTCGGTAGTGGAGAAACACCAGAGACCCATAACCACAATATCGAAACCTCTACAACTCATATCATTATCTGGACCCCTACTTCAATCCATCCAAAATGTATTTAATCTATGCGGTTAACAAGCCAAGACAAAGTAGAAAGGGACTTATGATCAATACTAAGGGTAATATGGAGACGTCAGTGGGACTTGTGGCCTTAGAACCACGCACTCACAGAGGTCCACTTCATCCCAACCTCAAGGGTAGGCAGATATACTAAGCTTCTACCAGTGAATCGTCAATTTTTATAGCTTCTGCAATAACCCTCCAAAATTCTTGATTTCTAAAAAATTTTGAGGCCCCTGCACTAAGTTCACTCGCTTATGAGCTCCCGCCTTGACATCTCGTCTGCAAGCCAAGCCTAACTTCCAAAGACTCAAAGTTCATTTTTTCGTTTAGGTGGTAGGTCGCATGCAGAAAGCTCTTATGGGCATAAAACTTGAGACTACCTAATTTTGGCTAAGTGAATTTGCTAAGTCGCAAACAAATATTTGTGAACTTTCTCTCATCTTGCGACTTTGCGACCTAGCGACCTCACCCTGGTGGGGTCGTTAGGTTGTAAGGTTGCAAACCCCTCTCGACTGCCACCCAATGACCTTTGTCACCTCGTGACTTCCAAAAGGAGGTCACTAAGTCGCATAGGTCACAAGGGGGGAAATACACATCCCTTGTGACCTAATGACCTCCTTTACCCCCGTATGGGAAAATGTTCTGAGATTGGTCATATGACCTATCATTTGGTCATTTCAGTCAAATGCTCGTGAGACAAAGAGCCTGAGCGATTTGGAAAGGTGTGCAACCCTTACAAGTAAGTGACCCTTTCTCTCCCCAGTCATGATTATTTGTTGCCATTTTCCCCTCCTTTCACCCCTGACTCTGCATATTCCCAATTTAGGATTTTTATCCATGGTTCATGGCTCATTTTAATATGAAAAAACCCCAGCCAATCCATTCACCATTCTAAAGTCTTTTCCACCTGGACATTCAGTCCCATCTCTTCCCAAATCAAGCTTATCCTCTACGTGCTTAAGTTTTCTAGTCCTATAGGGCCCGAGGGACTCATTTTGAGCCTTGCGTCCTTCACCAAGCCGCCCTAAGGACCAGGTTGTACGGCTAAAAGCCATGATAGGAAAAACAATGCGACCTACCGACCCTCATGACCTACCTGGCATGCAACCTTGCAACCACGCGACCCCCGTGACATCGTGACCATGCGACCTCCCTTTCTCTGCAACCTAGCATCACTTCTGACTTGCGACTATGAGACCTCTCTTAAGTTGTGACCTAAGCTACCCAAGTCACTAAGTCACTCTTCCTATTATCTCAGTTTTTGTGACCTCCCTTGCTTACGACCTAAAGAACTCTCATATGTATAAATCATGTCAGGACCTTGCAACATCTATGAAGCCTTTAATTTTGTTTTCATTATAGTTTCACATTCTCTATGTCATCTCTCTCTCATCGTGGGACTATTTTCTTGACATGTTAGGCGACGTCAAACTCGAGTGTATCTTTATATCATCATTCTCTGGCGAGATAGAACACCCAATGGCTAAGCCTTCGTAGAAGAGCACTGAAAGTAGTGCACAAGAGAGTTACCAGGGTCCACCACATCCTACGTATAGGGACACGACGGGAAACCTCAACAAGACCACCAGGTTCTCATGGTTTGATGTGTACTTGAAATTATCCAAGCCAAAAATCCCTGAGGATCAAGAAGACTTCAAGGTGTAGCTGAACATAAAAAGGTCCATACTTCATAAGAGAGCATCACATATGTCAGTGTTCCCATGCACGGATACCATCAACTAGATCATACA
Source organism: Pinus albicaulis (assembly GCA_034641835.2). Lineage (NCBI taxonomy): Eukaryota > Viridiplantae > Streptophyta > Pinopsida > Pinales > Pinaceae > Pinus > Pinus albicaulis. The sequence continues at coordinate 660,081,544 of CM076571.1, forward strand.
TAACACCGACACAAATCGATTGGTGGCCAGGAGCCATACAGGTGAAGCCATCGCAACAATTTCCTCAATAGATATCATATCTTATTACAGGTTCCCAAATAAAGAAGAAAAATTTAACACTAGGTAGGCCTAACATTGACACCTTCCTGAGGACATGGGTCCTTCTCATGTACGTTTTTGCAACCAGAGGCACGGTCTTCAATTGGGGTAGAATCCTCTCTTCGATACTAAAAACCAATATACATGTGGCCAAGTATCCAGCGGTAGACCATCCTTCATAATTCTATATGGCTTCTTATCTCTTATATGTGGTATGTGTGAGATTTCAATTTGACATCTGGAGTTGTAATTAGGCATCGGCTACAACAGACCCTGTACAACAACACTACTAGATATTTTTGAACCCAAGATACGCAAGTGTGTGTGAGTTTGTCGTGGACATTCGTTGTCCCTTTTTACCATTTTATATTCATATAATATCCTCCCTGCATGTCCAAAAGATCTTTGGAGACTATTACCCAGGTGGAGGATTAGTTTCATGTCTAGGAGGACACATTCATTATATTCTCCGGCTCGTACAAGCCTCCCCATGCACTTCCCAGGTTTGTCACAGACAAATTATTAATGCAAGAATTGTGCTATCAAATGACCACAATGTTTTCTAAAATCTTGAAGAAGGGAAAGAAGAAGCCATGGCCTGTCTTACCTCTTACCATCAGGACATACACTGTAGAGAGCTTCAAGGAGGTTGAGGTGGAAGCTGAGGAGATAAAAGGATTTTGTTTTGTCACCTTGGACCATCGCACCTATGACCCCAAGAGGGTAGTACCAGCTCACTGCAAGACGGATAACTTCAACTGGTCATACCCCTTGTTAGTGTCAGTATTTTCATCCTGCCATCAGTGATCAAAATCCTCTTTTCATATCATTTTAGGAGTCCCACTCATAATTTCTTTTCTCATTCCACTAGTTCATGCAAAAATTTAGTCACTGATGGTAGCCCTAGTCCAAAAACATCACTCTTCCTGAAATTTGATTACTTGCTGGCATAGTTTCATACCCTCCTGACTGTACATCATTCATAAAGTCAGCCTCAACATGTCATCATATCAGTCATGTCATCTTGATGTTAAGTCTTTCAAGGTCTCATTAGGTCTTTTAGGGTTTTTCCAGGTTTCACTATGTCATTAGGGTTTCCAAGGTCCAATAAAGATTCATTTCCAATGTATAAGACCAGCAAGTAAAGGGTGATCCAATAACATATTTTCACCATCTGAAGATGATTTGTAATGAGAAATGCTTATTTCATCATGTAATTTTGATTTCAAATGTAATTTTTAATATTTTCATTATGTAATTTTATGTTTTTAAAAATGTAATAATTTCACCATCCCAAGCTGCCAACTTTTTTTTCCAAACATTCAAAACTAGCAAAAAGTCAAATTCAAAGAGTTCTCAAAGGTCATTAGAAGATCAAATTGTCAAAGGAAAGATTCAAGTAAAAGGTAAAGTTTCAAAAGGTTAAGTGAAAAACAAACGAAGAAAGTGGGTCCCAAGGCCCAAATCATAAGTTTCATGAAGTATAATACCACCAAGACATCCCATTCAAGCTCATTTTCATATCCAAAGGTCGATTCTGCACTCCCTTGGCCCGAAGAAGTCAATTTGAATTTTTTCTAGACTAGGCCTGTGTTTTTCCCTTTTGGACCCCTTCCCCTCACTCAATCCTTGAAATTCCACTTTCCCTTACTTCCTAACATTCCTCCTTACCTCCAAATATTTTCCTAAGAATTTAGAAGCCCCCTATCCCCTTTATTTCCCTTCGTTCTTATAAATTTCCCAAATGCCCTGTTTTTCCTACACTAAACCCTAATTTCCTCTCCCATTGAGATAGGGTTTGCTAAGGAATAAAAGACATCTGAGTAGAGGAAGCATAATGGAGGTCATACCAGCAAGTATGAGGCTATTCCAATTCATAAACATCATGTCTCCATCATTTTTAAAGAAGTCGTTCCAAGGGAAAAATCATTTGCCACACATAGGGCCAATTTTGCTTCAAAGTATGTTTATGACCAAATGGAGATGAATTTTACAAACGTGAAAGAGGTTTTTGTTCATCATAGGTCACAAAAGAAAAAAATCCTTCATTTTTTACACAAGTGTCATGGTTTTGGAAAAATTTCAAAAATACAGTTGCTACAAGAGAGTTGCTGCACTTCTGGAGTAACCTTGGTAAAATAAACTTTTCTCCTTAATGGATTGTCCAAGTGACTTTCTTTATGAGTCAAATGAAAACTATACTGGGTCAAATGACAACTATACTAGGTGATATTTCCAATGAGCTATCAGGAGCTTGAATTGGAGTTCAGGAAGGCCTCCAAAATTTTCCTGCGACATCACAATTCATTTTTGCACCCCCATTCTGCACTTTTTGACCAGTATTGGGAGAACTGATTTTTGAGGGGCTATACTTGATCATTTTTGGTGCTTTATAGTTACATTGTGTAGAAAAGAGAGATATTTCCAATGAGCTATCATGAGCGCAATTTTGACAATGGGAAGGCCTCTAAACGTTTCCTACAAGTTGGCCTTGTGCACCTGACATTGGCGCCGCGCACCTAACACTAGCGCTGTGCACCTAATAGGTCTTGGGAGATTTAACGTTTGGAGGTCTAAACCTCATCATTTTTGGAAGCCAGGTACATTTTTGGAAACTAGACAGGACATGATTTCCAATGAGCTATCCTAAGCTCAATTTGGACACCTGGAACCCCCTAAAAAATGGAGCTTAAGTTGGTGTTGCACGTAGGATAATGGCGCTGTGAATAGGACACATTTTCTCAGTTTGCTGATATTTCTCATTTTTCTCAATTTTTTCCAGTTTGACCATGGTCAATGAGATTTTTACCAATGAATGTAAAATTAATTATGATGTGGTTGACTTACCTAGGGTTAGTACATTAGGTAAAAAATTTGATGACATGTAATGAATTACTTTGCAAAAAGTGAGGGATGAGTAAGTTTGACCTCCCTACACTCTAGGTATTCAGCGCAGTTTTTGGTGGAACACCTCCTCAACTTAGGAATTCGCCCCTGAGGTTGGGAGAGGTTGTTTTAGTTCTATATATTGTATTTTTTGACTCATTTTAAGAGGTTGGATTTAGTTGGATGTTGATGCATTGATCAGAGACTCTAGTGTAACCATTTTGGTAGGAAATTAATAAAAAGGTTGCAGCTATTTCTTTGGGATACCTGTGGTATGAAAATTTAGAATTGTTCTTCTTATGTCTCATTATGTATGAATGTTTTGTTTCATGATCCATTTAAGTTCTATGATATGTTGGTTTTTAAGTTGATAAACAGAATACATCTCTCATGCTCTGTTTTGGTAAAACCTTCATATTTTGTCCATCTTCTTCTGTTTAGAAAGAATTCATGCTTAGCCTTGCTCTTTCTAGCTCCTCACCTGTCTGATCCATCCCACTCAAGAAACCCTAAAGTGTTAGGTTTTCTACCTACCTTTCCCCATTTAATCTCTGCAACCCTGATCCTATTTGTCCTGACCTAGCTTCTTTGACCTATCCACTTATCCAGCAACACAAAAATCAAATCAAACCTCTATACTTATACCTAGCCTAAAACTCTAATTCATCCAACCCTCTTGGTTGTGAATTTATGGAGAGAGCCCTCTCTAGTTTGGTAGGGATAGATACCAAGCCAAGAGATTGGTCTGTGGTTACCTCTGTTGGGATTACTTAATTAGCCTTAGAGATCTGGTGGAGTGATAACATACTGGCATCGTTGCCGAGGAGGAAAAAAGACAAATCTTCCTTGGGAAAGAATGACAAAGATCAGATCTGATTGCTGATGGTGAACAACGATTAGGCACAAGAAGGTTATGCATCATTCACCTAGCGACTCCAATGTCGAAGAATCCAAATTTTTAGAATTTTCATGGAGACTCCACTTTTCAAGAATTGGTAATCTGAATAGCCTTCTTGGTGACTTCATTGTGTTCGAGATGAGTTATACTGCAAGAAAAAATCCTAGGTATGCTCCTATGGATCGATCTCAAATCCTTGGATTTCGAAATCCATGCCTTATGTTGATTGATTCACACATCTTCCCATATTCAAAGATGAAGAGAAAGATGATGTTGATCTACATTTAGTAAATTTTCATGTACATGTATGTAGACTGAGAGTTGAGTTTCCCAAAGACCGTCTCTTGAAGGTTTTTATGGTTACTCTTGAAGGGTTACCAGAAGGAAGTTTATGTTCTCTTAAATATTTCCATAGGATGTTCTCCAAACATTATGTGAATCCTAATATTTCTTTATCTCTCTTACAAAGCTATTGCGATTATAGTGAAGGCTTTATTGCATATATTGACAGTATTTATAATATCGAATGTATGAATGATAAAGAGATCATTGAAGCCTTCTATGATTTCTCCCTTCAACAACAATCTGAAGAAGCTAGTCACTTTGATACATAAGATCATATTCAACATACAGTAGCTTCCCCTTTGCGTGAAGATGAAAGAATTTTTCATCTTGATAGTTAAATGAAACCACATGAAATAAATCAGCAGTCTGATGAAAATTTATATGCTCCTTTTCTTGAGATTAAAGAAGATATTTAGCATCCTTGTGAAACTTTAGGAGGGAAATAAGATAATTATTGTTTCATCCAAAGGAAAAAAAAGAGTACTTCCTCCTTTGACTGAAGATGAGATAGATCAGCTCCTGAAAAGTCATGTTACAACCCAAGCTAATGTAGGTTCGCAGTGTTCACATAGTCAAGGATGTGTTAGTGAAACTTCTTCCATTATTGAAAATGAAAATCTGATTTTAAATGATGATAGTCATGAGCTTGATGAAATTATACAAGAAGTTGTTGAGATTAAGCCAATTTGTGATGATGATTTCCTGTAAAGATATCAACTAATAGGGACTATTTTCTTTCATGAAGATGATAGGGTTGTCAGTTTAACAATCTTGAAGAATGTTTTATGTTCAAGGATTATTTAGAATATGAATTTGAGGAGTACGAGCCTAAGACAGACAACATGCAAGAAATAGAATCAGAGTTGCCCATGTGTTGGGGCCTTGTTTTGAAATCAAACAATTTTGAGTTGTGAATAGTACGTGGTGGGACGCAACCATGGTAGGCAAAGAGCCGTCAAGGTTGCGAAGGATTGAAGAACAGGTGGCATGGATATTGTGGGACCAAGCACAGATGGTAGAAGAACGTGGCAGGAGACAAGAAGTAGAACTCCCGATGAAAAAAGAGAAACAGAAGATAGCCGAGCGAGAAGAAAGGAAGAACTGTCAGTTGCGCTGGCAGCAGAACAAATAGGCAGCCGGCCAGCGGAGAAAGGAGGTTGGCATAGGAGGAATCAGGGAATAGGAGTCATAGGAGAGCTATATTCATGTCGTTCCGTTCTCTATCTCTTTGTATCCCTGTGTTCTAATCTACTGGATATGACCTCTTTTTAATCTGTTCGGTTAATGCTCATGTTAACGAGCATTGTAATAGTCTGTTGCTGATAAGTGAATTATAATATGATCAAAGTTTGTTGTTCACAATATATGTTGTAGTCCATATTGATTAGTGTGGTAGTATTTTAAAATTTTGATGATTTTATTTTTGAATGTGCTTCTAAGGGATATCACCCATGTAATGTTGCATTTGCTTAAGCTTTGAGATAGTTCTGGTTCATACATATCTAATCTGCTAGACTAATATCAATCTACTCCCAATCTTAGTAAGGTCACGACACGCCTCGGGCGAGACTCTCTGCTCCTCGGAGCAGGGTGAAAATGCCAGCATGGTGCTAGACTACAGTGGAAATCCTTGTTGGCCTCTAATCTGAACCTGGGTCTTGCCTAAGAGACCTTTTTCCTCGCCAACAAATGGTTCCGTTGCCAGGACCTGAAATTTCATTTGGGAGCTAGATCATGGTATCTCGAATCTTCGAAAGAGAAATACGAAGCTGGTGGGATAACCACCTAGATCAGTTCATCACTCAGCAAGCCGAGCTGAGACAACAAAGGGAGAAAATGGTCAAATATCTGGTTCTATTTTCTGAATCCGCCAACGACGTTTACGAGATATTTTGGGGAAAGTTCCCAGAAGAACTCTATAACTAGTTTCGAAGGCTCCATATCAAATTAACCAAAAGAAAGTTGCGGAAAGTCAGTCGCAAGTGGGTGCACGGAGATCTGGTGACCCTTCATCGGTTAAATATCGAGTTGACCCGAGCTGTAGATTTCTAGGTGGAATCTACCTTGGACAGATACATAGTGGAGTTTGCAACGGAGTGCTGCGAGTCATTTTTGAGGGCAGAGGATATATTCAAATCCGGGTTACGGGGGAAGATGCTGAAGGAGATTTCATTGTGGATTAAAGCCTTGACGGTAGATGAAGGACTAATGGTGTTCCAAAAATCTTAGATGGAAGAGTAAAACTCTTGTGTTGGGGGAAGGGACTAAGGGAGAGATGCTACAAGAGCAGTGAAAAAGGGGAGTAGGGGTATGGATTTTGAGACCTATAATAGGCTAAGGGAGCGACGAGCACATCGGAGGGCGCAGATCGCTGAGAAGTGGTGAGAAAGGGCAATAAAGGAGTTAAAGAGACAGGAAAGTAGTCGAAAGGACAAAGAGGAGGTGCCTCAGATGACGAAGGAAGCAGAAAGTCAGGTGGGCCCCCAGGATATAGGAGGGACCGTTAAAAAATTTCAGTAGGTGTATAGGAACCCAGCCCAGATGGAGAAAGGAAAGAATTCTGACGGAGAAGATGCAGATGCGCGCCCCGAGGAGATCTCCGATGTGGAGTTGCACGTTGTAATGGAGCAACTATTCCAAGAAAGTTCAGCATTCATATCTCAAAGTACTCCTATTCCCCAAAGTTCAAGTAGCTCTAGTCCCAACCTTCCCCTAGTGCTTTATCAACCACTGTGTGAAATTTTTGTTAAGTTGCGTGAATTAAGCAAGTTGCATAGTATTCAGTCTCCAATAGTAATACACACTGGTAGTATAATTTCTAGTGGTAGCATTTCACAACCAGGAACCAATGGCTTCATTTTAGTAACGCCTACTCAAGTGAACATGGCGGGATCACTTACCCGGTACCCAGAGTTCTCTGGGAGGGGTAATGACGATGTAGAACAACACTGGTACCTCTGCGAGGCCATATGGAGGGCACGACAAACACCAGATGTGGGGAAGTTAATATAATTTCAAACCACTCTTAGGGAGAGAGCTCTACGCCAGTTTATAAAGTGGTCTGAAGCTCATTAGAATCTAGCAATGGCAGATGTGAAGAGGAACTTCATTAAGGAGTTCAAACTGCCCCAAACAGACCAGCAAGTCTGTCAGAAATGTGGGAAACCAAGCAGCGAGAAGGAGAGACTACTTGGGATCTAATGCGGAGATTCAAAGACACGATTGGAAAACTCAGTTATCCAATCGATCCAAACCATCAGAGGGATTGGTTCATCAAAGCTTTGCTACCCTTGACAAGAACTCCATTAACTCAACAAAGGACCAAGACGTTGGAGGACGCACTGGAGCAAGCAATGAAAATAGAAGCCATGGCGGGTTATCCACAAGAGTTTAAGGGAGGAACATCAGCACAGGGACCTCTATAATGGGGTTGTAGCATCAAATAGCGAGCTTGATAGAGAAACTCAAGGAAATTCAACCAATGAGGCCAGCAAGATTGAATGTATGGTGCACACACTATCTAATGGAAGGACATGTGGTAACAGAATGTCCTCAGTTGCGGGGTCATAATGGGGGGACATCGACTGCAGGGGCATAGGGGGCTCCACCAATGGGAGGAGTTGCGCAAATAAACACCCAGGTAATATATCCACCACAATAATAAGACACGGGGTTCCCGACGCAACAAAGTCCAACCACTACTGAGTATTGTGAAATATGTAAGAACATGGGTCATCCACCTCACCTATGCCCTGTTTTACAAAAATATTCCATTGTTCCGAATAACACATACTGTGATTTATGTGCCTCAACAACACACAGCACAGAGCAATGTAGGTCTCTGGATGCATTGGTGGAACGATTGGACCTGCCTTCATATTGAGTGAATGAGACTCCCCGAGGAAGAGGAGGAGGCATGAGAGAAGGCCGAGCAGGGGGTAGAGGTCCAGTAAGATGTTACAACTACAACCAAGAAGGACACGTAGCTAGAGAATTTCCACTTCCTAGAAGGCCCTGGTGTTCCTAGTGACAGGTTAACATGCACGCAACAGAAGATTTCCCTGAGCTCATTAAAAGATGGGAGGAAAGAACTAGACAGAGGGGAACAAAACTAGTAAATGCAGAACCCAAGAGGAAAGAACTAGACAGAGGGGAAAAAATCTAGTAAATAAAGAACCCAGGATAATGGAGACTCAGTCAATGCAGAACGTGGCCATAGTGACACGAGGCAGCAAAAGAACGGGGGAAGATGCACATACAGTGGACTCGATAAAATTGATCAGGCCGGCATCCCCAAAACCGCTGATCAAACCAGAAATACAGAAGCAATTTTTTCAAGAAGCAGTAAAAAAAATTTCCCAAATGGGGGGAAACAAAGGTATTGAGTTACAGCAAACCCAGGAAAACCACGAAAACCAAGCCAATTCAAGTACTATATTTCAAGAATGGTTCCATCTATTCCTGAAGATTGTTAAAAACGCACAAATGTTGGAGCAACTAAAGCAGAACCTGGAAGGAGTGGTGTAGAAGAACACAGGATCAAGGGAATCGCCTGACGCAACCCAGAAGTATATACAGAGAGTGAAAATAAATAAAATAAGGATAGGAAAATAGTTTTGAGTAAACACCTAGGTTGCGGGTTTCCAAATTAAAGACACCATGCTTGATTTGGGATCTGATGTCAATATTTTACCAAGGAAAACCTGGGAAGAATTAGGAAGGAAAAGATTAACATACTCACAAATCTAACTTCGGATGGTGAACTAATACTGCATTGTGCCCATAGGCAGACTAGAGGAAGTTGAAGTTTATATTGCAGGAGTAAAGACATATACGGACTTTGAGGTCATTGACATCATGGGGGATAAAGATCCTTATCCTGCATTGTTGGGAATTGACTGGGCCTTTGAAAATTATGCAATAATAGATCTAAAAAAAGAACTGACGATCTTTAAGGATGGGGAGGTCAGAGCCACTCATCCACTCGACCTGTATCAAGTTCCAAGATACATAGAGACTGTAGATAACAGAGAAGATGCTGAGCTTATGGACCATCTTTATCAAATGACTGCGGGAAGAAGGGAAGATTACATCAACCCAACAGCAGGCGGCTCTGTAAGCTAGAGAAGCCTCCAAAGCTCAGAATTAGGCTCATAAATAGCTTGGGATGATTGGCATCAAGGAGGGTATGAGACCAATACAAGGAGATGCGTCAACATCGGAAGAATCAGTTGGATCGGGACTGAGGTAAGGGATTACACAAATTTATCCAATATGAACGATGTAAACATTTTCATAACAGAAATAGAAGATAAGGTACCAGAAGGACATAGGGTACCACTAATGGACATGGCCTTACAGTCCACATCAACAAGATGGTGGAGTAACCACCGCAACTCACTGTCGCAATGGGGCAGAGTTGCGGTAGCATTGAAAGCGAGATTCAAGGAAGATGACGGACCTCGGGTTAAAGGGAAATACCAAGGGGACTCAGACCCCAGAAACCATCTGAAGGAATGTGAGGATCAATGGAGAACCGCAGGATATTCAAAAGATCTATGGGTACACAAATTTATCCATTCTCTGGACTTGATTCCATAGGACCGGTACTTGACGGAAGAAAAGAAAAGAGGGACCAACACATGGCGGGAAGTTGTGGATAACTTTACACAATGTTTCTTGTTCGAAGGAAAAACAGAACCAGTCACACAAGCTTTTCAGGCTATAAATAAGGTATTTTTCTTCCCATAAATTCAAAAGGAGGATGAGTAACCGCTTCCGAACCTAGGCATCAGACAAAAGGTAGCATGTCAAAAGATAAACAACGAAATGGATGATGATAATCTAGAAGATCTCAGGCATCCGTATTTTGAAGAGACAGAAGGGGAGAGGGATATCAAATAAGAATTGACGACAGAAGGGATCCACCTGCTACCATTAAGAACCAAGAAACTAAATATTGGAATAGAAGATAAGCCCAAACTAGCGACAATTGGAGATTATTGGGATGAACAGACAACTAAGGAGATATACAGTCTATTGCAAGAATACGAGGACTTGTTCCCTTCATCGGTAGCAAATCTAAAGGGAATAGAAGGGGATATGGGGGAGATACGGATAATATTGAAGCCTGATGCAAGGCCTGTGAAATATAGACCATATCATTTGAACCCAAGGGTGAAGGAAAAATTTAAGGCAGAGATCGACAATATGTTAAAGGCAGGATTAATATTCCCAGTAGAGGAAGCAGAGTCGGTAAGTCCTATAGTTATACAGGATAAAAAGGAGAAGTCTGTGATTAGAGTCTGTGTCGATTATAGGAGCTTAAAAAATGCCTGTATCCATGACCCATTTCCCACTCCATTTAGTGATTAAGTCCTAAACAATGTTGCGGGAAATGAGACGTATTCGTTCACCGATGGATTCTCAGGATACCATCAAGTAAGGATAGCAGAGGAAGATAAGAAAAATACAACATTCACCACCGAATGGGGATCTTTCGCATATAATGTGATGCCATTTGGATTGAAAAATGCACCTGCAGTATTTTTTTGCATCGTGATAGCCGATTTCCGAGAGTACATCCACAAGTTCTTAGAGGTTTACGTGGATGACTAGATAGTCTACAGCTTATTAAAATACCATGCAATGTTATTTAGGATAATGTTTGATAGGTTTAGGCAACTTCAGATCTCGTTGAACCTAAAGAAGTGTATCTTTGCAGTACCGTTTGGAACACTGCTAGGACACATGGTATGTACCCAAGGATTTTGTGTGGACCTAGCCAAAGTAGCAGTGATAGTCAACATGGAGGCACCAGAAACGGTAAAACATATGAGATCACTATTGGGCCACGCAAGTTACTACTGGTGATTTATCCGCAACTATGCGAAGATAACAGCCCCTTTAGAGAAGTTGTTACAGAAGTCTGAGCAGTTTCACTAGACAAAGAGTTGTAGAACAGCCCTGAATACCCTGAAAGTAAAACTAGCAAGTGCGCCAATATTAGTTCACCCAAATTGGGACAAACAATTTCATGTGCACATCAATGCTTCCAGCATTGCACTTGGAGTAGTCTTGGCTCAACCAAGGGACACTTTAGTTGACCACCCGGTATATTTTGCAAGTCGGAAATTGTCCACAGCAAAACAGAACTACACCACAACAGAGCAGGAAGCATTGGAAATGGTGCATTCCCTTTAGAAGTTCCGCCACTACCTGTTGGGAGGTACGTTTAAGTTTTTCACAGACCACTCAGCTTTGAAATATTTTGTAATCAAACCAGTCTTAGAAGGAAGAATCTGCAGATGGTTCCTACTGTTCCAGGAGTTCACCTTTGAGGTGATCGTATAGCCCGGAAGATTGAACATAGGGCCTAATCACCTGTCTCGACTAGAGAATGGAGAAAATGGAGGATCTCTAGATGATCAGTTACCAGATGTTGATCTTTTCAGAGTAGAATCCATCCCATAATATTTGAACCAAATAGCAACCCACCTCACGACAGGGCAGTGTCCACAGGAATATACATCAGTCCAAAAAATACATCTGGTAGTTCGAGCTGCAGAATATCAACTCATAGCAGGACACCTATATAAGATGGGACTGGACCATATTCTTCGGAGATGTGTCATGGACCACGAAAGGGAAGCGGTACTATATGAATGCCACAGTGGGGTTGCGAGAGGACACGTGGGAGAAAAACCGACGACAAGAAAGGTACTACAAGCAGGGTTGTGGTGGCCGACAGTACATATGGACAGCAAAGAATTTGTTAAGAAATGTGATATATGTCAGTGGATCGGACGGCCATCCCACAGAGATGAACTTCCACTTCATCCGATAAAAGCACTGCAGCCATTTGAAAAATGGGCAGTCGATTTTGTAGGACCAATTACACCAGCTTCAAGACACTCGCAGGAGAGGTACATAATAATGGCGATAGACTATTTGACGAGGTGGGAAGAAGCATTGCCAGTAAAAAATTGCACGGCAGAGACTACTGCCAGGTTCATATTTGAAAACATAATCAGCCAATTCGGTTGTCCAAAGAGCCTAACCAGCAACCAGGGTACACACTTCATCAATGACACCATTAAATCCCTGCTAGAAAGCTTCATGAGACAACATCATAAAAGCAGTATGTATCACCTGCAAGCCAACGGTACGGTAGAAGCATTCAACAAAATCATGGAGAAGGGCCTGACAAAAATATGCAATGCGCAATGGGATGACTGGGATGAGTGGATACCAACAATTTTATGGGCATACCGAACAACAATAAAGCAACTGAACAACCAAACACCATTCCAGCTAGTATATGGGAGAGAAGCAGTAGTCCCAGCTGAATTCATCATACCCAGCCTCCTAGTCGCAACGTCACTCCAACTATCAGAAGAGGACTCGCTAAAGGAACGATTACAGGAATTACAACGCCTCGAGGAAGAACTATTTTTGGCAGAATTTCACCAAACGGTACAGAAGGATAGACAAAAATCCTGGCATGACCAACTAATCAAGCGCAAGACTTTTCAGGTCAGGGGAAAAGTTCTACTCTACCATAGTAAGTACCAGAATTTCCCAGGGAAACTTCAGATGCATTGGCTAGGGCCATTTTACATGATAGAAATCAAATATTCAAGAGCAGTTCGGTTAGCACAACTGGACGGCCAAGTTCTACAAGGATGGGTGAACGGCGCACGCCTGAAGCCTTATCAAGAGTAAGTTACTCATTTCCAATTCCAATAACTCTCGCAACCGAGAGGAGTCAGTAGGGTAGAATAGCATCAATAACTCTCTCGCACCCGAGAAGAGCATGGATAGGATTTCCACTTTAGCAAAAATAGAAAAATAAGTACAGTTGTGTTGAGGAGACCACAACGCAACCAATTGTGGTTGGGGAAGGGTAGTGTCCAACTTGTCATCCACGTTAGATATAAAATTGTGTCGAACATCAACCCATCATCATTACGGGTAGTACCTGTGTCAGTCCGTAATATTACCAAGATTTGGAAATAATTTCCATAGTTAGCATCACCCATACCATAATAAATTTTCCATAATAAGGCATAACCACCAACTGTCGTGTCTGCCGAAATCCCGAAGCCACAGTCAGCATTGTCAGAACCCACCTCAGCTGGTAACTAATCACATGATTGTAGCCATGGACGAGGCCAGGGGGGAATTGATTAGTTATGGGGTCTCATCAACCTCACCCGTGTCAGTTAATTACATAACCCGCATGCAAAGAAGCGCGAGAATGCCGGAAAAATCCGAGTTAGAACCAGAAACATCCAAGGGAGCAAGAGAAGTAGAACCAAAAGAAGAGCAGAGAAGGCATGGATAAGAAGGAATTCAAGAGAAAAGAGAAGGAGTTGTTCTATAGGTGTATCAGAGAAGAGCCAAATGACAAGAAGCAACACCAGCAGTTATGGAGCAAGAGCTCGATAACAGAGTTCAAAATATGGAATCACTAAACAATGTTACCGATGAAATAGGTAACCTCATTGTTACCTACTTTTTGAAGTATCAAGAAAAACACCTGATTTTGAAAAAGTGGCGATGCAGAATCAAGAAAAAAAAATTTGAGCATGTTTTTGGCACTTTAAGTTTTTTTTCATTTTGTTTTTTTTTTTTTAAGTGATGTTTTTTATGTCGATTTTGAATAGTGGTGGTGTATCATCACCAACGTTTTTTTATAGGATTGATTTTGACACTATAGATTTTCTAATGTCTTCTTCTTCTGTGAGATGTTTATTTTTAAGTGCATTTATGTACTTGTGTTTTAAAAATAAAAATAAAAATAATTTTTTTTAAAATAAAAACTTGTAATGATATCTTCACTTTTTCACATACATAAAAGATGGAAAAAGGGTCAATATTCTAAATTTTATATTTTCTATATGTTTATGTATTGTTAAATAATTTTTCAATGCACATCAAAAAATTGTCGCTAAAAAACCAATATTTTGAACCATATGACAAAAAAATACAATTTTTCAATATAAATACAATGCAAAAAATACACTTTTACAGAGTTTTTGTTGGAAAAACATGTTAAATAAACTAATTTTTTGGGAGAATCTTAACAAAAAAACTTAAGAAAACAACATTTTTATTGAATTTTATGTCAAAAAATAATAGCAATCACATGTTTTTTGCAAAAAAAAAAGGGTTGTTCTCATAAAATATCAAAGTCTAAACATTACAAGTAAAACTGATTAATAGTTCTAAAAAATAAGTTTTGTTTGCAAGAATAACTTAAACATCATCAACATCATCTAGAACAGCATTGATGGCTTCTTCCGCAGCATTTTCTTCTTCATTTTGATCATTTTCGTCTTCTAATGGATCTTTCATGTCAGCAAATCTTCCAAAGTGTCCCTTTCCAATCATTCCATATAATGGTGGTTGAGGTTCCTTTTCTTTTTTTGCCACACGTGATTCATTAAAATCTCCTTTCCTCAAACCAACTTCTTGCTTCGCATCTAGAAGGAATTTAAGAGCGTTAATTCTTTGTTGAATAAATTTGCATTGAACTGGGTCTTTCTCAATGGCAATGCAATTTCTTCCTTTTAGTAGGCAACATGCTAGTGTTGTACCTAATCATCAAGCACAAAAAAAATAAGTAAGAAAATTAGTATGGAGACATAAAAAGTTAAAAAGACAATATTTAAATTTAATTTGTATAATAAAACTTACCTGAGCCTGAGAATAAATCCAAAACCCATTCTCCTTCATTTGAACATAGATCTATAAGATAGTTAATCAATGCTTGTGGTTTTTGATAAATGTTAACTATATCGCCTTTTGCATCTTTATCCTCATATGTTAGTTTTCTTACAACTGCATCATAAACCAATACTTGACTATGACTCTTCCCATCTACTCGATTCATAATAATATGCTTATAGATATCGTCTTTTGTCCAACATTCAACATGGATGAACTCACAATCATTTATAATAGGGTGATCTTCGGAAGAAACAATATTTGACTTTTTCCTGTAACATAACATAGTAAAAGTTCAATTAAATTTTACATGAATAAAAAAATTTAGGAGGAATCAAACATACAATTTCAAAATCTTACCATGTAAGTTGCATCCTTGAGTTTGCTTTACCCTTGCAGCTTGTTAATAACATTGGAAACTGTGTGTCTGAATGAAATGTCACAAATCGCCAAAGTGGTGATGTTGTCACTTCTTGAAAACACATAACCACTTTACTAAAAGCTTGATAAGTATATGGTTCTCTATCATATTCAATGTCTGGAAAATTGAAACCATGAGGAATATCTGCAATAACTAGGCCATATTCCCTTTTAGGTATTAGTGATGCAATGTCTTCACAGTCACCTTGTATTATTTGATATTGGACACTGTCGAGCACATTCCAAATGTAATGATTAAGAGTAGGATCTAGTTCAACATTCATAAGACGCTTCCTTCTCATGTTCTCCATCTTAATTTTTTCAATAAAGCTTTTGAAAGTATCTGGTAATCCATTTCCATCCTTCTTCGACATCTTTAATGACATATATATATATATATAAGTAATAAAATAAAAATAGTTTAAATATGAATAAAATGAATTTATAAATCAACATACCTTATTGAATGCAATATAAACTCTTTTAGTGTTGATGTAGAACTTGCTTCTGGGTAGTTGCGTACAACATCATCCCAACTGTCTTCATTCAACATTTTAACCATGTGTTCTTGTATTTTCATAAAAAATTTCTGACTAAATAAATCAAGTTAAAAGCGTTAATATATTGACATGTATAACAAATTCTACCAACATCATTATGTTTTATTTAAAAGAAAATTATAATGAAAGAAAAATAAGAAATAATTCAAGAAACTTACTTTTGAAATTCTGCACACATTTCTTCCATTGATAATTCACCCGACTTCACACGGGCTAATATTGATTTGACTAATTTATCATCCTTCACACCTTGCATTGTTATCCAAGGTGTAATAGTCATATCCTCTGGAAGCTGCTTCATTTCAGGACCCCCCTTACTGTTGGTACATATTATGGGTTTACTCTTTCTAACCTTCTGATTTTTTATGGAAATATTCTCCCACCGATCAAAAATCCCATCAATCAAATCCCATACCTCTCCAGTTCTAAATGCCAACTGAAAAATGTTATTTGTGCCTCTGAAGAGATTTGTATTCAATTTTCCATCTTTTGTTTTTTTTTCATCAATTTGATAACCTGTTTCCATTAAACATTCCTTTCGAAATGCTACACTAACTTGTGTCTTATCCCCACCACATTTTTCTATGAATTTATTATGAATAAATCTGACCCTTTGGATGAAAGTCATTTTCATTCTGTACTCATTATCTGCATTATGATCCCATGCCAATAACTTTGATTCCATTTCTGTTAAGCCAGCGTAAATGATGCATTTCATTGTTTGAAAAAGATAGTTATTGGGATATTCTGCAATCAATTGTCTCTTAGCCTCTATCGAATGGTTCCCTCCAATTACATAATATTTATAATCAAAACATTTTGTCTTGTCAAATGCTTGTTTGTTGCGAACCTGACATGGATCGACAAGAACCACATAATCCACCACATGCGCATATGGATTGAACCTGAACAATGTTTTCAGATTATGTACATGTAGGTGATGGGCCTTTCTAATTTGATATTGAGATTGTCCTTCATTTGGGCCATAAAATTGGTTAACATTAAGCTCAAATGTTTGGCCACCAAGAATTAATTTATTCTTCCTCAACTCTTGTCGAATAGCATTTTGTTTTGTTTTAATAATGCCATCCTCTGACTCAGCACTTGGTGTTATGATTTATCTGCTTCCGTGAGAGATTTCAATTTGTTTTTCATTGCTGCTTACGACCTTTACAGGTTCACCAATATTTGATTTCCTAGTCTTATTGGATAACATATCAGTTTTTTTATAAACAAGCTCTCCTTCATGAGGTAAAAGAGACACGTCTTTGGCAATTTTTATTTTTGGTGTCTAATCTGTTTTCTCCTTTTGCACAATAGTTCTCATCTCCTCCTCACTAATTCTATCATAATTTTATGTTTCATGTTCGACACCTTCAAAAGAAACATGTTTAAGTTTACTAGATTGACCCACCATAGTGACTCTCGGTTGATCCCCTCTTTGTACTGTTGCAGTGTCACGAGCTATTACTCTTTGCTTCAATCTCCTTTCCTCTGCTTTGTCTTTGTGGAAAGTTTTGATCACATCCATAACATTTGACACCAACATATAAATACCTTCAAACATGTTTGAAAGACCCGGAACAAAATCCTATGAAACAAAATAAAACATGTCAATGATCAATAATTTATAAAAAATTGAATCATCCTTACAATAATGCATAGAGGAAATAAAAATAAGCATACTTACAATGTTATTTGCAATGTTACTTGATATTTCTTCAGAAAATTTTGAAGATATTTCATCTGTGTCATACTTGACGATTGATAGACGATATCTAACCTTCTCACGTTTCTGAGCCTTTCTTGCAAGAACATAAATATTGTTTGTATTCGGGACCATACATATGTCTCGTACTCTGCCCATCACATCATATGGCTCATTTAAGTCAATCATAGCACAAATCAGATAGATGTGTATATCAGCCTCCATTTCACTGTCTTCAAGATACCATGAGAAATCGGTTTTATCTATTTCCTCGGCGTTCTTCCAATCAGAAATAAGATTTAATGAACCTGGTGCCCCACTTGCTTGACTTTTATTAGTGTGTGCAACAATTTTCTTATTGCGTCCAACAGTGCCCATAGTGCGTCCAGCTGCAACTTTAGATTTGGGAGTTGTATCCATAGTGCGTCGAGCTGCAGCTGTAGATTTGGGAGCTGCTGCCCTAGGTGCAGAAACATTCACAGAAATCTTTTTTGATGCCATTTTCCTGATTATATATATATATATATATATATATATATATATATATATTAGTTAATGGAAAAATATTGTGGATAAAATAAATTTAATAAACAAAATTTATTTCTAAAACTAAATAATTTGAAATTAAAGCAGTAAAATTAACTATAAAATTTTCATTTAAAAACAAAATATTATAAATCATATGTATATATATCTATATAATATGTTTTGAATACATTTTATAAAAAATTTAAAAATGTGTTTAAATTGTATAAAATAATTTTAAAAAAATAAACTAGTATTTTCAAACTTCAGTTTTTGTTTAATATTTAAAAAAAAACAAAAAAATTACTAACTATTTATAACAAATGTTATAATATTATATATTTTTTTAATTTTTTAATTGTATTGTTATATAGTTTTTTTTTTATTAATTTATTATATTGTTATATTAAAACAAATGTTTTTTTTTTTTTTTTTTTTTTTTTTTTTTTTTTTTTTTTTTTAAACAAAACATAATTGTTGTCGGGTATCATCCTCAAATTTGACTTAGCCAAGGCTTTTGATTGGGTGGACTGGACCTACATCAAATTGCTGCTCATCCATCTGGGCTTTCCACTCCCTTTTACAAATTGGATAATGGCCTGCATTTCGACCCCCACATACAATCTGCTTATTAATGGATCCGCCTCCCCTTTTTTCCACGCTAAAAGGGGTCTCGGGCAGGGATGCCCACTTTCCCCGCTCCTCTTCCTACTTGTTATGGAAGGACTGAGCAGACTCATCTATCATGAAAAACAGATCGGCAAACTATCAGGATTGAAGATCACAGATCAATGTTATTTAACACACCTCCTATTTGTAGATGATGTCATCATATTTTTGGATGGGAGTGTTCGGGACACGATCACTTTTGAAAAGATTCTTGCCTCATTCTACAGGGCAGCCGGCATGATGGCTAACCACACAAAATCATCTATCTCCCAGGCTTACACTTTAGCTCAAGAATCTGAACTTGCGTCGCAGCGTTTCCCTTATAATCCTCGTCCATTGGATCAGGGGTTCAAATACTTGGGCTATTGGATCAAGCCGTCGGGTCACAAGATTGCGGATTGGACATGGCTGATCACAAAATTAGAAAATCGGATCTCGCACTGGAGCCATCGTTTTCTATCAAGAGCAGGGAGGTTAGTTCTCATTAAATCAGTTTTGGAGGCCACGCCTGTATTCTGGATGGCTTTAGCCTGGATACCTAGAGGTATTCTTGCTTGCCTAAGATAATTATGCTGTAGATACCTCTGGAATGGGAGACAAGACAAAAGAGTATTTGCTTGGATCAGCTGGGATAACATTACTCTGCCAAATAAGTGGGGAGGTTGGGGCCTTAAGGATCTTGCGCACTTTGCACACGCTATGGCTGCGAAAATGGGATGGACTTTGCTTACTAAGAAAAATCTCTGGACATCGATCTCATACCACAAATACATATGGCCCTTACAACTCATGGATTGGATCCGATTACCTAACTGGAACAGGACAGGTATATCAACAGTATGGAAAGCTCTGTTGCACTCGCTCCCCCTCATCCGAAGTCATCTAACATGGAGAATAAATGATGGATCCAGGGCACATATCGGAATGGATCCATGGACAGGAGGAGGAGGGAGGTGTTTTCTCCCACAAGAGATTATTCGGATATTTGATCAATAGAATACTAGAGTAATAGCTCACATAGTGGATCAGGAGAACTCATCCATATTTACTCAAGCATGGAAAATAGCTGTGCAGTTAAATCTGCCCCCTGACTGGCATCAAAGCTAGGAAGATTACACAATCACTCTGAGTGAATCTCATATTCGCATCAAAGATGGACCAGATGAACTCATGTGGGACAAGGCTGAATCAGGATATTACTCCCCCAAGCAAGGGTACCTATGTATGATTAATTACAAAAAGCCAGAAATAGTGCAGAGCTGGTGGAAGATCATCTGGCGATTAAAGACCCCACCCTGGACAAAACTCTTCTTCTGGTGTTTACTCCGGAATAAGGTCCCCACGGGGGAAGCGCTCATTCGCAGATCTGTGCATGGTCCCACCTGGTGCATACTCTGCAAACAGCAGTCCGAATCGACCACTCATCTTTTTCTTACATGCGGAATTACTGTTCAAATTTGGAAGGAGGTGACTGAGGAACTCGGCTTCATGAGTATTTGGGAGGGTGAAAGCATCATAGTAGCATGGGAGGCTTGGTATCAAGCTCATTCCGGTACAAACTGTGGGTGCCTTCCCCTTATCATTAGCTGGGCAGTTTGGTTGGCTAGGAACAAACTGATTTTCGAAAATGGCTCGATTCGATGGAAATCTGTTACTGCCAAAATCGTTGCAGCATACCATGAACTGCCGAAAATTACCCCTCCTCGCATTTGTAGACCAGCTGCCCCGGACCCCATAGACCAATCCATACCATGGGCCTTTTTCGATGGTGCTGCGCAGCAGCATGGATGTGGAGGGGGGGGGGTTCATTCTATATTTATCAGCTCATCATCATTACAAAGTTAAGATGGGCTTAGGCATGGGAACGAACAATTTCGCTGAGCTCATAACCATCAGACATCTTATGCATTTTGCACTAAATCATGAATGCGGAGATTTACAGATACACGGGGATTCAAATATTATCATTAACTGGATCAATCTAAAATCTAGATGTCATGCACACACACTCTTAAACATTTTGGATGAATTTATGCACCTCAAATCTCAGTTTAATAACATCATTGTTCGTCATATCTACAGAGAGCATAATCACAGTGCCGACAGATTATCCAAGGAAGCCACGCACATTCCAGGAGGACAGTGGATAATCCATGAACAGAGGGGAAACTCACAGTATCAATACTTCCACAGGCCTTACATAGATCAAATCTACCCTCGGGTGGAAGACCACTGATTTTTGCCATGTTATATATGATGATATAGAAATCTAGTTTTTACTTATGAACAGCATCCTGCGAGGTGCAATTATATATTTTTTGTTTATGATACAAACATCCTGCGTGATGTTCATTTTTGACAGCTTGATACAGCATCATCCTGCGTGTTGATTTTCTGATATGGATACAGAGATGTACAGGAAGAACGATAGACTCATAAGTCATGAAGGAATTTCGCATACGCTGAATAGCATTTACTACATGTAATTTTTCACTATTAATGGAAGATTACGATTTTTCTTTGGGAAACAAAAAAAAAACAAAAAAACAAAAACAAAAACATAATTGTTGTTTAATGAATTATATATATATATATATATTTGTTATATTTTGAGATTTTTAACAATTATTATTTAACAATATTTTTATTATATTATATAACAATTTTTTTATTATTTTTATATATAACAATGTTTCTATGAACTTTTAATTGTTTTATTAAAACAAATTATTAAAAAAAAAAATTAAAAAAAAAATTTTAAAAACAAAATTAAAACCAAAATTAAAAAATGTTTTATTAAAACAAATTTAAAACAAAAAAAATAAAAAAAATTATTCGCCCGCCCGTTAGGCGTCGAGGGCCGGCCGGGCGGCGCCACGGGGGCGGCCTGGCTGGCTTCACGGCCCCCGCTGGGCAGAGGGTGCCGCAGACCCACGCTCGCTAGGCGCCGGGGGCCGGCGCGCCACTGGCGTTCCACCGCCTCACGGCTCCCACCTGCGACCGGCCCTCCACCTGGGCCGGGGACCATGAGGCGCCCGCCGGGGCCGGCTTCGTAGACTGCCGAAGGGTTTCCAATGGCCACAGCCAAGGACATTATTTTTTTAATTTTTATTTATTTATTTTTTTTTATTTTTTTTAATTTTTTTTTGTTTTTTAAATTTTTTTTTTTTTTAATTTTAATTTTTAAATTTTTTTTTATATAATATAATTATTAAAATTAATATTTAATAATAATAAAAAAATGTTAAAAATATCAAAATATAACAAATATTTAAAAAAAAAAACTATATCACAATATAGTTAATATATATATATATATATAATAAAACAATAAAAAAAAAATTAAAGATTTAAAATTAAAAAGAATAAAACGAAGATTTAAAAAAAAAAAATAGAATATAAAATAAAAAAAATTAAATAATGAAATCACTGATATATTTATGATAAAAAAAAACAAATAAAAAATGTTATAATATTACTTTTTTTTTTATGTGCATGGTCGTTTTATGGATTTTTCTGTCTAGATGAACCTATAAGTCTTAAAAAAGAAAAAAAATCTAAATTTTTGTTCTTAAAACCCTAAAAAATTTAGTTTTTTTTGCATTTTCTTCACTTAAAAAATTAAAAAAAAAATCAACGTTTTTGAACCTAAAAACCTTAAAAAAGTAGTTTTTGGACACAAAAAAACTATAGAAAAACATATTTTCCCCAAAATCGTCTTTAAATTGACAGAATAGAAGGAAAACTAACCTTTGAAATGCAAAAAGCTGTTGTCACCAATGCCAACACAACGCCTCCACAAAATTACGAATAGCAACACAATGTCTCCAATGCCAATGCAATGCCTTCATGAAGTTACCAATGCCAATGCAACACCTCCACAAAATTACCAATAGCGACACAACGCCTCCAATGCCAATGCAATGCCTCCACGAAGTTACCAATGCCAACGCAACACCTTCAGAAATTTGCTCTAACAAATACCAGAAAACTTGATGTGATGTGATGAATAGAAACAATCATTCCTTTTAAATAGCGAATATTGTCTGATTGGTTTACTGTTTAACGAATGTGGGATTAAAATTTCAAATTTAAAATATTTACATTTAGTTTATTATAGTTCATACTATAGTTAAAATACTTATTATTTGTATGTAGTTATCATAGTTAATATTTTATTTAATATTTACATGTATTGAATGTTGAATAATTCAAATATAATCTCAGATTAAAAATTAAAATATGAAATACTTACATGTAGTTAATTATATTTAATATTATAGATAAAATAGTTAATATTTGCATTTAGTTATCATAATTAATATTTACATGTAATCAATGTTTAAAATCATGGGATTAAATTTTAAAATCTAAAATATGTACATGTAGTTAATTATAGTTAATATTATAGTTTAAATAGTTAATATTTACATGTTATTTTTTTAAATATTTACATGTAGTCAATCTTAAACCATTCAAATAAGAAAATTATTTTAGTTTTGAAGACATGCATGAAAGGAATATTTTGTGGATATTTTGAATAGAAAATATGATGAAATATTTGAAGACCAACGGTTTATTAATAAATTTTGAAATATATTTTAGATGAATATAACGTAAGTTTAAAATTTAAAATTTAAAATATTTACATGTAGTCATTATAGTTAAAATAGTTAATATTTGCATGTAGGTATTATAGTTAATATTTACATCTAGTCAATGTTAAATCATTCAAATAAAAACATTATTTTAGTTTGGAAGGAATTCATGATAGAAATATTTTGTGGATATTTTGAATATAAATATCGGTAAAATATTTCAACATAAATAGTTTATTAAAAAAAATGTTAAATACATTTTTTGACTAATATTTGTACCAAATATTTGAAATGAAAATTTTGGAGGGAAAGTTTTTCGCGAAATTTTTTGGGGGCAAATTTTGGAGGGAAATTTTTTCGCCAATTTTTTTGGAGGGAAAAATTGGAGGGAAATTTTCAGTATTTAAGCTATATATTGTAAGTGGGAGAGGAATTTGTATCATTCAACCTATTCTTGTTGAAAGCCATGGTTTCTTCTGATAGCGAAGTTTTTCTTTCTACAAAATCAACATCTTCTTCATGCAACAACTCTATTCAAAGTGATGAATATAATGGGAGTTCGTTCACCATGAATAGAGAGTCAAAAAATCGACTTGGTTGTTATCCTAAAGATGATGAGAACAAAATTGATGAGGTGCAGCAAAATGAAATTTTTGTAAATCGAGCGCCATTTATACCACTTACTCTTAATCCTAAGGATTATGAAAGCAACAGTGATGAAGGGCATGATGAAGAATTTCCAGAGTCAAAAGTTTCACTTCGTCCTAATCCCAAGGATAATGAGGACACCATTGATGAAGAGGGAGATGAAGAATATCCACTTCAAATTAATCCTAAGGATTATGCGAGAACAACAAATGAAGAGGGGAATGAAGAATCTATAGATTCAAAATATCTACTCTGTCCTAATCCTGAGGAGTATGCCAGCACCACTGATGAAAAGGGAGATGTAAAATTTCCAGAGTCAAAATATCAAATTCGTCCTAATCGTAAGGATTATGCGAGCACCACTGATGAAGAGGAGAATGATAATGTTTCAGAGTCAAAACATCCACTTTGTCCCAATCCTAAGGATTATGCCAGCACCACTGATGAAGAGGGAAATGAAAAATTTATAGCGTCAAAATTTCCACTCCGTCCTAATCCTAAGGATTATGCAAGCACCACTGATGAAGAGGGGGACGAAAAAATTCCAGAGTCAAAATTTCCACTTCGTCTTAATCCTAAGGATTATGTCAACACCACAGATGAAGAGGGGAATGAAGAATTTGCAAAGTCAAAATATGCACTTCGTCCTAATCCTAAGGATTATGTCAGCACCACTGAGGAAGAGGGGAATGAAGAATTTGCAGCTTCAAAATATCCACTTCGTCCTAATCCTAAGGATTATGCTAGCACCACTGATGAAGACGGGGATGAATTTCCAAAGCCAAAATTTCCACTTCATCATAATCATAACTATTATAATTTAACCACTGATGAAGGGGGGGGATGAAGAATTTCCAATAAATATAGATTCAAGGCATTCACTTATTCCTAATCCTAAGGATTATGAGAGCTTCAGTGAGGAAGGGGAGGGGCAGGATGAAGAAATTATAGTGAATACAAATTCAAAGCTTCCACTTATGCCTAATCCCAAGGATTATAAGAGCACCACTGAGGAAGGGGAGGATGAAGAGTTTCTTGCAAATGATAATTTTAGAGGCACAGATCTGAATATTGCATTTTCTCCAAGTGACCATTTCAAAGACACTCATGGTGATGAAGAATTGAATCCTCCCAGGGAAGAATATGAAAGCATGGGTCAAGATGGTGAAGAATTTCTTTTGAGTCAGGGTTAGAAAAGTGCTGATGATTCTTGTGAAATGTTTTCTTCAACTGATGATGGTAAAGAAAATTTTTCACGCAATGATGTTGATGAATTTCTTAACTATGTTGAGGATGATAGTGGGGATAATATTCCTCCTAATGGTGATGAAACTACTTTTACAAAGGATGATGGAATGATGAAGCCGTTGCAAGCAAATATTGCAACTAGGAGTAGGAGTAGACCTTTTCATATCAATCCAAAGCATTCCAGTTATACAAGGGCGAGGACAAAATATCTCACGACAAGAAGTTTTTTTGTTCATTTGATTTCAAGTGAATGTTGTCGAAGGGATTGCTTGAAAAATATGGATTTCAACTTTGCTTTGGAGAAAAGGAAAACATATATGTCAATGAATAAAAGCATGCAAAATTCATATTTAGTGGGTTGCATGCAATCTACAGTAGCAGGTTATGATTATCATATTGGGAATGTATTGCTTTGCAGAAAGGCGTTCAAAATGTTGTATTCAATTGGTAATTGTCGTTTGTCAAGAATATAGGATAGATTGGAAAGGGATCCCACATATTATTCAGAAGCACGTTATAAACGGGAGGTGGGGCCGTTTGCAAATACTGCTAAGACATGGATGAAAGACTTATTTTCAAATCATGGAGAGTGTATGCCAAATAAATACACAATACATATTCCAGATAATTTCTCGAGACGAGAAATATTCATGTTATACAAAGATTATGCAGAATTTGTTGAAGGAATTGGTAATTTATTACATATTCTTATTTTACAAGGTTATGGAAAACTGAATTCAACAATATTCGTATTCCTAAGAAGACAAGGATGGGGATTTGCAGCACATGTGCTTCTCTTAAAGCAAAAAGAGATAAATGTCAAGGGGCGAAAAGAGGTATGTGTTCAAAACATTGTTTTTTAAAATTTGATACTTATCAACTATGAAAATATATTTATTCATATGTTTCTTTTATTTTATGTACAGATTCCATTGTCAAAGAACTTCAAGACCATCGCAATCAGCAAACAAGTGAAAGGAAAAAGTTGTATAAACATCGAAAGAAGTGTTATGATCATCCAAATAAATATCCGGGATTGATAATTGATGGTATGGACCAAAAGAAAACACTTCTTCCACATTTTGTCTGCACGCCAAAAAAATTACAGGAGGAAAATTTCATTCAGTTTCACTTGGTTGGTTGTATGGTATTTAATGAGAAGATGTTTCCAAGAGTTTTCTTCACAACTCCAAATATTCACAATGATGCAAATCTAACCATAACTATAATCCATGATGTGGTTACTCATTGGTCTGGAATTCTTCCTGAAGTTTTGTATTTACAATTAGACAACACAAGTCGTGAGAACAAAAATCAAGTTCTTTTTGGGTATCTAAACATGCTCGTTGAATTGGAGATTTTTAAAAAGATAAAGGTTGGTTTCCTTCTTGTTGGGCATACTCATGATCATATTGATCAAATGTTCAGTCATTTTTCAGTAACATTGAGGAGGAGAGGTGTTGGGAGCCTGCCATCATTAATTGAATGTATTAAGAAATCGTACATTCCAGAGCCTTTTTTTCATGTGTTGGAAGAAACTATTGACATGCGAAGGTTTATTTTTGGATCGCATGGTGAGGAGAAATGCATTGAACAACTTAACGACATTAGCTTCCAGCATCAATTTCATATCAAAAAAATTGATGGGATAACACTTATATGGGGAAAGAAGTATTCAACTATTGAAGAATGGGGACCATCATCAGGTTTAGCATTTTTGAAGTTCATTCTAGAGTGTCCAATGTTTTCATCAAAGATATTGTTATTATAGTCAGTTTCTAAACTCCATAATGCACGAAGGCAGAAGAGAGACATAAATTATTCTGAATGTCTAGAGGAAATTAAAATATGTATTAGAGATACATATGAATACTTCGATGTTGCTGATTCAGTTTGGTGGGAGTCTTTTTTCAGTAATCAAAGTGATATGATTTCAAGATCAATAAATGGGGATACGCTTTTGAAGACTCCTTTTTTTTGCCACAAAATATGCCAAATGAACATGAACATCAGGAAACACACAATTTTGAACAACAATAGCCTCAAGCTATTATTAATTCCCCACAGGTATAGGAAAGAGAAATCTATATTGGTTCTAGAAGATCACATGCACAACGTGAAGCCATGGAAGACCTTTATAGGGGTTCAGTGCAGGATCTTAAGCATGGTTTCATGATAGTAGTGCTAGCAGATGAAGATCCACTTTGCTATCGATTCTGGATTGCCAAGGTTATAAATATCATTAATGAAAAAGAAGAGATTACAGTTGTTGATGTACATTGGTATGCCACAAGTACCCACCCTTTCAATGGTGTGTACAAGCAAAAGATGGTAGTGGAAAAAAGAATTGGTAGAAAGAGAAAAATAAAGGGCTCAAATATAAATTGTTGCCTCACAGATGTCTTAAAATCGGAGGATGTTGACATACTTGTGTATGAATTCAATTTGACAAAGAGAGGAACTCTTCGGTTGTAGACCATAAATATTTTGAAGAAATTGCTACCAGAACAATTACTGTTGAGATGGGACTCTGTAGAATGTAGACGTAGATCTACAAGACTTTTGAACTCTGAAATGGTGGGCATGCATGTTGACTCAGATGGAGCACTAGTTGATGAAAGAGAAGAATATGGATCATCTTCATCTACATCGAGCCATTCATCTGAAGATGTAGATTATGATGGTGTGCCAGAACCTATGGCTGATTTTGAATAACTATCTAAGACACTTTTATGTAATTGATGTTTGCATGGTAACTTGAAATAAAAATTTGGACTTCCATCTCATTTTTCATGAATTTATGAGACATTTCTATGTTTGTTGGATTATATGTTTTAATTATGAAGAATTCATCTCTTTAGAATATCGACAATGCAACAATGAATTACAAAAATAATTTATGTTATATTCAATGTACCAATGCTCATATTTTAATTATAAGTAAAATAGAAAATAGAAACTAATGTTGAATTTTTAGATTATGCAGTGATATTACCATGATATTATGTATTGTTACCATTTGGTATAAGATACTTTTAAAAGTTTCAATAATTATATGCGTCATTGAAACAGAACACTTTGTTTTGATGCTTGATTTTTAGGTTTTGGTTGAAATTATATTTAAATTTGTCTTATGCTAAGATTTGAAAAAAGATAAGTTTATATCCTTTAAAATTAAAATTACTCTTACTTGTTTCTGTTCAATGATAATTTTTTTATTTACTTGTTCATTTTTTTAAATTGTTAAGTCTTATAATCTCTCCATAATTTCATTGTTCAAGTATGTTGAACACTTAATATTGAAAAACTTTAGATTTACAACTTGTCATTAAGGTTTTTATGCGCTACCAAATTTTATCTTTAAGGTTATGGTTGACAATAATTACAATTTTGGGGTTGTTTAAAGTCAAGATATTTTATGTTTAACAACATGGATGAAAATTGTTCGAAATGATAAGCCCTTCAGACATGTATTTGTTTATCTTTAACATCATCTATCAAAAATGTTAGAAATTTACAATTTTAAAAAATGTCCTAATATGTTTTCTTTAATTCCATTGTTACAAGTGTCAAAATTATGATACAATTTTTTTTTTGTTATTCCAGCATCAACTGGTTTTGTTTTGAGGGTGTTTTTTCAATCCTTTTTTCAACAAACAATTTTGTTTTTAGCATAATTTTATAAAATGTTGAAATTTGACCTTCAAAAAAAACCAAGTGCGTTCTAGAAGACACACTTTTTGTTTTTGGGGTGTTTTTTCATGTTTTTTGAGACTTTTTGGGCTAGAGTTCCCGTTTTGAGGTCAGGTTACCTATTTCATCGGTAACAGTGTTACTACTGGGGAAATACGATAGTGCATCATTGATCGACACCGACCTCACGTACTCTTTCGAGTTTCCAGCAACGAAAAGACAAGTATATATGGAGAATTATGCCACAGAAGCAGGGCAGCAAGCGGCAAGAGTCCTACCAGAGTTCTAGGGCATTCAACAGTCTACCATACTAAACTTAGAAATCTCCCGGTGTTCGGTGTTACAGGCGGTGCAATGCAGTGCACCAAGTTCTTGTTGATCAAAATTCATAATGGTTCGTTATAGCTAGGGAAAGAAATCCCAATTCATGTGGAGGAAATCCACAAGTTAACTGGACTGTCACAGGAAGGGAGGGATGTCTCAGCAGCATTCCAGACTGTATCCAAGAGGGTGAAGAAGGCCGAAGATAACGACTAATAGACAAAGTACGACACCAAGAGGGGGGGGGGAGGAGCCAAAATCGACTTGATCAACAAGCCAGAGGTCAATTTCACCTGTTACTTAATTGCAAGTAAAAAAATGAGGCACTATACAAAAGGAGAATGCATGATGGATATGATTTCGGTTGCAGAGCATTGTGTCCAGGGGGCACAACTGAACTGGTGCCCATTTTTGTTGAACGAGTTGTTTGAAGCTTGCGAGGACAACTACAACAGGGCAACCGGATTCATCTACAGATATCTAATTATGGCACTGAAAATGTGGAAATGGATGTTTCTAGGCGTTCGAGTACCTGTGGAGATAGCAACAAGACAACCATTGGCAATGAAGTTCGTGCCTTGGAAGGTATCTGAGGATCCTAGCATGAAGATAAGTAAACACAGAAGCTTTCAGAGTATGTTACAGCCAAATGGTTGATGTCGTGATGAGTCAAAAAAGAGTCCCAGGGAGTCTGTTGGATGGTAATAGCACACAGATATGGTTTGGAGTTACCCACAAGCAAACCTTTATCAGGCCAACATGCGTACCAGAATCGAATTTCAAAATGAAGCCATTAAAGTTCCAGATTGATGAAACAGCCTTCCACACAGAATTATGTTCATGGCTAGGAGTAGCAATGGAGGTTAGAAGTGGAGTCTACACCTATATCTTCGATGGGATGCTACCAAACCCACTGCCGAGAGAGACTTCAGAGCAGATGGTGACTAGGATGGCACAGTTGCAGCTATCCCCGATCATTGAGCAGTTGAACACAAAGGTACAAACTTTTAATAAAGTATTTCAAGTGTTAACAAGTGATTCCAAAGCATTTCCTATGTTTTCAGAGTTTCAGGCATCCCACTCCAAACCATATTCTGCCACGGCCTCCTTAATAGCACCAATACCCAACATTCTGTTTAGCTCACTGCCCCCGGCGACTACAGCGCTGGTCAAAAATACTAAAGCTGTGAAACCCACGGTAGCAGCACCAAAATAAAAAAAGGCCAAGATCACAGTGTCTAGTACAGTGGTTGATATCAAAGGGGATGATCAGCCATGACCTTTGAGTATAGGAGTACCGATCAGGGAAGAGCCTGTAGTGGAGCCCCAATTGACCAGGGGGTTACCACCCATCAACCCCCTTGATTTCTTAAATATTCGGATATCTCCACCTCACATTTACCAAAAATCGACCCCCACCTCATCCACCATTCAGGAACCACCCATTACCACGCCCTCCACTTCATGAGCCACCGTATCAAACCCAATCATCAGAGGAATACCAAATGAGGACACCGAGGCAGAAGTTAACTCGGGTACAGCAGAAGTACCCCTAGTTGGCCAAACCCTGGTTTATCATGCTACATTCACAGAGCTTTTAAATCAGATAGAACATTCTATGGAAGAAATAGGTGCTTCGCTCCCCGAGCAGAGTCCACTCCAGCAGGCTACTCTGACAACCCAAGAAACGCCACCCGATCTAAACATGGCCGACTCTAGTAACCTGCTGCCGCAACAAACACCACCACAGTCACCGCAGGCACAATCAGCAAAATCTATCGCCAGTGGACAACCACTTCATGCACGACGGCCAGGTCAAGGAACCTTTGGTGTTGAGAGCACAGAGACATGGGGAACAACCCAACTATACCATTTCATTCAGAGAGTAGGACAACAAGCAGAAGGGCTTCACTCGGAGCTCCAGCAAAGATGCGAGCAGAAGAAATTACAAATCAACACTCTTACTGAAGAGCATGAACTGCTGAGGAGAGAAAAGGGTAATCTATAAGAAAAATTGGAGACAGTGACAAGAATATTCCAAGGCATTTGGCCCACATTAACGGCCAACAACAACTAAATACCAGAAGGGATAAAGGGGAATTATATAGTTGAACACTCGATCCACATCAGGGTGGCATGTTCGAACCTCCATAAGGAAAATGAGGAGCTCAGAGCAGCATTGGAAGCCCGGCCTGCATTGCCAGACCCAGCGGTTGTATACATAGAGAAGATATCCAAGAGACAGAGCCAGGTGAAAAAAATGCAGGAAGTTCTGAGGATTGCAGCAAAAGAAGCGTATGACCTACTGAAGAGTCTACAGGAATGTTCGACCTCACTCACACTGAAGTCTCAACTGGTTTCATTACAGCTACAACAAGTATCAAGAGAGATCCAGGAGGCCACAGACCCTACTGGACTTGACCAACTATATGCTCAAGCGGACACTCTGGAGGTCCAGATACAGCAGATTAAAGAAAGCTAAACTGCAGAAAAGCAAGCCCTCTGGGAACTAAGACAGCCGGTAAAAACCAGTGCTCAAATAATGCAAAAACTGGTCTCTGAGGCCGATACGAAAATCCATAACATTTTCAGGGGAGGAATTGGTCGCACAAGTCACAGCACAAACTGACTCGCTCATGCAAGGATGACATCACGCCATGACGACCTTTCAAGAAACCAAGGCATCAGCTCTAAAAAAGGTCCCATAATTTGGGCCCTTGTTTGGACAGTCAGGAGAAAGGGGACAAGTAGAGCATAACACAGGGCCGAGAGGACCAATGGAAATAGAGACAGTGAAAATCGATTGACTTGGGGCAAGTCAATAGGATGTGGTCGGGGCCTGTTGGGGCCCTTGTTTTGAAATCAAACAGTTTTGAGTTGCGGATAGTACGTGGCAGGATGCAACCACGGTAGGCAGAGAGTTGTCAAGGTTGCGAAGGAGTGAAGAATAGGTGGCACGACTGTTGCGAGAGCAAGCACAGATGGTAGGAGAACGTGGCAGGAGACAAGAAGTATAACTCCCGATGAAAAGAGAGAAGCAGAAGATAGTCGAGTGAGAAGAAAGGAAGAGTTATCAGTTGTGCTGGCAACAGAACAAATAGGTAGCCAACCAGCGGAGAAAGGAGGTTGGCATAGGAGGAATCAGGGAATAGGAGCCGTAGGAGAGCTCTGTTCATGTTGTTTCGTTCTCTATCTCTCTGTATCTCTGTGTTCTAATCTACTGGATAGGACCTCTTTGTAATCTGTTCGGTTAAAGCTCATGTTAAGGAGCATTGTAATAGTCTGTTGCCGATAAGTGAATTATAATATGATCTGAGTTTGTTGTTCACAATATATGTTGTAGTTCAGATTGATTAGTGTGGTTGTAGTTTAAAATTTTATTGATTGTCTTTCTGAATGTGCTTCGAAGGGATATCACCCATGTAATGTTGCATTTGCTTAAGCTCTGAGATAGTTATGGTTCATACATATCTAATCTACTAGACTGATATCAACCTACTCCCAATCTTAGTAAGGTCACGTCACACCTCGGGTGAGACTCTCTGCTCCTCAGAGCAGGGTGAAAATGTCGACATGGTGCTAGACTACAGCGGAAATCCTTGTTGGCCTCTAATCTGAACCTGGGTCTTGCCTAAGAGACCTTTTTCCTCGCCAACACCATGCTTGAGGAATTTAGAGCCAACAATCAGATAGCAGAGAGTCATACTTCCCTATGCCTTCCTATGAATCATTAACTAAGTGTTCTTTCAGATCAGAATGAAGACTGTGCTTGTGTTTTTGTTGAATATCAAGACAAGGTAACATTTAATATTTTTGAAGATCCTTTTACTGATTTGCTATAGTTAGCGGGGAAGATGTATTTTCTTGTTTTCATGGACCAGAAGCACATGTTCAGTGGACACTTAGAGTGGCTTAGTTTTTTTTTTTTCTGCCTGCTCGAGGAAAATGAGAGCAAAATTTCGGTAAGTAGCCATTTGTTGGATTGGTTACACTGGAAGGATCACTTCACATGATTGTACATATGTCTTCAGCAAGTAGGTGGTTGTCATCAGGATTTGAAGACTTCAATTCATGGTGATATGCTGCCATCAATAAGTTTATTAATTTTTTATTTCATTAAGTCCAGTTTTGAGTCTATTTCACCTGATTTATCAGTTTTAAGTCATGTTTATTAGTTTGAGTTTTTTTACCGTATTGGCCCAATGGCTAAGGCACTAATCTGCAAAATCCAGTGCTATGTGGTTCTTGACACCTATTTCAGAGCTATCATTCCCAATAAGTCCAATGTTAGTGTCAGTATTTGCATCTTTCCATGAGTGATCAAAATCCTCTTTTCATATCATTTTAGGAGTCCCACTCAGAATTTTTTTATCATTCCACTAGGTCATGCAAAATTAGTCATTGATGGTAGCCCTATTCCAAAAACATCACTCTTCCTCAAATTTGATTACTTGTTGGCATAGGTTCATACCTTTCTAACTGTACATCATTCATAAATTCAGTCTCAACTTGTCATCATATTAGTCATGTCACCTTGATGTTCAGCTTTCAAGGTCTCATTAGGTATTTTAGGGTTTTTCAAGGTTTCACTAGGTCATTAGGGTTTCCAAGGTCCAATAAAGATTCATTTCCAATGCATAATACCAGAAAGTAAAGGGTGCTCCAATAACATCTCTTCACCATGTGAATATGATTTGTAAAGAGAAATGCTTATTTCATCATGTAATTTTGAGTTCAAATGTAATTTTTATATTTTCATTATGTAATTTTTTATATTTTCATTATGTAATTTTATGTTTTTTAAAATTTAATAATTTCACCATCCCAAGATGCTAATTCAATTTTCCAAATAGGCCAAACGACCAAAAATTAAAATTCAAAGAGTTCTCAAAGGTCATCAGAAGTCAAATTGTCAAAGGAAAGAGTCAAGTAAAAGGTAAAGTTTCAAAAGGTCAATTGAATAAAAAATGAAGAAAGTGGGTCCCAAGGCCCAAATCATCAATTTTATGAAGTATAAGACCACCAATACATCCCATTCAAGCTCAATTTTATATCCAAAGGTTGAATCTGCAGCCCCTCAGCCCGAAGAAGTTAATTTGACACTTTTCTAGACTAGGCCTGTGTTTTGCCCTTTTGGACCCCTTCCCCTCACTCAATCCTTAAAATTACACTTTCCCCTACTTCCTAACATCCCTCCATACCTCCAAATATTTTCCTAAGAATTCATAAGCCCCCTATCCCCTTTATTTCCCTTAATTCTTATAAATTTCCTAAATTCCCTGTTTTGCGTACACTAAACCCTAATTCCCTCTGCCATTGAGCTAGGGTTTTCTATGGAATCAGAGACATAAAAGAAGAGGAGGCATAAGGGAGGTCATACCAGAATTTATGAGGCTATTCCAACTCATAAACATCATGTCTCTATCATTTTTCAAGAAGTAATTCCATGGGACAAATCATTTGCCACACATAGGGCTAATTTTGCTTCAAAGTACGTTTCTGCCCAAATGGAGATGAATTTTACAAAAATAAAAGTGTTTTTTGTCCCTCATAGGTCAAAGAATAAAAAACTCCTTCAGGTTTTACACAGGTGTCATGGTTTTGGAGAAATGTAAAAAATACAATTGCCACAAGAGAGTTGTTGCACTTATGGAGTAACCTTGGGAAAATCAACTTTTCTCCCTGATGGATGTTCCAAATGACTTGCTTGATAAGTCAAATGACAACTATACTGGAATATATTTCCAACGGGCTATTAGGATCTCAATTTGGATTTCATGAAGGCCTCCAAAAGTTGCCTAAAAACTCACACTGCATTTTTTCACCCCCATTCTACACTTTTTGACCAGTCTTGGGCGAATTGATTTTTGAGGGGCTATACTTGATCATTTTTGGTTCTTGATAGGTCCATTGTGTAGCCAAGAGAGAGATGTTTCAAAAAATATATCATAAGCTCAATGGGGAGATAGGGAAGGCCTCAAAAATTGTCTTGCGAGTTGGCGTTGTGCACCTGACATTGGCGTTGCACCCGTGACACTAGTGTTGCGCACCTAACAGGTCTTGGGAGATTTTACTTTTGGAGGGCTAAAAATAATCATTTTTGGAAAATAAGTACGTTTTTGGAAACTATATAGAAAATTCTTTCCAATGAGCTATCCCGAGCTCAATTTGGACACCTGAAACCCCCTAAAAAATGGAGCTAAATTTGGCGCTGCGCATAGGACACATTTTCTCAGTTCGCTGATATTTTTTAATTTTCTCAATTTTTTTCAGTTTGACCATGGTCAATGAGATTTTTACCAATGTAAATAATGAATTTAAAATTAATTATGATGTGTTTGACTTACCTAGGGTAAATATATTAGGTGAAAAGTTTGATGACATGTAATGAATCAGTTTGCAAAAAGTGAGGGATGAGTCAGTTTGACCTCCTTACACTCTAGGTATCCAGCTCAGTTTTTGGTGGAACACCTCCTAAAATTATGAATTATACCCCTAAGGTTGGGAGAGGTTGTTTGAGGTCTATATCTTGTACTTTTTGACTAATTTTCAGAGGTTGGATTTAGTTGGATGTTGATGCATTGATCAAAGACTCTAGTGTAACCATTTTGGTAGGAAATTAATGAAAAGGTTGCAGTTATTTCTTTGGGATACCTATGGTATGAAAATTTAGCATTGTTCTTCTTATGTCTCATTATTTATGAATGTTTTGTTTCATGATCCATTTCATTTCTCTGATATGTTGGTTTTTAAGTTGATAAACATAATACATCTCTCATGCTCTGTTTTGGGAAAACCTTCATAGTTTGTCCATATTCTTCAGTTTATAAAGAATTCATGCTTAGCCTTGCTCCTTCTAGCTCCTCACCTGTCTGATCCATCCCACTCAACAAACCCTAAAGTGTTAGGTTTTCTACCTACCTTTCCCCATTGAATCTCTGCAACCCTAATCCTATTTTCCCTAGCCTAGCTTCTTTGACCTATTCACTCATCCAGCAACCCAAAAATCAAATCAAACCTCTGTACTTATACCTAGCCTAAAACTCTAATTCATCCAGCCCTCTTGGCTATGAATTTGTGGAGAGAGCCCTCTCCGTTTTGGTAGGGCTAGATACCAAGCCAAAATATTGGTATGTGGTTACCTCTGTTGGTATTTCTTCTTCAACCTTAGAGATCTGGCGAAGTGATAACATATTGGTGTCGTTTCCGGGGAGGAGAAAAGAGAAATCTTCCCTGGGAAAGAACGACAAAGATCAGATCTGATTTTTATGGTGAACAGTGATCGGGAACAAGAAGGTTGTGAATCATTCAGCTAGTGACTCCAGTGTTGAAGAATCCAAAGGTTCAAAATTTTCATGGCAACTCAACTTTTCAAGAAATGATAATTTGAATAAACTTCTTGGTGACTTCATTGTTGTCGAGATGAGTTCTACTGCGAGAAAAAATCTCAGGTATGCTCCTATGGATCGATCTCAAATCCTTGGATTTCCAAATC
This sequence comes from Pinus albicaulis, assembly GCA_034641835.2. NCBI lineage: Eukaryota > Viridiplantae > Streptophyta > Pinopsida > Pinales > Pinaceae > Pinus > Pinus albicaulis. The sequence goes on from CM076571.1 coordinate 660,118,388, forward strand.
CTATGCCTTATGTTGATTGGTTTACACATATTCCCATATTCAAAGATGAAGAGAAAGATGATGTTGATCTGCATTTAGTAATTTTTCATGTACATGTATGTAGACTGAGAGTTGAGTTTCCTGAAGACTATCTCATGGAGGTTTTTATGGCTACTCTTGAAGATAAAGCTAGCTTATGGTATGAAGGGTTACCAGAAGGAGGTTTATGTTCTCTTAAAGATTTCCATAAGATGTTCTCCAAACATTATGTGAAGTCTAATCTTTCTTTATCTCTCTTACAAATTTGTTGTGATTATAGTGAAGGTTTTATTGCATATCTTGAGAGTATTGATGATATCGAATGCATGAATGATGAAGAGATCATTTCCCTTCAACAGCAATATGAAGAAGCTAGTCACTTTGATACACAACATCATATTCAGCATACAGTAGCTTCCCCTTTGCTTGAAGATGAAAGAATTTTTCATCTTGATAGTCAAATGAAACCACATGAAATAAATCAGAAGTCTGATGAAAATTTATATATTCCTTTTCTTGATATTAAAGAAGATATCTAGAATCATTGTGAATCTTTAGGAGGGAAAGAAGACAATTGTTGTTTCATCCAATGAAAACAAAGAGTACTTCCTCCTTTGACTGAAGATGAGATAGATTAGCTCCTGAAAATTCATTTTACAGCCCAAGCTAATGCATGTTCGCAATGTTCACATAGTCAAGAATGTGTTAGTGAAACTTCTTCCATTATTGAAAATGAAAATCTGATTTTAAATGATGACAATCATGATATTGATGAAACTATACAGGAAGTTGTTGAGAGTAAGTCAATTTGTGATGATGATTTCCTACAAAGAGATCAACTAGCAGGGACTATTTTCTTTCATGAAGATGATAGGGCTGTCATGTTTAACAATCTTGAAAAATGTTTTATGTTCAAGGATGATTTAGAATATGAATTTGAGGAGTATGAGCCTAAGATAGACAACATGCAAGAAATAGAATCATAGTTTCCCATGCTTGGGGAATTTACAACCAACACTCAGGTAGCAGAAATTCATACTTCCCTATTCCTTCCTATGAATCAACAACTAAGTGTTCTTTTAGATCAGAATGAAGAGTGTGCTTGTGTTTCTGCTGAATCTCAAGACAAGGTAACATTTCATATTTTTTAAGATCCTTTTACTGATTTGCTACAGTTAGCAGGGAAGATGTTTTTTCTTGTTTTCATGGACCAGAAGCACATGTTCAGTGGATAGTTGGAGTGGCTTATTTTTTGTTTTTTCTGCCTGCTCGAGGAAAATCAGAGAAAATTTTCAATAAGTAGCCATCTGTCAGATTGGTTACACTAGAAGGATCACTTCACATGATTGTACATATGTCTTCAGCAGGTAGGTGGTTTTCATCAAGATTTGAAGCCCTCAATTCATGGTGATATGCTGCCATCAATAATTTTAGTAAGTTTTTATTTTAGTCAGTCCAGTTTTGAGTCTATTTCATCGGAGTTAAGTTTTCAGTCATGTTTATTAGTTTGAGTTTTTTGACCGTATTGGCCCAATGGATAAGGTACTGATATGAAAAATCCAGTGTTTTGTGGTTCCTGACACCTCTTCCAGTGCTATCATCCCTAATAAGGCCAATGTTAGTGTCAATATTTTCATCTTGCCATCAATGATCAAAATCCTCTTTTCATATCATTTTAGGATTCCCACTCACAATTTTTTTATCATTCCACTAGTCATGCAAAAATTTAGTCACTAATGGTATCCTTAGGCTAAAAACATCACTCTTCCTCAAATTTGATTACTTTTTGGCATAATGTCATACCTTGCTGGCTGTACATCATTCATAAATTCAGTCTCATCATGTCATTATATCAGTCATGTCACCTTGATCTTCAGTCTTTCAAGGTCTCATTAGGTCTTTTAAGGTTTTTCAATGTTTCATTAGGTCATTAGGGTTTCCAAGGTCCAATAAAGATTCATTTCCAATGCATAATATCAGCAAGTAAAGGGTGATCCAATAACATATCTTCACCATGTGAAGATGATTTGTAAAGAGAAATGCTTATTGCATCATGTAATTTTGAGTTCAAATGTAATTTTTTATATTTTCATTATGTAATTTTATGTTTTTAAAAATGTAATAATTTCACCTTCCAAAGCTACTAACTCAGTGTTCCAAAGATGCCAAACCACCAAAAAGTCAAATTCAAATAGTTCTCAAAGTTCATCAGAAGATCAAATTGTCAAAGGAAAGATTCAAGTAAAAGGTAAAGTTTCAAAAGGTTAAGTCAATAACAAAGGAAGAAAGTGGGTCCCATGGCCCAAATAATCAATTTCATGAAGTATAAGACCACCAATACATCCCATTCAAGCTCATTTGCACACAACATGAGCTAGCCAAGAGAGATATATTTCCAACGAGCTATCATGAGCTCAATTTGGACATCGGGAAGGCCTCCAAAAGTGGTCTGCAAGTTGGCATTGTGCACCTGACATTGGCCCTGCGCACCTCATAGGTCTTGGGATATTTAACTTTTTGAAGGCTAAAACTCATCATTTTTTTTAAACCAATTAAATGTTTGGAAACTAAATAGGACATGCTTTTCAATGAGTTATCCTGAGCTCAATTTGAACACAAGTAACCCCCTAAAAAATGGAGCTGAAGTTGGCGTTGTGCGTAGGACAGTGGCGCTGTGCATAGGACACATTTTCTCAGTTTGCTAATATTTTTCAATTTTATTAATTTTTTCCAGTTTGACCATGTTCAATTAGATTTTTACCAATGTAAATCATGAATGTAAAAGTAATTATGATGTGGTTGACTTACCTAGGGTAAATACATTAGGTGAAAATTTTGATGACATGTAATGAATTAATTTGCAAAAAGTGAGGGATGAGTCAGTTTGACCTCCCTACACTCTAGGTATTCAGCTTAGTTTTTGGTGGAACACCTCCTCAACTTAGGAATTCGACCCCTGAGGTTGGGCGAGGTTGTTTGAGGTCTATATCTTGTACTTTTTGAATCATTTTCAGAGGTTCTATTTAGTTGGATTTTGATGCATTGATCAGAGACTCTATTGTAACCATTTTGGCAGGAAATTAATGAAAAGGTTGCAGCTATTTCTTTGGGATGCATGTGGTATGAAAATTTGTCATTTTTCTTATTATGTATCATTATATATGAATGTTTTGTTTCATGATCCATTTCATTTCTATGATATGTTGGTTTTTAAGTTTATAAACATAATACATCTCTCATGCTCTGTTTTGGGGAAAACCTTCATAGTTTGTCCATCTTCTTCAGTTTAGAAAGAATTCATTCTTATCCTTGCTCTTTCTAGCTCATCACCCATCTAATCCATCCCACTCAAGAAACCCTAAAGTCTTAGTTTTTCTACCTACATTTCCCCATTGAATCTCTGCAACCCTAATCCTATTTGCCTTGACCTAGCTTCTTTGACCTATTCACTCATCCAGCAAACAAAAAATCAAATAAAACCTTTGTACTTATACCTAGCTTAAACCCTAATACATCCAGCCCTCTTGGTTGTGACTTTGTGTAGAGAGCTCTCTCTGGTTTGGTATGGATAGATACCAAGCCAAAATATTGGTATGTAGTTACCTCTATTGGGATTTCTTCTTCATCCTTAGAGATATGGCGGAGTGATAACACTCGCACACCAAGAAAATCCATCAAGAAAATGTCATAAATTGGTACAATTCTTCTAGCGAGTTTAGCCCAAGTAAACAACACGAAAAGGAGGATGAGCATTCCCAAGAGAATGTGAGTCTTCAATATAGGTCAACCTCACTCAAGAGGAAGAAATAACGACAAAATGCAAGGGGGAAAGTGAAGAATCGCAAAGGGACAGAATTAGAAGACACCCCTAGTGAGCAAGATGAAGATGAAGATGACGAAACCCTGGAAGAGAGAAATGCTAAATTAGCCAGGAAAAAGCAATATCTCAAGAGAAAAGAGGAAGAAGAACTCAGACGGTCACAAAAGGCAGGACATAGGAAGTCTGAAAACCAAAAGGAAGAGCATCAATATGAAGAAGAAAGGAGAAAGAAGCAGTAGGAGGAGGAACAGTTGAATAGGGGAGAAAAATAAAAAAAGACCTGAGAAGAGGAAGGGCCGGAAAAACACAAGCAAAATGAGGTAGAGGAGAAACCCAAAAAAAAGAGAAGAGATAAAAATGAATCAAGAACATGAGGAACAAGAAAATAGGAAGATGGAAGAGTAACAAAGAAAGAAATTTGAAGAGGAGAAGAACAGGAAAGCAGAAGATCTGAGAATACAACAAGAGGAAGCCGATAAGAAATCCCAATGGGAACTCGAGAAACAGCAGCAGAATCAAGAGCCTAACACACAGATTAAACTTCCTCTAGTTGACATTCCTCCATCCACTCCTATCACCAGAGGTCATCTCCCTCTTAAGGAGCTAGGAATTCTCGATGAGGCGTAATAATAAGTGTTGGACCTAACCAGAGTTACTTTTGAATAGGTAAATTGTAATATTATGTAGGAGAGGAGAAAATTTTATGCCCAGAAGCCAGCAGAACCTCTGTCTGTAACCACAGATAAGGAAATAGCCATGGATACAACTGTAAATTCTAAGATGATTGCCTCAACTGGGAAAACCTTCGACTGCAATTTGTTAAATGTATGGAGGATGAACAAGAAGGTCATAGAACTCGAGGGTAGGCTTTATGCAGCAGAACAGAGAGACACTAGTGTAGAAGAAGACAAGAAGAAATTAGAAGAGGAGAATGAAAGCCTTCACTTGACCCACTCAAGCATGAAGGAGTTACATTCATCAATCAAGGAGGAGTTCGAGACCTTGAGAGAAGCCATGGGTATTTTTTTTGAATAAATGTTGAAGTTGCACCTAACCGTGTCCTGATTTTTTACTATACATACTTACACGAAATCAAAGTATGCATCACTGAAGCATGCTATCAAAACAATCAATAGTATCCATAAGTCGACTAACAACTGCCCATAGGCACCATAAACTCTTCCCAAGAAGGAATGAATACCACTCAAAATGACAAGGTCCATATCCACATAAAAATTAAATCTTGGGATAAATTGGCTAGAGATATGGATAGAGTCCTCCCTTCTTACAGACATCTTCTGAGCGGTTTAGAGTATGTAATCAAGGTTCATGGAGTTCCTTCTATCTGAGTCATGGGAGAGATAATGAAGGAAGAAGAGGTCCTTCATGAGGTCTAGTTATTTCTTGATCCATTTAGACAAGCAGCCACGTAAGATGATTTATAGGTCACCAAAGAGAACATCATTCGGTTCGTGATAGAACCAGTAAGGATATACAACAATCTGGTAACCTTGTCAAACCAAATTAAGGTCAAGAAGGGCACACTCATACAAAATGCACTTGAATGTCTCCATAGGCATGATGAAGAGAAATAGAAGGTGACCACAGTAGTTGTTGAGTACAGATTATGGCGCACCTACCTCACGGAGTAGCTTCACGTAGATGTTCCATATTTAGCTTTTACCTAGTTTTAATATCAATGTCCAAATTTGTTGTGCATAGCAAGGTAGGATATCATAGAGTCTAGTAGGAATATAAAGAGGCATCATGTATCCATAGATTCACAGGGAAGTACAAGAGTAAAGTTCAAACCAAGAGTCACCCTCTTTTATATAAATATACCCTCATGACACATTGTAAAGAACCTTTAGCTTTGGACTTATTCTGGTGTATATGGTTTTGAGAATTTAGGACCTTCTAGTGAATGTGAGGATTAATTGTCTATTTCCACTCTTGGATATGTTGGAAAGTGTAATTAGCTCCAGTCTTCATATTGACTATGCAATTATGTATTTATGTAATAAAGAAGACAAAGATAATAAAAAGTATTTTTGTTAAGCTTGCTTCATCGGTTTCATGAGCAAGGAATTTGATTATAGGTCAAAGACTTCTTCTTGATATCTTTTAGGATTTTTCATCTTGTCATAAATGTATTATTTAAGAGACATGTATATGAAGAGTCACGTCAATGAAGTATGCCTCAAAGGAATTATAGAAGTAGCTTGACAAAATGGCCCAAGAATGGTACAAAACACTATTGTTCAAATCATAATAATACGTGATGCAATAACCATTCAAGTCGGCTCAAAAGTTGGCCTAGAAGAAGGTCTTCCCAAACATTATATAAGGACAGGTCTGCAGTTTCATTTGGGCAGATATCTCGAACAAGGCTGAAACAACTTCGATCACCTGTATGCAATAAAGTGTGATTTTAGGATTGTGGTTTTATGCGTAGAAGGGAGACAAATCAGCAAAGGAAGAAGGTTGTCACACATATATGGTTTGGGGTCACAAACATCTCAGACAACATCACAGTAAGCCAAGTATGATCACAGATTTCAGGAAGTAATAGAATCACAATAAGTGCTAAATAATATAAGTATGTCGAGCAAAGTAATTCACTACAAGAAAAGGTATCAACAAAGTGTGAAGAAGGTGGATTGTTCAGTGAAAAGAGATTGGACAGCTTACAGGTTGAAGACCAACTAGCAAGGTTAAGTAGAGGTACAAGAAGTGCACAAGACAGTCAATGATAAAGTTTTGTAGGGATCATATACAGCCGTAGAAGGACGAATTCAATTAGAGACTATGATCTCTAGTACTAGTGCAGAGAGGTGTAGGACAGTGCAGTACGGTGCAGAAAAGAAGGATCAACTTAAGGAACCAAGGAAGAAGTAGTGACAAGGTCTTGGAGCCATACAAGATTCAAGGGTCTGTGTCATTGTCATGGTACTTGTTATCCGAAAGTCTATAAGAAGAATTTCTTGTGGGTTTTCCTCTCCAAGAGGGAGACGTTTTTGCCTTGGCTCGAAGAGCCTATTTTTGTGCCTCTTGTGTTTTGTTAATTGACTTGATGAAAGACATAATAAGCTAAGAAGAAAAGACATAAGTAAAAGAAGTAATCTTGCAAGTAATTATCAAGAAGATAATTTGAATTAAACCTAGCCCTGCCTAATTCTCGACATGGAATCAGAGCTAAGGTGTTGAAGACAGGGGCTACTTGACAAGGAGACACTCAAGGATTAAAGAAAAAGAATCCATTTCTCTAGAAAGCATCAAATTCAAGGTCAAAGTTTGCATTGGGAAGTCAAATCAGTTTTAAAGGAAGATTCTAAGTCCATCTCAAGAAGCCCTTCAAATTATTCACTCATCAAGGAGATGATATTTTTCATCAAATATTTATGATATTGAAGACATTTTTGGAAGACACATCATCAAGCATCATCCAAAAATATTCAACACCTTTGAAGACATCATCATTCTGAAGACATCCTTGATCATTAAAGGTCATTAAAGAAATCAAACTAAGAAGGATTCCTTGTCGTCATAATTATCAAGGAAGCTAATAAAAGGAAGAAATAAATCTACACAAGTAAGTATCTCTATGACCTCATCTAAATCTGGCAAAATTACTTATTGCAAAGAGAGCAAAAAACTAGATGGGTCATGAAACTTTAGTGCATGCAAGAAAAGGACATATTTGAATCTAATCGAAGATGAAGTTATGGGCTACATCAAAGGATCTACAACTCAACCCTCAAAATAATATTCTCCATCTCATTCCAAGTACATGAAAGGAGAAATTAGAGCCCATAGGACTCTCATAGAATCCATTAAGGACTCACTCATACCCTGTGTATCAAAACTAAAAACCGAAAAATAAATAAATGAGAAATTGGTGGAGCTATTCTCTGTGAGTACTGCAGGAGAAGTAATCTCTCTGAGACAAGAACTATACAAGATAAAATTTTCAAGAGAGGAAGGAATAACTTCATATTTTATGAGGATTTCTGAAATACGAGACAAGTTGCAGGAATTGGGAGAAGTAATGTATGATAGTGAGATGACTATAGTGGTGTTGAATGCTCTACCGGAAGAATGGGGAAACTTATCTTCAAGATTATAGGGGAAGAAAGAAGCAACACCATTCCATAGTATATGGTCTCTATGTAAAATAGAGGAAACAAGATTGAAATCCAAAGTTTTTCTAGGATAAAGTGAAGGGAATCAAGCCTTTGCATCCATGTCCAGGAAGAAAGGAAGATTTGGTAATTTTGGTCCTTGGAATAAAAGGAGAAATATGGACAAGGTATTATTATTTGGATGTAATGAACTTGGGCATTATAAAATGGATTATCCTAAATGAGAAAACGATAAGAGGAAAAATGAAGAAGCCCATGTCATAGAAGAAAGGGAAGAAATTGATGCAAATAAATCTAAGAAAGAAGAAGTGAAAGATCTCTACTATGATCGAGTTCATCTTCCTCTTTAACTGATTTATGTTGATTGGAAGAGAATGATCGAATGGAGGGATATTCACTTGGGGATGGTTTGAATGGAGGAGCACGGGATTTTCGGATCACAAAAAATGGGCTGCATGTGCAGGGGCTGCAACATTGGAGCGGAGCGGAGCATTCATCATTGGTCGGCAGAGGATGGGTCTACTCTTGACGTCTTCGAAGGAGTTCATGGAGGGGATACTGATGGCGGAGGGTCTATTTCTGATCGGAATGGGGCCCTGGAACATCTCCTTTTCCTGGGATGTGTTTTGGGAGGTCGGTCGAGTGGGGATGAGGAAATGGGGTCTGTAGCTGGCCAACTTGGGTGTTTAGAGCAGCGTGGTTTTTCTAGCCCCTGGAGTGTAGGGGGAAAGGGCTCTGGAAAAATCAGTGATGTAGAAGGGAAAGAACCCAAGAGGGGAACTAGAAAGTGCAACAGAAAAATCTGGATAAAATCAAAGAAGGCAAACTATAATTATGTGATGAGAGAAGATATTGGTTGGGCGAAGGTGCTCTAGATGACTAACCGGACTCTGGTGGGAAGGGCTATGGGGAGGTCCTTTACTTTGAAAAAAATGGTTTTGTGGGAAAAATCAAAATGGAAGGAAGCTATTGGTTATGTGCTAGAGGTTGTGAATCTCCCGAGGGGGTAGTTCGCTTTCAATTTTTTGCATGCAGATCATGTGTAGTGGGTGTTGCATCGGATCTAGGCTTTGGATCACACTCCTTTGCTTCTCAAGCCTTGGCATCCTCCTTTTGATGCTAGTCGGGAGAAGGTGGATTCAGTCCCTTTGTGGGTGAGGCTACCTGGTTTGCCTCTCCATTACTGGTCTGTGGAACACCTCAGGAGCATTGGGAATATCCTCGGGACCTTTCTGGAAGCTGACCTCTCCATTCTAGAGACTAAACAAAGGCAAGTGGCTTGGATTCTGGGAAATATTAATGTGAGAGAAGGTCTTGCGAAATCCATGAATATAAGGTGGGGGCACTATGAGATTAAGCAGTTGTTGTATTATGAAAATGTTCCCTTCAGATGCAGAAGATATCATGCATATGGCCATTCGGCCTCAATTTGCAGGCTTTCCTTTCACCCTTATAATGACCGTCGTTCTCGCAAGAGTGATTTGGAGAAGAGCTCGGTATTGGAAGGTTTGGGATTACCTTCTCCTTAGCCTACGTTTTCTCATGATCCTAGAAGTGCCTCAACCAGTGCAGCGGTGGATCTCAGTAGTCAAGAGGAGGACGTGGAGGTCTCTCAGCTGGTGGGGGATGATGGAAAGTTGTTGGTAGCTCTGAAGCGACTGGGACCTTCCCTCTTGGGATCCCCATCTATCCCTATCTCTTTGTCGATAAATATTTTTCTTAATATTGTGATCTTGATATCTGCTATGGATTGGGTGGAGAGTTTAAAGAACCATTCTATTTTCTCTAGTCTCCCTCGTCCATCCTATTCTCTTTCTGTTTTGCCGACAGCTTTCATGCAGGGTCTCCGGCTCTCTTTGGATCCGATCCCATCGAAGGGGAGATGGATCCTTTCCCTTCACCTTCAGATTCCTCAAATTTTGGGTATTATCTGAGGTCTAGTGCTAAGAAATTTTATGCAGGGTTGGGAAAGGGGAAGATCTCGGCTTCACAAGGAAGGGGAAGGATATCCTATTTGGCTATGGCTCAAAGTAGGGCTAAAATGGATCTAAATGATGGGAAACAACAATCTATTAAAAGGACGCTTAGAGCAGGTCGAACCCAGGAAATGGGTTGCAGATGAAGATTATGTCCTTTAATTGCAGGGGTTTGGCAGGTCCCCATAAAAAATCAACTTTCTTGAGGGTGATTTCACTTGAACACTCGGATATTATTTGTTTACAAGATAATTTAGGAGAAGGAGTTGAGGTAAAATCAGGATTGTAAATTTGGCTCTCGGGGTGGCTTTTTGAAACTCTGGATGTTAGAGGATGTTCAGGTGGGCTAGCGATGGGGTGGAATGAAAGAACTATAAAGTCTTTGAACTCTTGGGGCATCGAATCGGTCCTGGGATTTAATTTCTTGGTAGTGTATTTAGGAGAATATTTCACTATTTTTAATATTTATGGTCCTTATCTTAATATGATCCTATTCTGGGACTCACTATTTAGAAACCCATTTCTCAAAGGGGACTCGGTGATCTTGGGTGAGGATCTCAACTTCTCACTGGGTCCGTCAGAGGTTTGGGGTCCCCAAGCTCATGTTGATTCTCTAACTAGTTATTTCACCCAGAAATTGGATGAGAGGAATCTGTTAGACGTTGAACCCATCAAGCTCAAACCTACCTAGAAGAATAACAGATGTGGAGAAAGGAGAGTAGCGAAGAGACTTGATCATTTTCTAGTGGCAGAACAGGTTGTGGACGGGATTTTTCAAATCATGCAATGGATCAGATGTGGAGGTGCTTCAGACCACTTTCCCATTTTTCTGGATTTTAAAATCAGGCCTCTGAAGCCCCCAAGCCCTTTAAAGTTTAATAAGATCTGTCTCAGGGATGAGTCATTCTTTTATTTGGTTCACTCCACGTGGATTCCATTTAATTTTGTTAGTACACGCTCTGCAGATTTTTAGATTTCTGATAATATTAAGCGTCTTAAGGGTGTCATCAAGGATTGGTTAGTGGAAAAGAGACTGAGGGAGGATAGCAAGTTGAGAAGGTGGAAGAACATCTACGCATGATTTATGAAGGGGATGGAGGGTGTTTTATGTCCCATGAGGCAAAGGACACTCTTGTTCATTTGGAAGGGAGAAGGAACACCCTCCTTTTGGATAAGGAGGAGTCTTGGAGGCTGAAAAGCAGTGCTACTTGGCTGGCATGTGGGGATGATAATACAAAAACGTTTCATGCATATGCTAGAGGTAGGAAGGAAGCTAACACTATTTGGATCTTGACTAATAAGTATGGAGCTTAACATTCTTCCTTTGAAGTGAAGGAAAAGTTGGGGTTAGAACATTTCAAGGCTCTTTTTTGTTGAAAATGCAGCAAGATGATGGAGCTTAGTGAAATGAAGTCGCCTTCACTAAGTGGGCCCGCAGGCGATTTTTGGCGCAAAGTCTATTTTTAGACTATTTCTATTTTTAGACATATGGAGCATGGTCCAGGGGTTGCAGTATGTTATTCTTGGAGTATTGGTCATGTTGGTAAAAATAGATGGACCTCTATTTTTAGACATATAGGTCGAAGTCTATTTTTAGACTGCCTATCCTAAAAATAGGAAAGTCAAATATTATTTACCCTTAATAATATTTGGACTCTAAACTTCAGTTTACTCTCTTGGAGCACTTCAGTTCGAGCTACAGAAGTGGCTCATGCATCCGACAGAGGAATTACGCTATTCCTAAGGGTTTGGTGAGCTCATGCATGGTTGACTTCAGTTAGGACTTCAGTGGCAGAAGTTTGGTGGAGTTGATGAGACAGTTGGTGGAGTTGTATTCGGTTTAACTTAGTTGAACTAGTTGAGATTAGTTTAACTAGCTAATCAACTAGTAATGAGTGGAGTGAATTAAATATTATTTAATTCATTAATTAGTAACTCATTATTCAACTCAAGAACACATCACTTCACTACAGTGCATGGACAGTTCAGTGGAGACCAGTGAAAGAGGTAGATGAAAGGGTGGAGTTAGCTATCAGTGGCGACATCAGTTGTGCATGATATTTGCACCACACTTGGAGGAATTGCCCATGATGATTGCGCTGTCAAGCCAAGGAGATTCGAACCTTGGATCTCTATTTAGACAGGCCATGATTGCGCAATAGAGGCAGGCAATTAGTGGGTGTGTTTTGAACCTGTGACTTGTTCAAAACCAAGCTAGTTTGTGTGTAACTTCATGAGATATTACTGAGTACTTGTGAGGAGTATTGTACCGAGTTTGTTACATGTTTTCTCCATTATAATATACACTATAGCTGTGGGGTTTTCAGCTATAAGCTTTCCCCATACATACCGTGTTAATGTGTATGATGATTTGATGTGCTATCGCTTGTTTTATTTCCGCATGTGTGATGATCTGAGTGGAAGAGATTATGTGTTGCATATGAATTCGAATTGATATGTGATCAGGATAATCTCGGTGGATAAATCTTCTTTATTCAGCAAATTTCTACATGGTATCGAAGCTATTGCAGCAGAGATTGATCATCACAGTGATTACAAACTTATTTCGGTAGACAGAGTCTGCATGCGGGCCAGGTAGCCTCTGGATCCATCCTTTCCTCTGAAAGGTGATATATCTAGTAAATGCCCCTGCAGTCGATCTCTGTGCTAGAAATAATTTGTTCTCATAGATCAAGAGCGGTTGAGCTTTGAGCTTGGAATTCGAATTTTGCAGCAGTTTGTTTTCTTGGTGCCGGAGTTGAAAATGTCTTTCAACGATTTGCGACTCGAATATGCTCTTGAAGGTAGTTCGAATTATGTTGCATGGAAGGATCGCATGGAGGCAGTATTAGAAGATAATGGACTGAAGGAGTTCGTAGATACGGATGTCCAAAAGCCCACTGATCCTGCTGAAGTCGAAGCTTGGCAAAAGAAGATGGTGAAATGTCGAAGGATTCTGTTGGAGGGCGTCAAGGATCATATTGTATCCAGCCTGCATGGAAAAGCTTCTCCATATTTAATGTGGAAAGCATTGACAGATCTATTCTAGAGTAAGAGCGACCAAAGGAAGCTGGCGCTCAAGGATAAGCTCAGAAACATCAAGATGGAGAAAGGCGACAGTATCGCCAAATACCTCACGAAGTTCACTCAATGCAGAGATGAGCTGGGAAGTGTGGGCGTGACTGTCAAAGAAGAGGATATGGTGGACCTGGCTCTCCTTGGTCTTCTGAAGGCTTGGAATTCATATCAATATAGTGTCAATGGTCGGGAGAAGTTGCTGGGATGGGAGCGCCTTTGGGCGGATCTCATGCAGGAGGAGATAAGGAGGACTACCAGGGATGGATCTTCATCCAAGGTATCTGATGAAGAAAATTGCGCTTTGGCTACCAAAGCAAAGAAGGGGAAGAGAAAGAAGGCTTCTCAGTCTGGTGCGAAAGGCAAGAAGCAAGACATGTCCAAGGTGAAGTGTTTTCACTGTCACCAACACGGACACTATGCCACAAATTGTCCGCAGAAGAAGAAAAATAAGAAGGCTGCTGGATCTGCAGCGGGAGAGGCATTGGCTTCTCAATTCGAACTGGATTTTTCACTGATCGCATGCTTGGTTTCAAGTGTGGTGGGATCAGTTTGGTTCTTGGACAGTGGTGCGTCATTTCACATGACCGGAGATCGAGATATGTTTTCAGATCTGGAGGAAAAAGATCTTGGAGTGCACATCGAGATGGGCGATGATGGTAGATACAATGCGACTGGTATCGGTACCATTTCCTTTGAGAGGGAGTCCGGTAAACCTTTCATATTGAAGGAAGTTTTTCATGTTCCAGGATTGATGAAGAACCTGATCTCTGTGGCGATGTTGGAAGACAAGGGGTATGATGTGGTCTTCAGCGAAGGAAAAGCTTTCCTGCGCAGTAAGACAACTGGAGAGACCCGGAAGATAGGGGTTCGAGTCAAGAACCTTTATCAGTTGCAAGTAGATGGCTACGCAGCAATGGCATGCAAGGCGGGAGAAGTGGTGAGCCGGGATGATGAGGGCGAACTGTGGCATAGGAGATTGGGCCACCTTCACCATGGAGCTTTGAAGATTCTGTAGCAGATTTCTACTGGACTTCCTAAGGGCACCCTTGCGCAGTCAGATCAGTGCAAGGGGTGTACTTTAGGGAAGTATGTGAAAGCCACCTTTCACGAGAAGGATAGTCGCGCCACGACGATCCTTGAGAGAGTTCACACAGACGTGTGTGGTCCTTTCTCAGTTGCTTCGACAGCAAAGCACAGGTATTATGTGATCTTTGTCGATGATTTCTCTCGAAAGTGCTGGATCTTCTTCATGCAGAAGAAGAGCGATACATTCGCGAAGTTCTGTGAGTTTAAAGCACTGGTCGAGAAGGAGTCGGGGAAGAAGGTGATTTGTCTAAGGAGTGATAACGGTGGTGAATTCATCTTGGCTAAATTCAAGGAGTTCTGCAGCGCAAAAGGGATTCGGAGAGAGCTCATCGCACCCCATAACCCACAGCAGAACGGGGTGGCTGAGCGGAAGAACAGAACGATCGTGGGTGCTGCACGGGCGATGTTGCATGATCATGGCCTACCCCTTCACTTGTGGGCTGAGGCATGCAATACAGCAGTGTATGTGCAGAACCGTTGTCCTCACAAGGTTCTTGGCATGAGTACACCAGAGGAGGCTTATTCTGGCAAGAGGCCCGATATTTCCCATTTGCGGATTTTCGGATCTCCTGTCTACATGCATGTGACGAAGGATGCAAGAAGGAAGCTGGATCCAACTGCTGAAGTTGGAATATTTGTGGGGTACACCGATACACCTCACAACTATCGGGTGTATGTGCCAGACAGTCGCAAGACTGTTGTGCGACGGGATATAAAATTTCAGGAGGAGAAAGCCATGCAGTGTTCGCTTGAGAGGGAGCTACACTTGCATGCAGATGAGGAGCTGTTAGTTCCGAAGGAGGAGCTTCCGGATGTGGATCAGCCACAAGAGGAAGTTCAGGAGGTGGAAGAAACCACCCATGCAGCGCCAACCATCAGAGGGCGCATGCGCACTACAGAAGCTGAGCGACTGGCTCGAGATGTAGAGAAGGTTGTAGGACCACCTACAGCACAGCGTAGACAGAGGCAGTCACCGGATCGGTACACTGGATACATGGCTCTTGTGAGTCAATGTGTCATGACGGAGCCATCCTCTTTTGAGGAAGCTGTGGAGGAACCCGCATGGGTTGATGCCATGATCGAAGAATATGATTCGATCGTCAAAAACAGTGCATGGGAGATTGTCCCAAGACCGGAGGGGAAATCAGTGGTGGGTTCGCGATGGATCTACAAAGTGAAGCAGGCGGCTGACGGGAGTGTGGAGAAGTACAAGGCGAGATTTGTCGCCCGTGGCTTCTCACAGATCAAGGGGATCGATTATGAGGAGACCTTTGCACCTGTCGCAAGGTACTCTTCCATACGGACGATCCTTACTCTCTCAGCGCAGATGGGGTGGCACATTCATCAGATGGATGTGAAGACTGCGTTCCTCAATGGATTTATTGAGGAGGAGGTGTACATAGAGCAGCCTGAAGGTTTTGAGATCTTCAGCAGTGAGTCGCATGTGTGCCGACTCAAGAGAGCACCGTACGGGCTGAAGCAAGCACCTCGTGCTTGGTACACTCGGATAGACAGCTACTTCACCGGGCTTGGATTCTCCAAGAGTGAGGCGGATCCTAACCTGTACCAGATTGTGGTGGAGGGGAAGCTGTTGATCATCGTACTGTATGTAGATGATCTAATTTTGACGGGTGATGAGCGGTTGATACTTTCATGCAAGGAGGATCTTGCACGAGAGTTTGAGATGAAGGACTTGGGCATCCTTCATTATTTCCCGGGATTGGAGATTTGGCAGCGCAGTGGAGGACTGTTTGTTTCTCAGGGCAAGTATGCCCGGGAGATTCTGGAGAGGTTCAACATGCATGGCTGCAAGCCTGTTGACACTCCTCTTCCTGGTGGTTGGAGGAAGGAGGATGCTACTTCAGCAGAGGTAGTGGATGCCACCGTCTATCGACAGTTGGTGGGGTCGCTTATGTATCTGGTCAATACACGACCCGATATATGCTATGCTGTTAACCAGCTTTCGCAAGCTATGGTTAAGCCTACCAAGCTCTTTTGGAAGGAAGGCAAGCATGTATTGCGCTATATCAGAGGCACATCAGGATATGGTCTATGGTACAGATAAGAGGATGGAGCGAAGCTTTCTGGCTTCACTGATGCAGATTGGGCACGGAGCCCAACGGACCGGAAGAGCACTTCTGGAGGAGTTTTCAGCATTGGGTCGACAGCATTTTCCTGGTACAGCAGGAAGCAGAGATCCGTGGCACTCAGTTCAGCAGAGGCCGAGTACATGGCAGCTAGCTTGGCTGCATGCGAGGCTATTTGGATGAGGAAGATCCTCGTTGGATTGTTCGGGTTGCATTTGGAGCCTACAGTGATTTACTGTGATAACCAGAGTTGCATTAAACTCTCGGCTAATCCAGTATTTCATGATAGATCCAAACACATCGACATCAGGTACCATCATATCAGAGATTGTGTTCAATGGAGAATCATGATGCTTTCATATGTTCCCACGGAGGATCAGGATGCCGACATCTTGACGAAGGCGCTCACCAGGAGCAAGTTCGAATTCCACAGAGGCAGGATAGGGGTTGCAGATAATCCATATCTTGCCGAGAGGGAGTGTTGAAAATGCAGCAAGATGATGGAGCTTAGTGAAATGAAGTCGCCTTCACTAAGTGGGCCCGCAGGCAAATTCTGGCGCAAAGTCTATTTTTAGACTATGTCTATTTTTAGACATATGGAGCATGGTCCAGGGATTGCAGTATGTTATTCCTGGAGTATTGGTCATGTTGGTAAAAATAGATGGACCTCTATTTTTTGGACCTATAGGTCGAAGTCTATTTTTAGACTGCCTATCCTAAAAATAGGGAAGTCAAATATTGTTTACCCTTAATAATATTTGGACTCTAAACTTCAGTTTACTCTCTTGGAGCACTTCAGTTCGAGCTACAGAAGTGGCTCATGCATCTGACAGAGGAATTACGCTATTCCTAGGGGTTTGGTGAGATCATGCATGGTTGACTTCAGTTAGGACTTCAGTGGCAGAATTTTGGTGGAGTTGATGAGACAGTTGGTGGAGTTGTGTTCGGTTTAACTTAGTTGAACTAGTTGAGATTAGTTTAACTAGCTAATCAAATAGTAATGAGTGGAGTGAATTAAATATTATTTAATTCATTAATTAGTAACTCATTATTCAACTCAAGAACACATCAGTTCACTACAGTGCATGGACAGTTCAGTGGAGACCAATGAAAGAGGTAGATGAAAGGGTGGAGTTAGCTATCAATGGCGACATCAGTTGTGCATGAGATTTGCACCACACTTGGAGGAATTGCCCATGATGATTGCGCTGTCAAGCCAAGGAGATTCGAACCTTGGATATCTCATTAGACCAGCCTTGATTGCGCAATAGAGGCAGGCAATTAGTGGATGTGTTTTGAACTTGTGACTTGTTCAAAACCAAGCTAGTTTGTGTGTAACTTCATGAGATAGTACTGAGTACTTGTGAGGAGTATTGTACTGAGTTTGTTACATGTTTTCTCCATTATAATATACACAATAACTGCGGGGTTTTCAGCTATAAGCTTTCCCCATACATACTGTGTTAATGTGTATGATGATTTGATGTGCTATCGCTTGTTTTATTTCCGCATGTGTGATGATCTGAGTGGAAGAGATTATGTGTTGCATATGAATTCGAATTGATATGTGATCAGGATAATCTCGGTGGATAAATCTTCTTTATTCAGCAAATTTCTACATTTTTAAAGCTCCAATTTAGGCCTCCCTAGAGGAGGAAGACAACAGAAATTTAATGGAAGTGGTGTCGGAGAAGGAATTAAAGGCAGTGCTTCAAAGCTTTCAAAAAGACAAGAGTCTCGGGCCTGATGGCTGGTCAATTGAATTCTTTTTGGATCTTTCTGAATTACTCGGTGCAGATTTGTTGAAAGTAGTTGAAGACACCAGAGTATCAGGGAGGATTCCAACTAGTTTTAACTCTACCTTCATTGCCTTAATTCCGAAAGTTGATAATCCTTCTTCCCTGAATGATTTCCCTCCTATCTCACTGTGCAACTGCATTTATAAGGTGGTCTCTAAGGTTATTGCTAGAAGACTTAAGAGAATCATGTTTGCACATATCTCTGGCGAACAGTTTGGATTTCTGGAAGGGATGCAAATCCATGAAGGCATTGGGGCTGCTCAGGAAGGAATTCACAGTCTGAAAAATAAGAATATCAAGGGGGTGGTTCTGAAAATTGACCTCTCCAAAGATTATGATCGGGTTATTTGGTTATATATTCGTATGATTTTGACCCATCTGGGATTTGGTATTGGTTTTATCAAGTCGAATATGAGTTGTATTACAACATTTTCTTTCCCTATTTTCATTAATGGGGCGGCCTCCGCTTTTTTTCACACTGAAAGATGGCTTTGCCAGTGCTGGCCCCTATCTCCTCTGTTGTTCTTGTTGGTTGTGGATGGTTTGAGCAGGGCCCTTAAGGAGGCTAAGAGACAGGGATCCTTGAAGGGAATTCAAATCGCCCCAAATATGTTTATTACACACCTCCTCTTTGTGGATGATGTCTTAATTTTCTGTTTGGGCTCTGTGAGGGGTGCGCATACCAGGGTAAATTTTAAGAACCCCCCTAAATTTATATATATAATAAATGGGCGAATCCCCATGATACATAGGAAAAATGGAAGGCGATTTTATTAATAATATAATATGTATATATAATTTTTTGGCGAATCTCTCACGAGATTATATTATCTTGCAAAATCATGGCGAATCACGAGTACAAATGGCGAATCACTACTACAAAATGGTGAATCGTTGTCTAGTGGAGTTCGGGGTGTTGGTTCCAATGACAATATGGTAGTTGAACTAGGAGTAGAAGGAAGAGAACCACCGAGACCAAGCATGGCACATGGTGACTCGTGAGGGAAGTAGTTCTCGTGCAGTTTGGAAAACGTGTTCTTCTAGTTTTGCTAAACAGTCTGGAAATTGTAGAGTTTGCTTCCCTTTATCTTGGAATATTTGGGTTAGCACCTCTACCTATTGCTTTCTGGACTAGCTGATCAGTGAAAAAGATATTGCTGCTATTTGTTTCTCAGTACAAATTTATGTTTCAGGGGTTGGTGTCATTAAAAAACATACATTTAGGCACTTACTCAAACCAAAGTCTACTAATCATTATCTTGAAAATTTTGTTATCAGTGGGCACTGAACTTGAAAAATAAGGAGAGAGGAACTTGAATTTCTTCCATAAGGCTATGGTGAAGCACATACTTTTTGTTTCTCATATGTGCAAATGACAATCAGCAGCATCAATTTGAAGAAACATAATATTATTGTTTCTAAATTTCAGAAACAGCCCTAACCATTAACAGTTTTAAAATTGCTTGTAATCACAGAAGATAACGGTAAGGATTATACATTGAAGCTAAGGTAAATTACACTCCTTTCCTCGTCCCACATTTTATAATAAATAGAGTATTTATATATCCAATCAGCAGTACAGAGAATTCAGCAAAACGAAAATGTCACTTGTGCTTGATTTTGTGATACCGGCAATGAGTTAGCAGTACTAGATACTCAAATATTATATCTCATGAACACAAGTAAAAGCTTTTCCACGGGAATCATCAAAAGTTTAATTGCTTGCCTTAGAATTTCCCTGTCCTTGGTTATAAGTATTGGTATGGTCATTTTATGTTGCTTCAACAGGACAGCCAAACCAAGAATCTCATGTATAATAAGTTTGATTGGTCACCAAAATTTCCTGAGAGAAACTTGCTGAATATTTTTGGAAATTTACAGCCAAACCACATCTCAGTTTCGGGTCACATTAATGGCTGAGTGAAGCCCAAACGTGAGTTCTGTTCATCCAGCAGGGGCCATGGTTACAAATGTGCATGTAGAAACAAACACTCATTAGATGAATCAAAAGCACATAAACGTACTTTAATAAATGCATGCCCATGTTTATATACACTTACAATATTGTACATAAGAAGGGGTAAACTTCAGGTTGTGGACAGCCCAAAGTCTCCAACAAAAGAACAGTACTACTATGTCTCATGTAATTCATGTCCAAAAACTGAGCATGCAGTGCTTTCCTTAGATCCGTTCTCGTGCATATCACCAATTCCCTGCCCAATCCTGTGTTTGGAGGTACTATTGATTTCACAGCATGCATCAGACCCAACATCAGAAACATGCTTTACAAAATCCATGCAGGTTCCATCAGTGGAATCTCGAAAATTAGGCACCCATCCTATTTGCACTATATCTTCAAAATAATCTAAGTCAGTGGAACGCATGCCAAAGTCCACCATTTTTCCTCTATAATTAAGTTGACCCAGAGAGTCTGCAGTGGACTCTAGAGGGCCCTCTGTACAATGGCTAAATGACCATAACGGGAACACAGAATTCCCCTCCTATCCTGAGTTGTTAATTGACCTTACAGAACTCCTTCCAGAAGCCTTCCTTTTGTGATGTCTTTTGCCATCAGCATTATTTGACATTTCAACAGATGAAGAATTGTCACCTGAAAATCACCACTCAATTTAAACATGCAGTAAGCCAGACACGCACTTAAATGAGGCTTTGATGAAGTATGAATCTGTTACAAGCAAGATTTCAAGTCTCCTGAAAGATGCAACTTCATGAGGGTTTGTGTATTGCAAACAGACATACATCTTTTGTTTCCAAGGAAAACCTCATGAGTAAGCCTAAGGAATGCTTCCCACATTTGTGGACAGCATCCCCAGTAAACCTGTCAATGTAGACTAGTGCACCTCACCTAGAGGAATTTAAAATTCTAAACCAGGCACTTGCTGGCACAAACCTAGCCAAATGTCCAGTAACATTGGCAACAACCAGTTGAGCTGACCCTTGAACTTTGTGAGTGTGTGTATTATCATGTGATGTGCAGTGAACACGGTTCAAACAATATAAAAGAGCATAATGAGTAAGAGAGGAAATTCCTGAATTGGCCCCAAATGAAATCTCAACAAGACATCGAACTCGTTCCTTCCAATGTTTAAGTTCTCTTTCTTTAGTGTGTAGCTTAATCTCAGTTGACTTCAGCTCCACCTCAAGCTCTGAAATCCTTTCTTCTTGTCGTTTCTCCAATAGATCACGTATACGCTTATCTAACTCATATGGTGACACCCCATAGTCATCAACATGAGAAATATCTAAGTGTTCCGAGGGAGTCTTGTCTGCAGAACTCCATTGACCTGGAAGCCCATCTGCACAAAGCTCTCCCTCCACCAATTCAATGGAGGAATTTGTGAACTACAAAATATCAAACCAAGCAGAGGAGGATTAAAATATTTACTAGACTAGATACTTGATATATATGCATCTACAATGTTATGATAGACTTATTAAACATGTATTTAAGTTAAACAGTTCAGCATCGGATAATGAAACTTTGTCCTTTCGGCCATTATTCAACCTTCATATCTAAGAAACAGCTGATTAAATGGTAGCAGAGCAACCGTTCATGCCCAATCATATTAGACTAATCCCTTTTTCCGCATACTCTTCGGGAGATTTTGGACCCATTTTCCAAGGCTACTGGTATGGAGGTGAATGTTGGTAATTCAATCCTTACCGCTCAGCTTTTGAGGGATGAGGAGCGACTTGAGCTTATTCATATCTTTCCATTTAATCCTGCTGGGTTAGATGCCTGCTTGAAATATTTGGGGTTTCATTTAAAACCAAATTCTTATAAGAAACAAGATTGGACGTGGCTTTTGGAAACATTGGAAAAGAGGTTAAAAGTGTGGAGCCACAAATGGTTTTCGAGAGCTGGGATGTTGATATTGGTGAATTTGGTGTTAGAGGCTATTCCGGTGTATTATTTGTCTCTTTCTTGGATTCCTAAAGGCATCTTGGAAGCTACTCAGCGGGTCTGCTTAATATTTCTTTGGAGTGTGAAGAATGATACTCAGGTGACCCCTTAGGTTAGATGGGAAAAAATTGTTGTGCCCAAAGGGCTGGGGGGGCTGGGATCTAAATAAAATCTTCCATTTTCTCAGGCCGTT
The DNA here is from genome assembly GCA_034641835.2 of Pinus albicaulis. NCBI lineage: Eukaryota > Viridiplantae > Streptophyta > Pinopsida > Pinales > Pinaceae > Pinus > Pinus albicaulis. The sequence goes on from CM076571.1 coordinate 660,140,512, forward strand.
ACAGCAAAGGGAGGATGGATACTTATTAATTTGGCCAGCCTTTGGACCCAAGTGATAGCTCATAAATATCTTGCACCTATGTCCATTGAAGATTGCATTAGGAATCCTAGGAAGTCTCATGCTGGAGGGTTGGTGATTTGGAAGGCAGTGGTAAAGTCTTTTCATATTCTAGAATCTAACCTAGTTTGGAAGGTGGGAAGTGGTAGGAAGCTTAGAGTTGGAGAGGATCTGTGGATGGGCAGTGCTCAACAACACCTTCTCCCGAGGAAAACTATTGAGGCATTGAGGCAGCGGGGGATTAATTTTCTTTTCCACCTTGTTGATTTGGTTCAAAGATAGCCATGAATTCAGTATTGGACATTGGACTCCACTTTTGGGCTGGATGCTCAGGATGAAAGGGATCTGGATTTTTACATAATAGCTTTAAAACTTTCTCATATATTGCTTCGGGAGAGGGAGGATGAGATTTTTTGGTACTTTGATCCTTCGGGGATATACACTCCCAAGGTGAGCTATATAAATTTGAGTTCTGGTGGGTTTCATGGGGAAGATCATTGGTGGTGGAGGAAAATGTGGAAGCTCAATTATCCTCCTAAGACTCGCCTCTTTATGTGGTGTGTTTTGGAGAATAAGGCCCCTACTTGGGACAATTTGCAGAGAATGATATTTCAAGGGCCTGGGTGGTGTGTCCTCTGCAAATCGGATGAGGAATCAGGAAATCACCTATTTCTCAACGGTTCTTTTATTAAAGAGGTGTGGTTGGAATGTTCTAGATTGCTGGGTCTCCCTTGCATATGGGAGGGTCTCTCTGTGACTCATGCCTGGGATTCCTGGTGGGCTTCTTTAGCTAAGTCTAATCACAGAGCCCTGACTCTTCTTGTCATTTGAGGATGCTAGTTGGTGTGTTACAATCTTATCTTTGAAGAGACAACTTGTATCCCTGAAATCACTGGTGCTCTATCTGTTGGTTTCCTTTCTGTGTTTCCTCAGCATATCCGAGCTGCAAAACAAAGGGAGGTTCTGGATTTGGAGATCGATAGGGAGATCCCAAGGGGATTTTTTTATGGGGCAACACAGAATAATGCCTGTGGGGGTGGATCTCTTCTTTTTCTATCTGACACACACTTCTTTGAGCTCTCTGTTGGTATTGGGGAAGGCTCAAATAACTATGCAGAGCTTTTGAGTCTCAAGCTCCTCCTAATTTTTGCTGCAGAGAAAGGGTGCCGGAATCTCAATTTCTATGGTGACTCTATGAATGTTATAAATTGTACAAAGGGCATTCAGCAGTGTAGATATCTTTTCCTTGCCAATCTGTTATCTTCGATAAGGGAGATCCTCCTCATATTCGACTCTTTCACCTGTCGTCATATCTACCTGGAAAATAATGGAGGTGTGGATCATGCTTCCAAGGTCGGGCTTCAACTGGCTGTGGGGATCTGGAAGGTAATTAAGCATCAGGATGGAGAAAATTAGGAGAAGTTTCATCTTCCCCTTTTCGACTGAGCAGAAAGGCATGGTTATAAGGCTCACAGATTTCTCTGTTTTTTTCTTAGGCCTCGGTGCTTAGTATCATATTAATGGTGGCGCTCTCCCTGGTGGTGATGTCTGTTGCCCCTTATTATTATTAAATCAACTAGGTTTATGATGAAGGGAGCATGATTTTCTTCAGAAAGTTGTTCTCCCTCCGTGGATGTTGGCACGCATTTTTTTCGCTGCTTGGATGTAAGACATTATATTGTATCATGGATAGTATAGTGTGGTTTTTCCTTGATGAAATATTTTTTGTCTTCTTGGACGGTGGGGGTAGAGAATATAGTCTTGGAATGTCAGTGTTTGCTATGGAAATTTGGACAATTAAGGGACAATTGGGTCAGTGTACAATTTTTGGACAACCCCCTGTTGCTGGATGGATAGCAGAGGGACTGTAGAGGGACAGTAGGGACAACAACTATTTTTTTGGATGGTCAGATGATGTTGTTGCATATTGGACTGTAGATGGGATGATTTACTTGCCTCTTATTTCTTTGTTGTTTTCTGCATTCTTCTTTGATGTTTGACTGCAGATTTCTATGTCTCATCAAATGAACTCTTCTTTGACAGGATAATCAAGAAATTGTGGTTTTTCTAAATGTAAATTTGTTCTCTAATGATGAAATAAATTTACTCTTTTTTCCCGAGGAAAAAAAAAAGTGATTTTTTTTTGTTGTAAAATAGTATGTTAGGAATCAGTATACATTAATGGCATCATAATAGAAGCATGGAAGGATTACCTTTCATAGGAATATGTCCACGATACAGCTATGAAAAAAGTAGCTCCTAGAAACCTCACTGATAACAACATTGATGGAAGGAAGTCATCAATATTAAGGGTCATCATTCAATAACCAATATGGAAATAGGTGCTGAGAAATTCTAATGGAGTCCTCTCTGGATTCACTGGTTAGAAAGAAAGAAAAAGGTTTCATTGGGAATAATATCTTGTAGAATTCAGGGATTAGGATATGATGACATATTGATGAAACAGGTCAAGGGAATGAATTTCTTCATTCTAAGGAAATTGTTTTAGGATGACTCAAATGGATAAGATAAGGTACATATATGCTAACATTGGATTATGTGAAGTCATGTCATATGGTTGCAGGTGATGGACTTCTATCTTTAGAATTATGATCAAAGAAAGGAGGATCTCATGAAATCAACATAATATATTCTCATATGGAATATGAGATGGTTGTATACAAACAAGGAAATAGATACTGGAAATTCCTGGGAATGAAGTTTCGTGGAGAAAGAAAGGAAGAGATAATGAAGTTCAACAATGTCAAGAGGTGGTTATCATCCATAAACCAAGAATATGTGACTAGGATAACTCCTAGGAAGATATGTAGACTTTTATAGAAGTCTAGTAAAGAAGAATACCCTTGACAATACATATCTATAGGAGATGTATCAATCCAAATAAAGGATGACAATGCCTACAAGAAGATATCATGATGAAATATCATCCCTAAGGTAACTTCTGAATTAAAATTTCATATTTATAATTAAATAATATATGATAAGCCTATGTCGGGCTGCCAAAGGGAAGCATATATCTTCCACAATTTGATTACCATATGGCAAGATGAAAGATCCTTGAAAGAATTATGGTTCGAAGGAAAGCAGCATGGCATGAAGCTAGACCAAATGAGAAGATTGAAGGATCACTTTATGATAGAAGACATGACTATTGAATGAAATTTATGGATGATATGTGCCCTATGAAGAGATCCCAAAGATGAATACTCCTCAACTACGAAGAAATTCATGACATTGAAGGGAGGAGTTCTTCATGAGCAGTTGGGTGTTTTAACCATTGCTATTGCAAGTCCCTAGTTAAGAGGGAGCACGATAATGAGTTTCTTACTTGGAATAAACTTGAAGTATGTCCTTCCTAAATTAAAAGGAAGTGATGGATATGATTCTCTAAATTCATGTGTCATGCACTAGACCAGGACTAAAATCTGTAATTCTTAGTGAAGGTCATGAGGAGAGAATGGATAAATGACACATCATTATGGTCTTCACCTGGGAAGACAAAATGGAGGATTGGGTAATCATTTGGCATCCGATACTCTTTGAGAATGTGATAGGGAATCCAAGATAAGAGTAGTCGAGGATTGATATTATTTGAGGTCTGGGAATTCAAGATAAGAATAGTCTCGGTGGACATATCCTAAGTGAACCCGGGTGGGATATGATCCAAGAGAGACAATGATGTAGGTGTGTATTCATCATTGGTCTCGCCATCATTGGAGCTCAAATATCTCGTGGAGAGATGGAGTTGTTAGTCAAGGCCTTGCACTAGGAAAATTTTTGTTAATATGATGTCATATAGATGTGATTACCAATATGATTCTTCTTATGAGATTCTTCATATTGAAAATAACCATGTACCATTATGAATACCTCCCTATTTAAGAGGGAGTGTTTGAAATTGTAACTAGGTTAGGTCTTCATTTTGACTATGTAATTATTTATTTATGTAATGAAGAAGACAAAGATAATAAAATTTATTTTTGATAAGCTTGATTAATGGGTTTCATGAGCAAGGAATTTTATTATAGTTCAAAGACTTCTTCTTGATGTATTTTACGATTTATCATCTTGTCATAAATGTATTAATTAAGAATCATGTATATGAATATTCAATTCAATGAAGTATGCCTCAAATACCTTGTCAAAGTAGCTTGAAAAAATGGCTCAAGAATGGTAAAAAACACTATTGTTCAGATCATAATAATACGTGATGCAATAACCCTTCAATTCGGCTCAAAATTCGGCCTATATGTCGACATAGAAGATGGTATGTCTAGTCACTATATAAGGACAGGTTTGCGGTTTCATTTGGGCAAATATCTCAGAAAAATCTGAAACAACTTCGATCACCTGTCTACAATAAAGTGCGACTTTAGGACTGCGATTTTATGCATAGAAGGGAGACAGATCAACGAAGGAAGAAGGTTTTCACACATATATGGTTTGGGGTATAAACATCTCGGACAACATCACACTAAGCTAAATATGATCAAAGATTTGAGGAAGTAACAAAATCACAATAAGTGCAAAACAATATAAGTCTGCCTAGCGAAGTGATTCAGTGCAAGAAAAGGTATCAATATAATGCGAAGAAGTTGAACTATTCAGCGAAAATAAACAGAACAACGTACAGGTTGAATACCAGCCAACAAGGTTAAGTAGACGTGAAAGATGTGCACAATATATTCAATGATAAAGTTTTGTAAGTATCATATACATTTGAAGAAGGAAGAATTTAGTTAGTGACAAAGATCTTGATGCAGGAGCATCAAGGCCATTTTTCATTTATAAATATGTGATAAAAAGGGGGTGTGACATTTTTATTATTTTATTAATTAATTTGTCATTTTTAATGAAATAGGAGATAAAGTGAGGATTTTGTAAATATTCTTTTATTAATTAAAAGGATATGAGAGAAATAGATTAGGAGCAAAATTAGGGATTAGGAATTCTATGTATGGGACTTTGTTGAGTCCAAACCTAAAATATAGATTTAGTTAAGGATTAGGTGGAGTGATTTTTGGAGTGAATTAAATGTATTATTTATGTATAAATATGAGTGGTTTTTGTGAGGAAAATACACTTGAGTGGTTGAAGAGAGAGTGGAAGTGTGAGTAGAGAGCAGGTTTCTACTTGCAAGCCTTCGGGCGATTGTAAAGGGCCACAGATCTCGAATATCTGGCCAAACAAGAGTTTGTAAGTAATTTTGTTTTGTTTTAGATTATATCTATATTGGTTGATTGGCATTATATTGGTTGTTTCTTGTTAATTTCTGAAACTCGGAGTTAAACTATGCGCATTTGAATTGAATGTGTTTATGAATTCAAAGACAATTGGATGAATCAAATTTTGTATGGAATTGACAGTTCAATTTGGATAATCGATGTCAATTTTGTTAAAAAATAAACACAATACAAAACTGATTGCATGTTAATGGCACTGAGTGGGTATGAATAATTTGCGAATTGCTACTATTAATGCGTTGGTTTGCGGTCCAATGATAAAGGTCGATATGACATATGAACCACGTTGTTGAAGCTGTATACAGGAGATAAGTAACTCTATATGGTTGAATTTGTATCGATTCTGTATTAGATTGCAATACATAATCGTTGACCGCGCCGGTGGTGTGGAGTTGCATAAATTTTGTAAGTCGATATCAAATGGATGTTGGATATCTGGTATGTCAGTTGGGAACCTATATAATGCAGTGAACTGGAATTTAATTAATAGAGATCAAAAATTATGTTTTCCAGAATGAGGAAATCAACTTATATGTTCGTTTGGTTTTAGATCTGATGGTACTGTTGAGTGGTGTAGGAACAAAACGGAACGCAGAAAGGGCGCAGACACCAAGTAGACATTTGAATAAAGATCGATCATCTTGAAGGAGGACTGGATATCGATCAAACTGGGATTGATATATCGGTTTGGGAAGTTGAATTGATGGTTGGCGCAGTTCAATTAAAACGCAAAGGAATTTGTTTAAAGATCGATGCAGAGGAAGAGCGTTAGGTGCGGCATATATGAGAAGCTACAGCGTGAAGTTAAACTGAAGGTATGTTTGCCAGAAAAGGAAGATCGATTTACAGCAGTTTAATTCTCGTTAAAGCGCCAAGTTCTGGCTTAGAAAAATGGGACAGTCGAACCATAGACGTTTAAAATCGAAGGCAGAGAAAACGTTGTGGAAATTGGGTAGAAGGGAGAGCGCTGTTGAATTCATGGGAGGTATGTTGTGTTAGTAATTGGCTTTTGAATATAAATCTGAGTTTTGTAATTTCCATAGCAGAAATTGAAGCCTGGAAGTGTTGATCAGTCTTGAAGGACGCGAAGAATGACAAAGGTAAGATAATTCAGGGATCAATTGTTGTTATTTGAACAAAGTCTGGGTTTATGAAATTTGTATCATTGGAAATGAATGTGTAAGGACATTGGCTAGTTAACCAATTATCAAATTTTAAGGGGCGCATGTGTATTGAGTAGAAACTTGAAACTTAAACCAATTCAAAGGTTTGTTCACATATTCTATGAACATTTAATAGAAGAAGCATACATTACTTGGATTGCAGCAGTGTGAATTACCAAGTCGAGCTTTTAAAACATGAGTGAATTCTTTTGATTGAATCCAGCGATATGTGAATGTTGATGTTTCAATGGAAATGATGAATAGGAGATATTGGGTTTGAGTATGGGAGCATTCGAAGTTGATTGGATTGATAGTTAAAATATGAATGAGAATAAAGGAAACTTCCATATACAGTGATTGACAATTTGATGTTTGAGAAATGTTTACTGTGAAATGGTTGTATAACCATAAATGTGAAAGATAGCTTCTGCAATTGAAAAGTGTATGAAATTGCCCAGATTGGAGTGTTAATTGGGCAGTGATTGCAATGCATTCTTAAATGCATAGTCTTTTTGAAGATTCTGGGTATTGCAGGCTAGCCCTGCATCAGATCTCTAGTCATAGTGTAGAAAGGTGCAGGACGATGCAAGATGGTGCAGAAAAGAAGGATCAACTTAAGGAGTCAAGGAAGAAGCAGTGATAAGGTCTTGGAGGCATACAAGGTTTAAGGGTTTGTGTCATGGTCATGGTACTTGTCATCCGAAAATCTATAAGAAGAATTTATTCTGGGTTTTCCTCTCCAAGAGGGAGAGGTTTTGGCCTTGGCTCGAAGAGCCTAATTTTGTGTCTCTTTTGTTTTGGTAATTGACTTGATGAAAGACATAATAAGCTAAGAAGAGAAGACATAATTAAAAGAATTTAGCTCGCAATTAATTATCAAGAAGAGAACTTAGCTTCAATGATATTGGCCCATAGCTGTTTTTTGTCTTGTGCCATTGGTTCTTTTAGTGTTAGATCTTTCTCTAACTTCTTCAATTTCTCATTCAACTTGTTTGTCTTTTGTTCTTCATTATTGTGCATAATCTGAGCAAGTTTCTTTTCATCCTCTATACTTTTCAGTTGTTCTTTAAGTCTGTTGATTTCATTTTTCTGAATAGACATGTCCTGCATTGCTTTAATTAACTTACTTGCCTCATCTGTAGGATGTATTGTTGATGTAGATGACTCTGTTGCTGAGGTGACAAGAAGTGTGGTAGCTATTGGGACTGTAGGGGCCAATGATTCTGCTAATTTGGAAGGGACAACAGTAGTGACTACAGGAATGACAGTAACAGGAACTTCTTTTGCTGTGGCCTTTTTCTCTTGGACCAACTTATCCATTTCATTCTCCATTTATTTTATTTGTGTAGTCAACTGAAGAATGAGATTCATCATCTCATATTTATGTTTTGTATCCTGTAATACTTCCTTTGCCTGAGGATGTTCAGTAGGAGGAAATTTTAGTTGCTTCTTTAATGCAGCAATGTCTGCATTCTTCTTTTTTATTAGTTCATCTGCAACTTTGACATTATTAGGATCATATCCTACTTAAATAACCAAATCTTCCAGTGATTTGATTCTGTTATCCTTAGCCTGTGAGGATGCCTTTTCTAATTTTAGTTGATCTCTGATGTTCCCAAGAGTTTTTTGCATTTTATGTACACTCATGGCTTTATTTTTCATTGTTGAATACAATATTTCACCAGCCTGTTTGTGAAATTCTATGTGGTCAATTGGATGAAGATCTTCTGCTTGAACTTCATATGATGTCTTTTTTTAATCTGCTGATGATTTCAGATGCTTTACTTTAGGCTGCAGGAAGGTCATCTGCATCTTCCTATTTTTGTAGTCAAAGGCAGAAAGTTATCTACTTTGGTCACTGGGTGATTGTTTCCAATATTGGTTATATGTATCAACCTTCAAGGCTTCATTTATGATATTTATTTATTTATACTTCTGCATAATGTCCATTTCCTTCTCTTTTGGTTTACTGGATGAGGATACTTCAACACTGTGATGTTTTTGAATCATTTGAGTGTTTGAAATTGAAGGCTGGTGTGTTTTTTTCAGCAACTACAAGTGGTGCATTATCCTTCACCATTTTTTCTGTGTCAATCACTTCAATCGTTTCTACTTCCTCATTTACAGTATTTAATTTTGGCTTCTTCCTATACATCAATTTAAATTTAGTTTCAGTGGTAGTCTCTGCAGTGTATGATCCTTCTTCTTTGATTATTTTAGATTTTCTATCTTCTTGGGATGGAGTTTGCAAGATTTGACTAGTATCACCTTGCTTCTTTGTCCTCTGTCAAAGTGTTCTCCAACCATTCAGATTGATTGGAGTATTTCTCTATGTATGGTTTTTTCTCATGCACATAAGAGTTAATTTGCATTTAACTCTCAATTTTCTTATTACTCATAGAGGATCATAATACCACAGAAAACTCTTACTGAATTTAAACTCCTTCAAATACTTTTAAGACTCTGGACCTGCATCTCTACTATTACAAATAAAAGGGCCAACCTGATTCTTAATATTAAATTGTGTTTTTTTTTTGGCTGCCAAGAAATTGATTCCATCAGAATTAATAATTTTTTTGATATACTTAAGGGAACATAACCTCATTGGGAGGTATTTGGGAAATTTATATGGAAGAATATTAGATCCATACCCTAATCTCTGTATGGTTTTGATACAAGTACCAATCTCCTGTCCTATTATGCTCTGATAATTGTAGGACCTTCTTAATTTCCTCATTGATTCTAGGTTGCATGTTGATGTTCAGCATATTGACCATAGGATGAATGAAATAATCAATGAAAACTGTGTAGGTGGACTGTGTAGAGTCTTTTCTAATAATTGGAGTCCAAAATATAATTGACAGTGGGTTACCTTCAACATCAAGCTTTTGAAGGTTGACGGAAAGTTTCTCATACTGAAAGTACAGAAACATGTGGAATAAAACTGAGGAATACATGAAGATACCTTCTTTAGGCATTTGACCAATTGTTCATGAATTGAGTCAGCAAGGTACTGGGAAAAATTGAAAATGGTAGTGGGAGGCTGACCAGGTGTGAAATTAGGTAGGAAACCCAAAACTGAGGCATCAACATGCTCATCAGTAAAATAACCTAAAATGCAGGACAACATGGTGATGATATGTCTAGTTCTCTTCGAAAATATGGTTGTTGGATAGGGAGGGCTAGTCTTGGGAGTTTCTGCTAATGAAGGCATGAAAGTTTGGAATATCTCGAACCTCTTGGGGAAGTCCATATTTAGGTATAACTGTGTAAGAGCCTCAATGGACAAAGGGGTTTAATCTCGCCTAGGTTGGATCTGCAGCATTTGGTTGATTGACTCAGCTGTAATAGTGAAAAGAATTTGTTTTCCAATGGTTATTACGGCTCTTTGGTCAAGGAAATAGAAATATTGATAGATTCTAATCACTTCTAGGCACTCGAAAGTCTGTGGGACTACATACTTATGAAAATTAGAATCCCAGATGAAAACCTCATCAGCTTGGTCAATGGAGTTTTCATGGCTCCAACAGTGGAGCTCAAGAATATTATACTCAATTACTGTGTCATTAATTGTAAAATCTTTGTCAGCTAAGGGAGTGTGTTCTACATCCACAACTGGAGGTTGCAGAGGATTGACAGATATAATGCTTTTGGAAGCCATTGTTTTGTTATTTTTACTCAATTGATTTAATCTTTTGACTCAAGAAATATATTCAGGCCTTTAAGAGCACCTTAGAAAGATAATTACAATTTGTAGACTGATTTAGGATGAAACAGGGGCCTATCTATGATCTGCAAAGGTTTAAACTGCTCAAATTGTATTCTTTGTGATAAAAAATAGTCTTAGGAACTCAGAAATATTGTAAACAAATGCATAGGGTCTGCAGAAAAGGAATTGGAAGGCAAGAGGGATTTCTTTAGGTCTACAGAGGCTTCTAAATGTTTCAATTACTTGAATTACTTCATTTCTGTAAGTAAAAGGCCTTGTTATTTCAGGAATACCTGAAAAAAGAATCTTTTGATTTGCAGAAGGGTTCTGGAGCAACGGAAATCTTTTATGAGGTTTCAAGGGTCTTTATAGTGCTTCTGAATGTTTATGCACTAGTTGTAGCGGCAAATGATCTTGAATTCTGGTGAAAAAGGCTTGAAATAAGGTCGACAGACTGATCTTTTCTTGAAAAATGGTCGACAATGCTCCTTACTATAACAAAAAGTAGGGAAAAAGGTTTCAAAGGGCGGATATATGGCCTTTTAACCAACAGTGTTTTAACATTGAATGCACGGGTTAATTCAAAAGGCCAGGCGGTTTTCGCAATGGGTAGGAATACAACCCAGTGGTTTTCGCATGGGTGAAAGGTGGTAGGTGATAAAATTTGGAGGAATTCAGTGCAGTCAAATTCTGACACATAGCTAGGAGTAGAGCTCCGAAAACCACACATTTTGCAAGGTGTGCGGGTAGGTAAATGTCATGCTTTCAGGGATGCGAAAAGGAATGTGGGCCATTGGATCTAATCATTTAAGAGCGACGATTGGAAAATAGCAGGGCTTGATTGGAATTTTATAAGCTCGGGGCCTGGGACTTCAAGCTATGCGATAGGATTATAATATATATTGTCGAGGTTTGTAATAGGCGGGATTTAATATATGACCAATGGGGTTAGGGAAAGTGGGACATATGTATAGGCGGGGTAATAAAAACCATAGGTTATAAATAAAACATGGGTTGGGAAATATATATAAGGGAATTAATATATGCGGGATAAAGGTATAACAGGTGTTAATAAAATAAAGATAAATGTTAGTAATATACAATGAAATGTTACTAAGTGCGGGAATTTCACTAAGTTTTAATGTGCAAACTTATATCAGGGATGGATATTTTCACAGTGGGACCTGACATAAAATTTAATCATTTATACTTAGGATAAAGGTTTTTTAGGGGTTTTTGGTGTATTTTTTAAAGAAAAGGGAAGTTAATTAAGGGTTTTACTTTTCCCAATGAAAATTGTGTTTTAAACTTAGGAAAAGGGATTTTTGTAGGGGAAAAAGAGTGAAGTAAGGGGAAAGAACAAAAATGAAGGGGAAGGGGTATTTTTACAAGGGAAATGATTTTGAAGGGAAATTAGTAAATATGAAATGATCATTTTATGTTGTCCTTGCCTTGTGAAAACTGATTTTACCTACCCATCAACTACCCTAACATTTTTTCTTCATTTATTTGGGTGCATTTGAGCTTGCAGACCCTTATTAATTTTTATTTTAACAACAAACTATCTAATTCTAACCTTATTACTTCCAAGGGTTCAAATTAAACTGTTGAGCTCCTTATTATTCTCTACCTAACTACTAATTTTCCAAGATTAAACAGTTTGTCTAGATCTTTATTCTTTATCTGTCAACATGAAATTTAAAGCATGAAAAAGTCAATATTAAGCAGTTTGACTTTCATGGATTGTGGATTTTTTTGACAAGCTGCACACAATCTTATTTTGCAAAGTAAATAGTAGTGGAATTTGAATTTGCATCAATTTCATGATCTATTTTTATCTCTTTTTTGTTTGGGGTTCATTTTTTATATTCTTTTTTATCTTTTTTCTTTTAGTCCTTTGATTTATCTTTTAGGACTTTTACCCTCTTTACATTTTTTATTTTTAATATGGGAAAACAATTTTGCAGAAAGCAAAGTATGTACATATTACAAGACTAATCATAGTCAATTCAAAATTATGAATCCTATTATTATAGGACCCTAACAGTGGCTCCACATGGGGATGGCATTTCCTAGTGAAATGTTAAGAACTTTAAGATCACTAGCCTTAAATTTTGACTGTGCTTGCCTTAAAACTGTTTTCTGAGCTCTGCATTATTCATACTTATGATATTTTGTCCTTCAAAGCTTAAGGCCTTCTCTCTGAGCCTCAAATTTGCAAGAAAAACATCCAATCTAATCTAAACTCTGCAATGTTATGTACAATGAGCAAAGTAAACAAATTGAACTACTGTTATTCTGGGGAATAGTAATGCTTTAGCATTCTATCATTGATAGGTCCACCTAGCATATCTGATCCATCTAACTCCTTCAAAAAGAATGCATTGTTACCTTTATAACCATAAATGACATAGGGACCTTTCCATAGGAAATCAAATTTACCATGTTTACCTTTCTCTTCTCTCCTGGAATCCCACTTAAGAACTTTGTCACCTATTTAAAAATCATCTTCCTTTGTCTTCTTGTCAAATATTTTTTTAATCTTATCTTGAACAACTTGTGACTTGACATAGACTTATTCTGTTAGGTCCCTATATTACTATTACAATCCCTTATTGTTGTTATTGTAACCCCCTCATTGTTATTATTGTACCCCTGTACCCCCCATATTGTTATCATTGTGCCCTTAAATTATTATTGTTAGGTCGGCTAGGATTACATTGTGGCCCCACTAGGATTACATTGGGCCCCAGGGACTCCTATATATATAAAGGAGGTTTTGTAATTTGTATCATCCAATAATTGTTCATTCATGTAATGTATTGGAGGTTGCCCCCTCGAAGTGGCTTATTTCTAAGGTGTTGATATCTTTTTTCTTATATATTTGGAGTTGGTTTCCCAACATTTGGTATCAGAGCTTTGGATTCTAGGGTTTCGCTGCTCCAAAAAGGTCATTATAGCATTTTTGCTATAAATTTTTTTCTACGAAGGTTCAGAAGCTGAAATTTTTAGAGTACGAAGTTGAAATCCTGAGGAAAATCTTCGCAAAATGTTAGAGCTTGGTTCGCAACATTTTCGGAGATATGATCTGTGGGAAGTTAGCTCTTTTTGCAGGCTCCTGAATTTCACTTAAAAAGGTCATCACGGAATTTGCGCTATAAAAAAATTTCCAAGAAGGTTAAGAAGCTTAAATTTTTAGAGCACAAAACAGAAATCCTGAGGAACATTATCGCAAAATTTTAGAGATTGGTTTGCAATATTTTTAAAGATATGATCTGTGGAAGTTAGGTCTTTTTCAGGCTCTTGAATTTCATCTCAAAGAGGTGATCATGGGAAAATATTTATAACTCTCTCTCTTAGCATCAGATTGAAATCCTGTAAAAAATGACCGGAATTAAACGGAATGTAGTTTCCTATCTCTAAATTTCAGAGCCAGAGGAGAAAACAGTGACACGTGGCAAGCCATACAAGTTCGCTCTACTGAACCAGTCCATAATCAGGTCATTGTGGGAGATTGGAAATAACTTTGTCTTGAAGAATCCAAATCAAGTCAGACCTATGGCAATTGAAAGAAGATTCAGGGGGCTACATCAAGGCCGAATTTCAGATATTGAAGATCCGAAATCACAAAGATAATTCAGTTTCAATATCAAGCTCCTCAAAATCAAGATAAAGGTGTGTATTTTTTTTCAAATTGAATAAGTCTTGTTTGAAAAATCAGTTTTAAGTGATTCCAAAGGCCTGTTGAGCATAGATATCAGTATTGGGTTTTAAAATGCCTCCTAAAAATAATTCAACACCCATTAAGCCCTCAGAGTACTCTACTATAACTCATGAAGATGAAGAATTGCAACATGATCTATCAAAATTACAAGAGCAAGTGCACCAAAATTCGCTCTCTCAAAGAGAAACAAAAAATGAAATGGATGTTTTAAAGAAAAGAATGGAAGCTAAGATGGATGGTTTGAAGAAATGCATGGAAGATACGATGGATGGTTTAAATAATGGTATGGAAGAAAAAATGGAAGGTTTGAAGGAATACATGGAAGGGTTGAAGGAAGGTTTGTCAAAGTTGATATAAGAAATGATTCCTAATGGCGAAAAGGCAGTAGATGAAAATCATGATGAGAACAAAATAAATGTTAATCGTGATTTCATAAACTGTAATTTTGGATTAAAGAACCACCATATTCCAAAGATGGATATGAGGAAGTTTGATGGCAAGGATCCCGTAACATGGATACTACATATGGAGCAATATTTTGATCTCAATAATGTGCAAAACACACAAAAGCTACGCATTGCAACTTTACATTTAGAACAAAATACATTTTTATGGTATCGATGGCTTTACTCCCGTTAAAAAATTGTCACTTGGTCAATTTTTACGGAGGAAATGATAGCACATTATGAGGATACAAAAAGCAACACCTTCTTTAGCCAATTGATAATTCTCAAACAAAATGGTTTAGTGGCAGAGCACATTGAGGACTTCCAAAAATTGAATATAAGGGTAATTTATATTTTAGAGAAACACATAATTAATCTCTTCATAGGTACTTTAAAGGATAACATCCAACATGAAGTTCGCATTTTGGAACCTAATTCATTGGAGAAGGCATTCAGGTTGGCAAGAAAAATTGAATGTAAAATTATGGCGACAAGGAAGCCTACCACTCACTTATATAAAGATGGAAGTGTTGCTACTCCTAGATTTCCACAGCCTACAAGGTTGACACTCCAACAATTGGAAAAAAAAAAAGAGCAAAAGGGCTTTTCTACAGTTGTGATAGCAAATACACTAAAGGTCATAAGTGTGCTGAGAAGAAATTATTTTACATAGATTGTGAAGAGGAAGAAGAAAACGAACAAGAAGAGGATATACACCAAGGAACAGCCCTAGAAGAGGAAGAAATGAGTCCGACCATATCACGTAATGCATTGGCAGGAATTACCACTCCTCAAACTCTCAAGATAGAAGGACATATCAAGAAGAAAAAGGTAATAATGTTGATTGATTCAGGTAGCACCCATAATTTTATTCTTTGCAAGGTAGCCAAGGAATTGAATTGTTTCCTATATCCAACACCAGAATGTCAAGTGATGTTGCAAATAGAGGAACTACAAATTTTTATTATCCAACCGGATTGGATAACTGAAGCAAGGGATGAATGGAAGAAGGACGAAGAAGTGTCGACACTCATTCAAAAGTTGCAGCAAGATCCTAGTACCGCTGATAAATTTTGTTGGAAAAATGATTCCTTATGGTACAAAGATCGCTTATATATTTGTAAGATTTCCCAACTAAAACAAAAGATTCTTTTGGAATTGCACACTTCTCCTTTAAGAGGTCACTCGGGATTTTTTAAAACTTACCACGGGGTGAAGAAAGAATTTTTTTGGGATGGCCTTAAATATGATATTCAAAATTTTGTAGCGGAATGTTTGGTTTTCCAGCAAAATAAAGTTGAGACAATTAAGAACCCGGGTCTTCTACAACCTTTATCCATTCCAAGTCAATGTTGGGAGGAGATTTCAATGGATTTTATCACAGGTTTACCCAAGTCTGAAGGAAAGAGTGTCATCATGGTGGTAGTTGATAGACTTACCAAGTATGCACACTTTTGTGCATTATCTCATCCATTTAAAGCAAGTACGCTTACTACATTTATGGACACAACTAAAAAGCAACATGAACCCAAGGGTTACTAGGAGCAACAGTAGGATCCCAGGCCTAACTGAAATTTTTGGACCGAGTTATTTTCTTGTTTAAAATTAACAATATGTTTCATCTTATCATCCTCAATCTGATGGTCAAACTGATATTGTAAATAAATGTTCAGAAGGATATTTTCGTTGTTTTGTATTTGATAAACAAACAGAATGGGTCAAGTGGTTAGCTCTTGCTGAATGGTGGTATAACACTTCCTTCCATACTGCAATAAAAATGACCCCATTTATGGCACTTTATGGATATCATCTAACATTCATCACATCATCTTTAAGAGAAAATTTGAAGGTTCGCGTGGAAGATCACATCGAGCATCAACAAGAAGTTCTCCAACTCTAAAGTTTATCCCTAATTTGGCACAAATATCGAATGAAACAATGTAGATCAACATCGCAATTAGAGAAGCTTTGATGGTGGAGACCGGGTATTTTTACGACTACAACCATACAAAAAAATGTCCCTCAAGCAAGCCAGAAATGATACCAATTATCACCAAAGTACTATGGTCCTTCACAAGGTGTTGTAAAAGATCGTACTATGACATACAAATTGAGCTCATTGCTTTTCTACTGGTGCATCCATTTTTCCATGTTTCATGCTTAAAGAAGGTTATACGTGAAAATCCTCCAGTTCAAACAATATTGCCAGAACTTGATGAGGAAGGAAAAATAATATTGGAACCTGGAGCGGTCATGGAAACAAGAACTCGACAGCTACGGAATCGATCAATTTCAGAGTATCTCATCAAGTGGAAGAACTTACCCACTGAAGATTCTACATGGGAGGATGAAAATTTTATGTAGAAGCACCCAGAGCTACTCAAGTGTTGAGGACAACACTTTTTTTAAGGAGAGGGGCATGTTAGGTCCCTATATTACTATTATAGTCCCTTATTTTTGTTATTGTAACCCCCTTATTGTTATTATTATACCCCTGTAACCCCCATATTGTTATTATTGTGCCCTTAAATTATTATTGTTAGGTCGGCTAGGATTACATTGTGGCCCCACTAGGATTACATTGGACCCCAGGGACTCCTATATATAGAAAGGAGGTTTTGCAATTTCTATCATCTAAGAATTGTTCATTCATGTAATGTATTGGAGGTTGCCCGCTCGAAGTGGCTTATTTCTAAGGCATTGATATCTCTTTTCTTCTATTTTTGGAGCTGGTTTCCCAACATCTTCCCTGGTTTGCTGCAAGTGTATGGTATGATTTATCCTTCTCTGGATATCATTGGTTTCTACCTACAGTTCTTGGATCATCTTCATCACCGGCACTCCTAAAGAGGATGGAAAAACAACATCCATCCCATACACAAGCTGATTAGGGGAAGTACCAATGGACTTCTTTGTGGTGAGTCTATCTGCCCATAAGGCATTAACTAACCTTTCGTTCCAAGTCTTCTTATTGTCTTCTAGTAGTTTCTTCATGATATTCATAAGGCTTTTATTGGAGGATTCAGCAAGACCATTACCTTGAGGATAATAAGCAGTGGAATGGACAAGGGTAATGTGATATTTGTTACAGAATGCAATCATTTTCTTAGACTTGAAAGCAGATGCATTATCAGTAATGAGCTTTTGGGGACATCCAAATCTAGACAGTATATTTTTTTCTAGGAATGAGATTATGACAGAATCGGTGGCTTGCCTAGAAGGAATGGCTTCTATCCACTTGGTGAAATAGTGTGGCTGTCAAAATCCATTTGTGTTGGGTTGAGGATGGTGGGTGAATTTCACCAATGAAGTCTTAACCCCATTGTTGAAAAGGCATTTCTGTGGAGATGTGTTTAAGGGGTAAAGGTAGTAGTTTTTTCTTCCCTTCAAAGATTTGGAATTTGTGACAGGAGGTCACATACTTTTTTACATCTGCAAAAAGTGTAGGCCAGTAAAAACCAGCCCTCAAGATTTTATCTGCAGTTGACTTCCAGTAAATGTGTCCTCCACGTCACTTGCATGAAACTCTTCCATAACTTTATTAGCTTCTTCTTTAAGTAAACAATTCAATAAAATTCCACCGTGATCTTTCCAAAACAAAGCATTATCTATGATACAAAATTTCATTGCCTTTAACTTTGAAAATCTAGCTTTAGTTCTTGATAATCCAGGAGGAGATTGTAAGTTTAGTAATACAAATATAATATCTACATACCATGGTGGATCTAAAAAAGCTTCACTAATATGTGGAGTCGCCATCTCTTCCTAATCATCTAATTGGGCAATAAAATTTATATCTAAGGCCTGACAGTTTGATTCAGCCATGGTTTGGGCTAAACCTTGGCCTTTAATGAGTTTGGTGGGCTTAATTTCCATGTCATATTCCAAAATGGTGGCAATCCACTTGCCTCTGTTACCATCAGGCCCATTCTAAGTCAGAATTCCCTTCACTACTGAATTTGGAACATATGCTATGATCTGTGAATACAAGAGGTACACTCTAAAGTCTTTGATAGCCTTCACTAAAGCTAGTGCCTAATTTTCCATTATGTTATATTTTAGTGTGGCATCTCTAAGTGATTTGTTGGAAAAAGAAATGGGTTTTTCATAGCCCTGATCATTTTTTTGCAGTAATACTGTAGCAATAGTATGTTCTGAAGCAAAAGAAAAAATAATAAAATCTTTTTGAAATCAGGACTTATTAAGATTGGTGTTTTTGTAAGGGCTTGTTTGATTGATTCAAAGGATTGTTTAGCCTCTACTGTCCATTTAAGTGCTAAATATTTTTTCAACATGTTATTGAGTTCTGTAATTAATTATGCTAAATTTGAAATGAATCTTCTGAGAAAATTGATTTTACCTAAGAAATCCTGCAATTCCATAATATTCCTAGGATGGCTTATGTCAAAATGGCCTCTATTCTAGTTGGGTCTATCCTAATTCCCTCTTTTGATGTGATATGTCCTTATAGTTTACCTTCTTCAAGTCCAAAGAGAAAAATTTTGGGATTCAAAGAAATACCAAATTTCCTGCATTTGTTAAACACTTGTCTTAAATGATCTAGATGTTCATTGTCAGTTTTTGAAAATATAGTAATATCATCTAGATAAATTACAAGAAAAATCATGAATTTATTTGGAAAAAGCTATATCCATAGCTCTCTGGAAAGTAGTTCCTACATTCATTAATCCAAAAGGAATTTTAAAATACATGAAAGTACCCCATGGAGTAGTAAATGCAGTCTTTGGTTGGTCTTCTGGCTGAACTAAAATCTAATTATACCTAGAGAATCTATCAAGTAATGAAATCCTGGATGAACCAACCACCCTCTGTAAAATATGATCTATCTTGGGAAGAGTATAGTTATCTTTTAGAGACACCTTGTTTAAGTTCTGGAAATCAACACAAATTCTAATTTCGCTTGTTTTCTTCCTAGTGGGAACTAGGTTTAAAGCCCAATCATAATATCTGATAGGTGCAATGATATGAGCTTCATACATCCTCTTAACCTCTTTTTCAATAGAAGGCATTAAAACTGGATTGATTCTTCTACGCTTCTATTTGAAAGGTTTTTGATCTTCTTTGATAGGTATTTTTTGTTGTATTATGCTAGTGTTATAATATTTTAATTCTTCATAACTCCATGCAAATACATCCTGAAATTCCTTAAACAGAGCTATGTATTTTAGTTTTTCTTCTTGAGGTAAGGCTTTGGAAAGTTTGATGAGTTCAGGCCTTTGTTCTGTTCCTATATTGCATTCTTCTATATCTGATCTTAATGGTTCCATAATTGGTTTTCTTGCAATGTCATTTGAATCAAAAAGATATTCTAATGGGGCTAATCCCTTAGGTAAAAAGTTATTCTTAAGGTTTAAAATGTCAGAATCATCATCTGCTAATTTTTCTATTTCTACCTTTTCTAAATTATCTATTTCTACTTGAGTAAATTTAGTAGGTTTAGTGAAAACTAAGTTATTTACATCTATCTCACTATCTATTTTATCATCTACTATAAAATTTGTATTTATGTTACAATTCTAAAATCTCCCTCAGCATTCATAAAATAATAGATTTGTTCATCCTCTGAAAATATCTGCCAATATTTTAGATTATCTGGTATAGTAGGCCTATGTTTTACTTCTGTTGTATATTGATGATTTGGTTGAAAAGGCAGATTGCAGATACTAGAAAAAGTTTCTAAATTGTGTGCGTGTATGTTCTGTTTCCTAGGAATTACAGCAAAGTCACATTCAAGCAATTCTTTGATCAGATATAAAATTGTTTCTTTGTATTGCCTTACTCTAGGATTATATACAAAACATTCTCCTCTAATTTGTTTTGCAATTAAATTAGAGTATCCCATGATAGAAACTCTTTTGCCTCCTAAATTTCTAACAATCTGCAGTCCTAAAATAAAAGCTTCATAGTTAGCCATGTTTTTTGTACATTTGAATTTTAATCTAAAGACGTGACCTTCTGAATGATTGTTTTCCATGTTATGAATCCAAACTCCTGCTCCTGCTCCTAATTTGTTCACTTATCCATCAAAATCTAGGTGCCACATTGATTCATGAAATATGTTTTCATTATCTGGTTCTTTCTTTTTTCTATTTTAATTCTGTGTTGTTCTCTATACCAGAATTAGAATTACATAAAATGAATGAGTCTGTATCAGTAGGTGTAGAATAAATAGGATAGTTTCGAGGTCTTTCTACACTACTAACCATGTACTTCATTAATGTCTCTCTGTAAAGTTTCTTGGGTTGACCAAATACTGAAATAGTGGCATAAGACATGTCTAGTTGTAGAGATCCCTGCAGTTTTTCTCCCCATGAGTGAGATAACAACGTTCCATACTTAGGAGGGACATCAACTACTACAATATCCATGACTATGCTTTTTCCAGGGTATTGGACTAAAGTGAAACATAAATCTTTGATTAAGCCTAGACATTTTACTTTACTGGAATCAAATGAGAAAAGGCCTTTATATGCTCTTGTGATGTCTAAATTTAGGGTTTCCATGATTTCTTTTGGCATCAAATTATGTGAGGCCCCTCAATCTAGCATAGCATTATGTAAAATCTGATCATGAACAGTCAAGCTAATGTAGAAAGGAGGAACTCCACCTTCTTGGTGTTTCCCATTTACCTCAGGACCAAATATTAGTTCTAGTTGGTCATCATTCAAATTAATAGAGTCTTCTCCTTCATTCATGTTTAATGTGTCAGTTATCTGTGATTTGTACAAGTCATGTTTTACCAACTCTGTTAAAGGAATTGGTATCTTCAGTTTGGAAATTTCGGTTTGGATGTTGAATGGTGTTTGTGTTTTTCCTAACTGAATTAGTTCTTCTTTAGTAACTACAGTTTGAGTGTGTTTCTCTTCTTTTTCTATAGTTGTTTTTTCATTTTCGGTTTGTGTTTCCACTGTTTTACTTTTTTTTTATCTTCTTTTCAGGGACAGTTTGAGTTGCAATGGAAGTTTTGGCAGGTTTTGAAATTTCAGCAATTGTTTAAACAGTAGTTGTTTTGGGATCAGCTAATTTTGGATCAGCAGCAGATATTTTTTAATCAGAAATTGTTGTTTTTGCAGAAGTTTTTATCTTAGTAGCAACAAATTTTTGAGGATTAGCTGATGTTTGAACATCAATATCTTTAATGTTAACAATTTTAGGACTAGGTGCAATTTTTGGACTAGAAATTTTTTTATTAGTACTTGAATTTTTCTGATTTGAACCAGAGTTTTGTTGGGTTTCCCTAGGGAGGATTTGTGGTACTTTGGTTGTAGGAGCTTCTACAGTTTTCTTTGTTTGATTTTGGGTAGATTTCTTAATAGATGCTTCTACATTTTTCTTACTCCTAAGGTTATATTGCTTATGAACTTCATTAATGGAAAATGCATAACCTTGCTTATAATCAAAAGACTCCCCAGATTCTAATTGTAACTGTTGTAATTCATATAATTCTTGTTCTTCTTGTGTAAGAAAAATGGTATTATCATCATTAACTCCCATTAGATTAATCTAAGTGTCTTCATTATCTCCTTTTGGTGAGAACTTTCAGCATAGTTCTCTTGGAAAGGTGGTCTTATTGTTTGATCAAGTGTTGATTCTCTAGATTTACCAGTGTTGGTGTTTTTTCTAAAGTTTGCATTTCTTATTTGAGGTCCTTGTTGTTGAATATCCCACTATGGTTTCCTTTCCATTATTTCTAGTCTATCCATCATTTTCTCCATGGATTTTTCTAAACTTTCTATTTGTCTATCTGATGTAGATGTTTCCTCTTTTATTGTTACCCTTCTTTCATTTCTCATTCTTGCTCTCTTAGTTAACAAATTGGATTCTACACTAACTGTTATGTTTTGTTTTTTTTCTAGTGTTTATGGGTTCCTTTCCCTTATTTGGTATGAAATATCCATATAAAAACCATCAGGAAATTTAGGTAAAGCTAAATCTGGTGGGGGTTTAATGTTTACTAGAATAGAATTATAGATAATGTTGAATCTAGTACAATAGTCTTGAACAGTTTCATTAGGTCCCCTTTTTATGTGTTCATATTCAGACAAAATTTGTAATGGATTCTTCTTTTTCTCCCATCTACTGATAAACAATCTATGGAAGGCTTCTAAATCAGCAATATGATTTGCAAGTAAAGCTTTAAACCATTTTTTTACTTCTCCAACTAAAGTTTGGGCAAATAGTCTCATTTGGACATCAGATTCATCAATTTCATGCAGTTCAAAATAGTCAGTCATTTTGTTAACATGTTTTTGTGTATTGTATTGACTGGTTCCATCAAATTGAGGGATTTTTCTTTGATAATCTTGTGGCATGTTATGTAACTGCCCTGGTAGGATCTAAGGAGCATATATGGCAGACATAGCTAAGATTCTAGCTGGAATAGGAGGTAAATGTGTGGTGCTAGGTGATGAGGTTGAAGTACTTGAAAATGAGGTTGGTACACTAGAAGATGTACTTGGAAATGAGGTTGAAGTGCTTGAAAATGCAGCAGTAATGCTAGAGGATGAACTTGTATTATTTTGGGATGGAAATAAAACTCTAGGTTGTAGAGGAAACTTAGGAATGAATGATTCTATGGAATGAGGTGTAGTGGAAATAATAGATGAAGTGGTACTAAATAAATTTAAATTTACAGATTCTAAATCACTGGAAGAAGGATTTAGGGGTATAGGTAGATAAATCAGTCAATTGAACTGAATGTTGAAAATAAGTTTCATTAATTTCCTTAATCAAAGTTGCAGTTAAAGCATCATGTTTATCATAAACTTCTAGATATTTTTCATCTGAATCAAGTGAAACAGTTTCCTTCTTACTTTCAATAAATGAAATGAAATCAGGATCAATTACACTATCATATATGTCACTTTCTGATTTATTTCTAAACAAAGCTTGCTTAAAAGATAAATCAAATTCAATGTCTTGTAAACTTGATAATTTATTGGGAAGAGAATTTGCCTTGATCAATGAATTTTTATTACCTAAACTTTCTACTTTTTTGTTTTTCTTTAAAATTATGTGAGGATTATCTACTATCACAGTAGGTTCTGGATCTGGATTAGACCTGGTATAGTAGATTCTTCTAGAAGCCAGAATTTTAGTTTTTTATGAAAATTTTACTTAACAACCCTTTAAAACAATCTTAAGGTGAAAAGATAACTAAAATTATTTCCTTTAAGATTTATTTTAAACACTGAGGACTGGTTAGTTTCCCCAGTGGAGTCGCCAGAATGTTATCACTCCTATAATTCTCAAGGGTTGTTTATATTTTGGTTTAAAGAATATTAGAGGTAACCACAAACCTACTTTTAAGCCTTAGGATCTAGCCTTCCTAATGCTTAGAGAGGGCTCTCTCTAAATGATTTATCTTTTTTTTATTTTAGTTGATTTTAGGCTAGTTATGTAGGATTACATGGGATTTTGATTTTGGATTTTTTTTGGTGGTGAAATCACTTACTGAGATGGATAGATGTAGGTCTACTTACCATTGGGCTAATGAGTCAAAGTGTCAAGCAACAGAGTAGGATCAAGGTTCTAAAGGTAAGCATTCACAAGGCAAGATAGTTGAGTAACTTCAGATCCTTAGGCTAATGGTGAAAATGGTTTCAATCGGGGTAAGAGAGAAATTAAGGTTTCTCAAATCTGGATAATGAGTGAAAAGACAAAGTTCAATCGAAACTAGGGAGCAATTAAGAATTCCCTAATCTGGATATCAGAAGAAAAGATATAAATGATAAACAATTCAAGGCAGAGTGTAGTTAAACATATTCTGTAATAACATTCCTGTTATATCATTTAGATTAAGCAAACATATAAGCATGTGAAAACTTCATAAAGAAACAATTGAACAAATAGAAAGTACTTCACTGTAATGACCCAACACATGAATCCTGTAATATAATCACTTTATTGCTTTAATCCAGTCTACTAACTTGAAATTGGTACAATCACCCTTAGGTTCCAAAATAGTACACTATAGAAATGTTCAGCAATTCATCCACCCTCAATACTTCTAAATGTGAAGTATTTATACAAAAACTCTTACAAAATACCCTAAAACAAACTAAGGCATTATGCATGGAAAATAAATATCTTCATGCAAGAAGATAGAGATAGTTATCTAACTAATGCAAGTTGTCGCTACTTTTATTGAATTTGTTGTTGTTGTCTTTGATATTTTTTCTAATTTCTCCCTTTGTTGTTTTTCTCAACGAAGGTTGTTTGTTAGCTAGTGGAGTGTCATTTACGCTGGCAGTTTTCAACTCTGTTTTTCATCTTTGATTTAATTTTAAACCATATCTTACATCTGATACTCTTTATCCTATTTTATACTCTTTGATTGTCTCTTTTTACTGCAAACTGTTAATGTTGTTTTTAACCTTTTGACTGCTTTGTTCACTGTTTTACCTTCACAGTAAATCAGTCAACTTTTCCCAGTCTTCTATATTTGGTAATTTGATCTTCACCATCCTCCTGAATATCTCATCTACCTCTATATATTTTGAAAATATAGGCTTGTTGATGAACAGGTGTTTTACCTCATGTTGTAGGTAAAATAAATTCTCAAAACTTTTGTAAAGTATTTTCCTTGTTGGAATTCCTTGCACAGCTGAATTATTTGCTTGTTCTTTAGCCACTTCTCTTATCTTCTTATCATAATAATCTTGTTTCATCAATGTGTCATTTATAACTAGATGATTTGGAAGGCCTTTCTGCCTTATAATATCAAACTTTATCATGAACCTCGTTATGGAAGCCTCGATGTTCTGACACTTTTCTTCTAATTGTATCATCAAATTCCTTTTAGAAATCACCTTCCTAACTTCTAGGATGGTTTTTTTTCTATAATTGATTCCAATTTCTTCTAATTCCTGCTTATTCTTGGAATTTAGGAATTCGATGATTTCATTAGCCTCTTCATGTTTCTTGCCAAGTTCTTATTTTATCTTCTGGATGGCTTCACCTATTGCTTTGATTAAATATCTTTGTTCATAAATAACCTGAATTGATGGCCAAATATCATTGACAGATTCAATGATATTGGCCCATAGTTGTTGTTTGGCTTGTGCCGTTGGTTCTTTTAGTGTTAGATCTTTCTCTAACTTTTTCAATTTCTCATTCAACCTATTTGCCTTTTGTTCTTAATTCTTGTGCATAATCTTAACAAGTTTTTTTCATCCTCCAGAATTTTCAGTTGTCCTTTAAGTCTGTTGATTTCATTTGTCTAAATAGACATGTCCTGCATTGCTTTAATTAACTTACTTCCCTCATCTATAGGCTATACTGTTGATGTAGATGACTCTGTTGCTGAAGTAGTTGTTGAGGTGATAGAAAGTATTGTAGCCATTGGGATTGTAGGTCCAATGATTCTTCTAATGTGGAAGGGACAGCAATAGTGACTACAGGAATGATAGCAACGGGAACTTCTTCTGCTCTGGCATTTTTCTCTTGGACCAGCTTGTCCATTTCATTCTCCATTTATTTTATTTGTGCGGTCAACTGAAGAATGAGATTCATCATCTCCTATTTCTGGTTTTCATCCTATAATACTTCCTTTTCCTGAGGATGTTCAGTAGGAGGGAATTTTAGTTCCTTCTTTAATGCACCAATGTCTGCATTCTTCTTTTTTATCACTTCACTTGCAACTTTGACATTATTAGGATCATATCCTACTGCAATAACCAAATCTTCCAGTGATTTGATTCTGTTATCCTTAGCCTGTGAGGATTCCTTTTCTAATTTGATATGATCTCTGATGTTCCCAAGAGTGTTTTGCAATTTCTATACACTCATGGCTTTATTTGTTCACCAGCTTGTTCGTGAAATTCTATCTGGTCAATTGGATAAAGATCTTCTGCTTGAACTTCATATGATGTCTTTTTGTAATCTTTTGATGATTTCGAATGCTTTACTTTAGGCTGCAGGAAGGTCATATGCATCTTCCTAGTTTTGTAGTCAAAAGCAGAAACCAATCTGCTTTGGTCATTGGGTGACTATTTCCAATACTGGTTATATGTATCAATCTTCAAGGCTTCATTTCTGATCTTTATTTCTTTATACTTCTGCATAATGTCCATTTCCTTCTTCATATCTTTATACATAGCTAGGAGCGGAGCTCCGAAAACCACACATTTCGCAAGGTCTGGGGTAGGTAAAGGTCAATCTTTCGGGGATGCAAAAAGGAATATGGGCCATCGGATCTGATCATTTAAGATCGACGGTTGGAAAAATAGCAGGGCTTGATCGGGATTTGATAGGCGTGAGGCCCAGGATTTCAAGCTATGCGATAGGGTTATAATATATATTGTCGGGGTTTGTAATATGCGAGATTTAATATATAACCAATGGGGTTACGGAAAGTGGTACATATGTATAGGCAGGGTAATAAAAACCATAGTTTATAAATAAAACATGGGTTGGGAAATATATATAAGGGAATTAATATATACGGGATAAAGGTATAACGGGAGTTAATAAAATAAATTTAAATGTTAGTAATATACAATGAAATGTTACTAAGTGTGGGAATTTCACTAAGTTTTAATGTGCAAACTTATATCGGGGATGGATATTTTCACAGTGGGACCCGACATAAAATTTAATCATTTATACTTAGGATAAATATTTTTTAGGGGTTTTTGGTGTATTTTTGAAAGAAAAAGGAAGTAAATTAAGGGCTTTACTTTTCCTGATGAAAAATATGTTTTAAACTTAGGAAAAGGGATTTTTGTAAGGGAAAAAGAGTGAAGTAAGGGGAAAGAATAAAAATTAAGGGGAAGGGGTATTTTTACAAGGGATTTGGTTTTGAATGGAAATTAGTAAATATGAAATGATCAATTTCTGTTGTCCCTGCCTTGTGAAAACTTTTTTTACCTACCCATGAACTACACTAACATTTTTTCTTCATTTCTTTGGGTGCATTTGAGCTTGGAGACCCTTATTCATTTTTCTTTTAACAGCAAACTATATAATTCTAACCTTATTACTTCCAAGGGCTCGGATTAAACTGTTGATCTCCTTATTATTCTCTACTAAACTACTGATTTTCCAAGATTAAACAGTTTGGCTAGATCTTTATTAACTATCTATCAACATGAAATTTAAAGCATGAAAAAGTCAATATTAAGCTATTTGGCTTTCATGGATTGTGGATTTTTTTGACAATTTGCACACAATATTATTTTTCAAAGTAAAGTAAATAGTAGGGAGTTGTCTTTAGTGATCAGGAGCTCAAATCTGAGCTTGGGAAAAAGCTCAAAAATGAAAGTTCTAAAAATTGATTGAAACCAAGATGGTTGCATAGGTCTCGTCTTCCTGATTCCGGCGCCGCAAACGGTTCGAAAAATGGACACCGTATGAAGAAGCTATTGCACTTTTAGTGGAGTGGGTCCAGCGGAGCACGGAGGGGCCAGCCCTCCTCCCATGGAACCTCATCATATGACCAGTGTGGGAGCTTAATGGTTAAGAGCGCTTAAGGAGCCTAATCTCAAGTTTAATATTTAATTAAGCTTCAGTTAAGTGAAGTTTAATATGGCAGATATTCTGGAGGCGCTCCCAAATTTAGGCGGACTTCCACTTTTAGTGGAGTTAACTAGCAGTTGCCCCACATTTAGTGGAGGAAATTGGGGCAAAGTTGTTTTGGTCATAACTTTCTCATTAATCAACCTTTTGGAACGATTTTTTTTTTGATTGCGTATGTTCTCAGCCTTTTGGACTCAATGGCGCAGGTTTCAGAGCCATTGGAGCTCATTTCTAGCCTGTGTAGCTTTAGAGAAGTTTTTTGAGCCACTAGGGCCATTTTGGGTTTTGAGTTTGGTTGAGCCGTGGTTAATATTTTTTGGTGAACCAAAAGTAATTTTTGACTATTTCCTGCATTCCAGAGCCATTGGAACAGGTCTTAACTCTGTTTGAAGACTTTCAGAGGCTGAAAACCTTTAGGAGAGTTTTCAGGGCCACCATGGCCATTTTGGGGTTTGAGCTATTTGGAGTTCTGGTTATCAGTTTGAGGTGAAACAAAGCTATATTTAAGATAATTTCGACCTTGTGAAGCCATTGGAAGAGGTTTTAGAGGCATTTGAGGACTTATACAACCCGAAAAGTTGCAGAGAAGTTCAAAGCACCAGTAGGACATTGATGAAGAGATCACTGTTTATGGTAATCTTTCACTGTTTAGTGAATTTGAAAAGGAATTCTTAGCTTTTTCATACCTTTTAAATCATTTTATATATTCATATTTGTATATTGAGACACTTATAATCTTGTATTTCATTTGAGAGCTTTTAATACAAGAGGACAAGCCCATTTTGGGAGGCTTGATCTAGGAGATGTAGCCCAAGAGTTGGGGTGAAATCCTATATCATATTGCTGTTGTGTTTTGATATTATATTGCTGAATATGTTGCTAATATACATGTTAAGTTTCAGCAAAAACAAATAAACTTAAAACACATAAACAATGAAAAGACATACACCATTTGCAAGCTAAATTTCCGCATAATGTCAAGTTTAAACCAAGATCATTTTAATTAAATCTGAGTGTTTACTTCTATTATTTCTTTAGGCAGAGTCTGTAAGAGGGCCAGGTAGCCTCTGGATTCATCCTTTCTTTGAAAGGTGACATATCCAGTAAATTCCCCTACAGTCTATCTCTGTATTAGAAATATGAAGTTCTCACATTTTGAGATTTAAACTTAGAGGAATATTTGCACTCATTTACGTAAATGAAAATGGATACCTTGCACCCTTTTCAAGTACCTTCCATTTTCAGATCAGATGATATCAGAGGTCGGGTTGAGTATTTTTTATTGTGCAAAAGGTGTTAAAACAGTCAATCTCACTGTTTTATGGCTGCTTGATTAAGAAGGGGTGTTTACTGACATTTGGTTAAAAGCTTGTTGTTTGTTTGAAAGCTTTGAGGACTTTTCTTTGGAAGTTCCTTTTGGTTGTTTTCACCATTTACATAATGTCAACTTCTTCTACAAGTGAAGTTTCCTCCTTCACGAGATTCTTCAATGATGACATGAAGAATGAGTTCTTTAAGGTGAAGGACATGGTGCAGATTCTCCTTGAGGATCAAAGGGAAAGTGTTCAACTTCGTGCACAATTGCTAGCTATGCAGGAAGAGAAAGACGCCATTCTTCAAATACTGCATGATATGGAGTTGCAGCTTCTTCAAGCTCAAGAAGCTTTGTCCAAGAAAATACCTCATCTTCAGGATGTAAATCATGAGGTAAATCAGTCTGATTTGTCTTCAGTTTCCTCTATTGAAAGTGTGTTGGTTCATTTGAAAGACATACAAGAGGTATTGGGCCCAAATTGATGTTGAAGATGGGCTATAAAGAGGGAAAATGTTTGGGAAAGCATGCAAAAGGCATTGCTGAGCCTATTTGTGTTGTGGAGCGTCCCAAGAATATTGGTCTTGGCTATGAGCAACTTAATGGCGAAGCTTTGAGCACATGCATTCAAGAATGTGATGCAAATTTGAAGAGAAAATTTCTCCCAAGTTCTCAATTACATCAATGTCATGATGACAATCTTCCTTACCATTGTTTGAAGCCTTTGTTGCAGCAAGAAGATGGTAGACATGCAGCTTATGGCAAGCATGCAAAGCAACATAAGAGGGTTTCTTGTACATTTTGTGGTTGATTTAACCATCATGTTTCGAGATGCTGGATGAGGAAGAAGGCACACAAGAAGCAGATGAAGCAAAGAATACCTTCAAAGAATGTGCATATGATTTGCACTTTTTTCCAAAAGAAGGGACATGTTGTCTCTCATTGTTGGACTTTTCATCCAACTCGTCGTCCCACGCACATGCAGCAAGAGGACAAAAATATTGGCGAAGGTGGAATCATGGATTCCATTATTGATGTGGAAAGGGAGGTTTCACATGAGGAAAAGTTGCAGCAACAAAAGTCACCATGGAAGTGGCTTGGTGAGAAGTGGATGGACTTCTTGACACAGTAAGATGTACTCCTTTTGTACATATGCAAATTTCGGATGTATGCATGTATTTTATGCTGTAATATATTTTTTGTTTTGAGCCACCTTAGATCATTGATCAAGGATGCATTGTATAGTTTCACTCTATAAATTTCTCACCAGAAATTTCTGTGTGAGTTCAAGAAGGTCAGTTGCGGATAGTTGTGGACAAGCGCATTCAGGAAGGGAAATGTCAAATTCTTTCCATTTGTGGTTCAATTTCATTTTCTTTTCAAGGAAAATTTTTTGAAGGGCTGAAGAGAAGTGGATGTTCATTCTCTCATTTTCTGTACTAAAAATCAGTTCAGCATTTCAGTAAGATTTTGGGGACCAAAAGCCTCTCATTTGGGAGGTGTGATCAGGAGCTCAAATTTGAGCTTGGGAAAAAGCTCAAAAATGAAAGTTATCAAAATTGATTGAAACCAAGATGGTTGAATAGGTCTCATCTTCTTGATTCCAGCGCCGCAAACGGTTCGAAAAACGGACACCGTATGAAGAAGTTATTGCACTTTTAGTGGAGTGGGTCCGGCGGAGCACAGAGGGGCCAGCCCTCCTCCCATGGAACCTCATCATATGACCAGTGTGGGAGCTTAATGGTTAAGAGCGCTTAAGGAGCCTAATCTCAAGTTTAATATTTAATTAAGCTTCAGTTAAGTGGAGTTTAATATGGCAAATATTCTGGAGGCGCTCCCAAATTTAGGCGGACTTCCACTTTTAGTGGAGTTAACTAGCAGTTGCCCCACATTTAGTGGAGAAAATTGGGGCAAAGTTGTTTTGGTTATAAATTTCTCATTACTCAACCTTTTGGAACTAATTTTTTTTTGATTTAATATTTTCTCAGCCTTTTGGACTCAATGGCATAGGTTTCAGAGCCATTGGAGCTCATTTCTAGCCTGTTTAGCTTCAGAGACGTTTTTTGAGCCACTAGGGCCATTTTGGGTTTTGAGTTTGGTTGAGTTGTGGTTAACCTTTTTTGGTGAACCAAAAGTCATTTTTGACTATTTCCTGCATTCCAGAGCCATTGGAATAGGTCTTAGCTCTGTTTGAAGACTTTCAGAGGCCGAAAATTGTTAGTAGTTTTCAAGGCCACCATGGCCATTTTGGGGTTTGAGCTATTTGGAGTTGTGGTTATCAGTTTGAGGTGAAACAAAGCTCTATTTCAGATAATTTCGACCTTCTGAAGCAATTGGAAGAGGTTTTAGAGGCATTTGAGGACTTCTATAGCCCAAAAAGTTGCAGAGAATTTCAAAGCACCAGTAGGACATTGATTAAGAGATCACTGTTTATGGTAATATTTCACTGTTTAGTGAATTTGAAAAGGCATTCTTAGCTTTTTCCTGCCTTCTGAATCAGTTTATATATTCATATTTTTCTATTGAGACACTTATAATCTTGTATTGCATTTGAGAGCTTTTAATACAAGAGGACAAACCCATTTTGGGAGGCTTGATCCAGGAGATGTAGCCCAAGAGTTGGGGTGAAATCCTATATCATATTGCTGTTGTGTTTTGATATTATATTTCTGAATATGTTGCTGATATACATGTTAAGTTTCAGCAAAAACAAATAAACTTAAAACACATAAATAGTGAAAAGACATACACCATTTGCAAGCTAAATTTCCGCATAACGTCAAGTTTAAACCAAGATCATTTTAATTAAATTTGAGTGTTTACTTATATTATTTCTTTAGGAAGAGTCTGTAAGAGGGCCAGGTAGCCTCTGGATTCATCCTTTCTTTGAAAGGTGACATATCCAGTAAATTCCGAAACAGTCTATCTTTGTATTAGAATTACGAAGTTCTCACATTTTCAGATTTAAACTTAGAGGAATATTTGCACTCATTTACGTAAATGAAAATGGATACCTTGCACCTTTTTCAAGTACCTTCCATTTTCGTACCGAAGCCGATCCAGACAGAGTTCTCCGGGGTGATGACTCCACTGTATTTGGATCAAAATCGTGGGAACCATGGAGTTAAGAAGAGCCCAAGAAAGGGCATAGCTTTATTTGCAGAAGGTGAAGAAAATCAATGGTATATTGATAGTGGATGCTCAAAACACATGACAGGTGACAAAAACAAACTTCTTGCATATAGTGCTCTAGAAAAAGAAAAGAATGTTACATTTGGAAATGATACTCCTGCTGTCATTAAGGGAAAAGGGTCTGCTTTTCTAAAAGAAAAGGTGAAAGCTAATAATGTCATGTATGTGGATGGATTAAAGCATAACCTGTTAAGTGTAAGTCGAATGTGTGATCAAGGAACTGAAGTTGTCTTTAGTTCAAAAGAATGTGTGGTATGTGATCTTGATACAGGTAAAACAATTATAAAAGGAAACAGAACTCCAAGCAACCTGTATGTATTGAAGAACTGCAAAGAACAATGTTACTTGAGTAAATCTTCAGAAAACTGGCTATGGCATAGAAGGTTGGGGCATCTGAGCTTCTCTAAAATCAACAAATCAAGCATACTCAAAGCTATTCGTGATCTTCCTAATATTACTCTACCTGAAAGTATCATATGCAAATCTTGCCAATTCGGTAAGCAAACCAGAGTGCAATTTAATGCCAAGGAAGGATCATCAAGTAAGCCTCTTGAACTCATTCATATTGACATATGTGGACCTGTGAGGAAAAAGTCACACTAATGGGTAAATAAATACTGTATCTTATTTATTGATGATTTCTTTTAGAATGTAAGGATTAAACATTAAACAAAAGATGAAGCATTGAGAAATTTCATATCTTCAAAGCACCGGTTGAAAATGAATGATCCAAAATCACAGTCTTAGATCCGATCGAGGAGGAGAATATACATCGATTAACTTAATTTGTGAACAACATGGCATAAAGACAGCTTTTCGTAGCTAGTACCTGCTGGTAAAAACAAGGAGCAGAAAGAATGATTAGAATAATTAACAGTTTATTAGAGCTATGCTTGATGATTCCTAATAATTCAAACATTTTGGGGAGAAGCAACACATACAGCGGTAAATATTCTTAACAAGGCACATGTTCGTGTAAATAGTGATAAAACTCCATATGAACTATGGTATGGTAATCCTCCCACCGTGAAGCACTTTAGAGTCTTTTGGAGCAAATGCTTTATCAAAAATAATGATGAAAAACTTGGCAAGTTTGAACCTAGAGTAGATGAAGGAATATTTCTTGGTTACTCCTCTAGGAGTAAGGCATATAAATGTTACAATAAAAGACTTCGAAAGATTGTTGAATGCATTGATGTTATTATTGATGAGTCTCCTGCAGCTACAAAATAAGAAAAACAAACAACAGATGAAGACGATGATGACATATATCCGTCTACATCAAATAGGAATGATATAGACAGTGAACCCAATGAATAACCCAAAGATGATTTATCTGAAAAATCTCCATCCAGATATGTTCAAAAGAATCATCCAGAATCTCAAATTTTGGGAGAAAAGGGATAAGGTGTACAAAAAAGGATTCTTGTGGGATCTTCTAGCTATCTGGAATTTCTATCCACTATTGAACCACAAAATGTCAATCAAGCCAGCAAAGATGAATGTTGGATTCAAGCCATGAATGAAGAGCTTGAACAAATTGAAAAGAATCACACTTGGGAATTAGTACCAAGACCTCAAGACAAAAATTTCATTGGAACTAAATGGATATTCAAAAATAAGTTAAATGATAATGGGGATGTTATAAGAAATAAAGCTAGACTTGTTTGCAAGGGGTATGCTCAACAAGAAGGTATAGACTTTGAAGAAACTTTTGTCCCTGTAGCTAGACTTGAAGCCATAAGAATGTTTCTTGCTTTTTCAAGCTTCCAACAAATCAAAGTTTATCAAATGGATGTTAAATCTGCTTTTCTCAATTGTGATCTAGAAGAAGAAGTTTATATAGAACAAACAGAAGGATTCATTTTGGGAAATGATGAAAAACTTGTTTGTAGACTTAAAAAGGCTTTATATGGTCTCAAACAAGCTCCAAGGGCATGGTACTATCATCTTGACAAATATCTTCATCAACAAGGATTTTCTAAGGGGTCTGCTAATAGCAACTTATACACAAAAAATGAAAATGACAAACTATTGATTGTGGTTGTATATGTTGATGATATCATTTTTGGAAGTAATGAAGAGTCTATGAGTCGGAAATTTGCTTCTGATATGCAACAAGAATTTGAAATGTCTTTACTTGGGGAACTAACATTATTTCTTGGCTTGCAAGTGCAACAAGCAACAGATGGGATATTCTTATCACAAGAAAAATATCTTAAGCAAATCTTGAAGAAGTATGGCATGGAAGATTGCAAACCTGTAAGTACACCAATGATAACCGGATGTAATCTCAGTTCTAATGATGATTCCCCCACGGTGAATCAACCATAATACAGATCTATGATAGGAATTCTACTTTAGCTCACTGGGACAAGACTAGACATTATGCATGCAGTTGGGATTGTTGGACGATTCCAAGCTAATCCAAAAGAGTCTCACCTTCAGGTTGTGAAAATAATTTTCAAATATCTACAAGGAACTCAAGACTTTGGACTATGGTATCCAAAGAATGCTGATCTTACTCTTCATGCTTACACTGATGCAGATTGGGCTGGAAATTTTGATGATCGGAAAAGCACTGGTGGTGGCGCATTCTATATGGGTCCCCAGTTAGTATCTTGGTTTAGCAAGAAGCAAAGCTCTATTTCCTTATCTACAGCAGAAGCAGAATATGTGGCTGCCGCATCATGTTGCACTCAACTTCTTTGGATGATGCAAACCTTACAAGACATTCAAATCAAATGTTCACTTCCTATTTCCATTATGTGTGATAATACAAGTGCCATCAGTATCTCAAATAATCCTGTTATGCATTCCAAGACCAAGCAAATTCCCATCAAGTATCACTTCTTACGTGAACAAGTGCTTGAACAAAAGGTGAAGTTGGAGTATGTTCCCTCCAAAGAACAAGTTGCTGATATATTTACCAAACCTTTACCTAGGGAAGCGTTCGAATATCTCAGACAGAAGCTGAGAGTAGTCTCTACCATGCAGAAGATCAGATATGCTTAAACTCAGAAGATTAAATTGGATACGCTCCTGTTGAAAGTGTTCAGGATGCACAGGCTAAGGGGGAGCATTGGCCATGTGGAAAGGATGCATTATTGGCACTCTAATTATTTTTTTGTAGCCTGATCTTAGGGGGAGCATGGTATTGTCGGTACAAAGGATCTTGATCTACCCTTTGCCCTTGATGTAAAAGGGGGAGAATTTTGCTGAATGTATTTCTGGTCATGGTTGCCATCAAGTCCAAAGGGGGAGATTGTTAGCAATATGTTTCTTGTATCCTTCTTGTATCCTATAATATGATTGTCCTTGATGGAAACTCTCTGACACAGGATGCAGATAATGACTAACTCAGAGAACCATTAGCAGTTCTATACAAGCAGAATATAAGACTGAGTGTTCATTAATTGAAGCTCTGGGAGAATCGATGTGAATAAGGACATGTTAAATCATGTGTGAATGAGTTCGGTGTATTCATACATCCTGACAAACCTCTAAAGTTGGAGGGTTTTGGTCTCTTCGCAATATGTGTTAAGTATGGCTGAGTAAATCTGAGTAAAGGGCTGATGGATTCGATTTATGTAAAAGCACGAGCTAGAAAATCGGTAAAGGATGTAATTATGTATGGTGGAATCGATAGGGTTAACCTGCTTGCTGAAGAATGAAATTGAATGGACACATGATCGCAGAGAATGTTTACTGGAATACATATATATATTTAACCTGAGTTACATTAACATAATCGTGCGGAGGAAGAGCAATTAAAACAGGGTTATGCCTTCATGGAGAAACGTAGCAATGACATAATAAAGGAAGACGAAACCTTGAGCGAAGCAAGCGGAAAGGAACCACGAGCGGTTTCCGGTTTTCATCACACCGCTTTCGACAGAGAAGTGGTATTCAAGAGGTTGGGAGCGATTCCATAGAACGAGCGACACGCGTCCCCGAACGAATTTTCAAAACCACCATCACTGCGCCATCGCGTGTTATTGTTCGACCAAAGAAGCCACGTGATATTGTTGTGCGCCGTTGATCTGGAGGGGAGCCATCAGACGGTGGCCGTATGAGGAAGGTGCATGATGGATAACCACGGTACGGTGCGAGTATGTGATTGATTATATATGTGGGCCCAGTTCTAAATTATATTAATTGGGACCTTTTAAACTAAGGTTTGCGGGGTTAATAAAGGATGTTGAATATGTGAAGTTGGCGAAATATGAAACTTGTGATGCAATGAATGTGGGTTAATATATG
Organism: Pinus albicaulis; assembly: GCA_034641835.2. NCBI lineage: Eukaryota > Viridiplantae > Streptophyta > Pinopsida > Pinales > Pinaceae > Pinus > Pinus albicaulis. The sequence goes on from CM076571.1 coordinate 660,177,181, forward strand.
CGTTGATATCTTGAACACATAAACCTAGGGTCGATATATATATGCCTTGGGGATTTCATTACTAAAGGAGGAATTGGATCAATATCTCAATCTCAGATTGAGATATTAAAAAGCCTTAGATTAATTATCTAATTTCCAAAGCCAAGGAAATAGAACAATGAGAAATTGTTTGGGGCTTGGGTAGACCCCGCTGGATTATCTAATTGATCTCGTCTAGGAATATCATCAGCGGTTGGGTGGTTTTGACTCATGGTATTAATAAAGGAAAAAAATATATAAGGAGAAGAGGATTATAGTTCAAGGTGTGCATGTGGAGGGGTTGTTAATGAATAAATCTCTTTAAGAGCTATCTGCATGATTGAAATCTGTTTTTTGATAAAGCTGAATCTATGATGCACCTTGTTGGGAAAAATACTGAGAGGGGGGGGTGAATCAGTATTTACTGCATATTCAAAACTTTTACTTTTTCTTGCTTCTAAAACCCATATGCTACTTTCCTAAAACAGACTCGCGTATATACGCGGATACCCTTTATGAAACTCGCGTATACACATATATCTAATTATGTCATTAGTTCTTCACTTAAATCATTCCATCATTCATTCATCATATGTTTAATAAACAGTAAACATATGCAGTAAGAACAGAGTAAACCATCACACAAAGCATCACACATGAACACCAGGATTTTTAGGTGGAAACCCAAGTCGGGAGAAAACCACCGCTGCAGTTGCTCACCCTTCAATATTTTATTATAGAGAAAACATCTTACAACATATGTGCTGGCGCAGACTTGACCAGCACGCAGGCACCCACCTGCGCTCGTTTACCAGCCTCTCCTGGAAGGGAGCTCCAACCCCCTGACTCGTTTACCAGCCTCTCCCGGAAGGGAGCTACGACCCCCTGCTCTCGTTTACCAGCCTCACCTGGAAGGGAGCTACAACCCCCTGACTGAAGGCTACAACCCTCAGCACCTCTATGGACCACGTTTCATCAATTTTCACACTGGATCCAAAGCTTCCTTTAGGACACCACTTGCAGACCACGTTTCATCATATTTTCAGACTAGACCCACTCCATACATTTAAGCTCAATCATACATCAGACTGAAACTTATCAATTCAGACAACCCAGAACTGTAGAATACATCATTCACAGATAGCAGTAACACAGAAGAACAGATCAGAAATTTCATACCCCTTGCTTCAGCAAACCCTAGTTTGCATACGCGCTTTCCTTTCACTGATACCGCGTATATACGCGCTTCCAATCACATCAACCCACGTATACTTTTGTACAAATTACAGAGCTGATTTCACTGCACATACGCGCTTTCTCTTCAGCAAAGCCGCGTATATACGCGCTTCTTTTGTGGCGAACTAGCGTATGGTTCTTCAGACATTTAGGTCATTGCAATTCTTCAGAACAGATACATTACTCAGATTTTACCCTTTACTTCAGACAAATGTTCGCCTCTTCTCAGATCTAGCAAATACAAGTACATTTCAGATCTAGATACCCTTCTTCATCATTGGTGCATCATGCAATCAGATCTATCATTCAACTGTAACCCTTTCCATTCAGATATACTTCAGAGAGAAGTATTCATTCAAGCTCAGACATCTTGCACCCACACTCATGATTTCCGTACAATGAATTTCTTCTCTTTATATAGGTTTACCCTTTTTCAATACCATGAGCCAAAACCACATTACATCCGATGGTATTCTCGGATCGGGTCATTTAGACGAATCATTACCCAATACAATGGGGGGTCATCACCATGGTGGTTACCCCGGTTTTGCACTTTTTGAGCGCTTTTGCCCATACGCGACTTGGCACGTACTTTACCGCGTGCATACGCGACTTCTCCTAGACAAATCCGCGTATTCCTTGAAACATACTCTTTTCATCATGGATCTAGCACATATTGAATTCCTTTCTTCATTACATCAGATTTAAATCTTTAAACATGTTCATCAAGACATATTCTATCAAGCACAACTTCATCAGGTGGGTTGCCATTCAAGGACAACACTCTATCAAGTGGGTACTCAACATCATATTGTCAACAAACATCATATCACATCAGATTTACATCATTTACCAATTTCATCAAATCAAGAATAACTTCATCAGGTGGATTGCCATCAAGGACAACACAAGTCAACAATCTCATGTCTTCATCTTCATTCAGTGGGTTGCCATCAAGGACAACACTCTGCATCATATTGCCAATAATCTCCCCCTTTGGTCTTGATGGCAACCACGATGGTGTTTGGTTACCACAACATATATGTACATTAAGAATACAATGACACCATGTCACTCTCCCCATTACCATTCTTTCTCTTTATTCAAACACCATGTCACTCTCCCCCTTTGACATCAAGGGCAAAGGGCGGATCAAAACCAACACTCTCTCCCCCTGTTCTCCTCAAGTAGAAGAAGCGTTCTGCAGATCTGATGTATACTGAGGTGACAAAGCTCCCCCTGAGTTCATGCTGAATCTTCAAACATATTTTTCAGTGAAGTACATGACTCTATGACCTTCCTATCACCAAAGACTCATACTTACATCAAATATCCAACCAAGTGGATTTACATATGAGACTCAAGTACCCAACCAAGTGGATTTACACATTTCAACTCAGCTACCCAACCAAGTGGGTTTACAAAATTTGACAAGTCCTTACATGACTGAATATTACAATTTTACATCATGGGTCTCAACAAGACCTTTTCATCAAATTACACATATGACCATTTATGACCAACACCAGAAAGTCCTCAAGAAAGAGATGATTTTTCAGAATCAACATAATGCCAACAATGCATTATAATCAGCAAGGCCAATGCTCCCCCTGAAACTGTGCACCCAAGCATCCTTTCCATATGACCAAGGCTCCCCCTTAGTTTATGCCGCCTGAACACTTTCAACAGCAAGTCACCGACTACAATCTCTACATGATCTGTCCTTATCTAATCATTAGCAGTCAGACTGATGCTCCCCCTGAACCTCTGTTCCTGATCTTCAGCTGTCATCCCAATTCTCTTATCATTAATGCATACGCGACTGTGTCTGCTGGAACTGGCGTGTATACGCGACTTTTGTTCATCCAACCCGCGTATGGAAAGTGAAGCATAGAAAATTTTACATTTCTTCAACTCCCCCTGAACTTATACCTCCTGTACCTGTCTTCTTCATATCAGATGATTTGTCAGGCAGAAACATAACCAGAAAAGCCAAACAGTATTGCAGAATGCTGACACCAACCAAAAATAGTCATCAACTATCCATACACGACTTTCTGTTCATATACTCGCGTATATACGCGACTGTATATCCGGGAAACCGCGTATCCTATTTAATCTTCTGAATTTATGCAGATTTGTTCTTTTGACTGTCAGAGAACACTCCCAGCTTCTGTCTTAGATACTCGAACGCTTTCCTGGGCAGAGGTTTGGTAAAGATATCAGCAACTTGTTCTTTGGAGGGAACATACTCCAACTTCACCTTTTGCTCAAGCACTTGTTCACGTAAGAAGTGATACTTGATGGGAATGTGCTTGGTCTTCGAATGCATAACATGATTCTTTGAGATACTGATGGCACTTGTATTATCACACATAATGGAGATAGGAGAAGCACATTTGATTTGAAAATCTTGTAAGGTTTGCATCATCCAAAGGAGTTGAGTGCAACAAGATGCGGCATCCACATATTCTGCTTCTGCTATAGATAAGGCAATATAATTTTGCTTCTTGCTGAGCCAAGATACTAACCGGGGTCCCACATAGAATGCACCACCACTAGTGCTTTTCCGATCATCAACACTTCCAGCCCAATCAACATCAGTGTAAGCATGAAGAGTAAGATCAACATTCTTTGGATACCATAGACCAAAGTCTTGAGTTCCTTGTAGATATTTGAATATTCTTTTGACAGCCTGAAGGTGAGACTCTTTTGGATTAGCTTGGAATCGTCCAACAATCCCAACTGCATGCATAATGTCCGGTCTAGTCCCAGTGAGATAAAGTAGACTTCCTATCATTGATCTGTATTCTGGTTGATTCACCGTGGGAGAATCATCATGAGAACTGAGATTGCATCCGGTGATCATTGGTGTACTTACAGGTTTGCATTCTTCCATGCCATATTTCTTCAGAATTTGCTTAAGATATTTTTCTTGTGAAAGGAATATACCATCTGCAGTTTGATGCACTTGTAAGCCAAGAAAGAATGTTAGTTCCCCAAGTAAGGACATTTCAAATTCTTGCTGCATGACAGAAGCAAATTTTTGACTCATAGATTCTTCGTTACTCCCAAAAATGATATCATCAACATATACAACCACAATCAATAGTTTATCATTTTCAACTTTGTGTATAAGTTGCTATCAGCAGACCCCTTTGAAAATCCTTGTTGATGAAGATATTTGTCAAGACGATAATACCATGCCCTTGGAGCTTGTTTGAGACCATATAGAGCCTTTTTAAGTCTACAAACAAGATTTTCATCATTTCCCAAAATGAATCCTTCCGGTTGTTCTATATATACTTCTTCTTCTAGATCTCCATTAAGAAAAGCATATTTAACATCCATTTGATAAACTTTGATTTGTTGATAACTTGAAAAAGCAAGAAACATCCTTATGGCTTCAAGTCTAGCTACAGGAGCAAACGTTTCTTCAAAGTCTATACCTTCTTGTTGAGTATACCCTTTGCAAACTAGTCTAGCTTTGTTTCTTACAACATCCCCATTCTCATTTAACTTGTTCTTGAAAATCCATTTAGTTCCAATGACATTTTTATCATGTGGTCTTGGTACCAATTCCCAAGTGTCATTTTTTTCAATTTGATCAAGATCTTCATTCATGGCTTGCTTCCAACATTCATCTTTGCTAGCTTGATTGACATTGTGTGGTTCAATTGTGGATAGAAATTCCAGATGACTAGAAGATCCCACAAGAGTTCTCCTTGTTCGTACACCTGATTCCTTGTCTCCCAAATTTTGAAATTCAGGATGATTCTTTTGAACATATCTGGATGGAGCTTTATCAGATAGATCATTTTCAGGTTCTTCATTTGATCCACTGTCTATATCATTTCTATTTGATGTAGAAGGACATAAGTCACCATCATCTTCTTTTGTTGTTTGTTTTTCTTCTTTAGGAGCTGCAGGAGACTCATCAATAACAACATCAATACACTCAACAATCTTTCGAAGCCTTTTATTGTAACATTTGTATGCTTTGCTTGTAGATGAGTAACTAAGAAATATCCCTTCATCTGATCTAGGTTCAAACTTGCCAAGCTTTTCATCATTATTTTTGATAAAGCATTTACTTCCAAAAACTCTAAAATGCTTCACAGAGGGAGAATTACCATACCAGAGTTCATATGGAGTTTTGTCACTATTTACCCGAACATGAGCCTTGTTGAGAATGTTAGTTGCTGTATGTGCTGCTTCACTCCAGAACATGTCAGGAGTTCCAGAATCATCAAGCATAGCTCTAGTCATTTGTTGAATTGTTCTATTCATTCTTTCTACTACGCCATTTTGTTGTGGAGTGCCTGCTACAGAGAACTGTCTTTTTATGCCATGTTGTTTACAAAATTCAAAGAATTCATTTGATGTATATTCTCCTCCTCGATCAGATCTAAGACACTTGATTTTTAGATCTAATTTATTTTCTACCAATGCTTTGAAGCTCTGAAAATTTTCAAATGCTTCATCTTTGTGTATAATGAACCCGATCCAACACATTCTAGAGTAATCATCAATAAATAAGATGTAGTATTCTTCCCCACGTGGTGAATTTTTCCTCATAGGACCACATATGTCAGTATGAATGAGTTCACGAGGCTTACTTGATGATCCTTCTTTGGCATTAAATCGTACTCTGGTCTGCTTACCGAATTGACAAGTTTTGCATATGATACTTTCTGGTAGATTAACATTGGGAAGATCACGAATAGCTTGAAGTCTACTGGCTTTGTTGATTTGAGAGAAGCTCAGATGCCCCAGCCTTCTATGCCATAGCCAATTTTCTGAAGACTTGCTCAAGTAACATTGATCTATGCCGTTCAGTACATACAAGTTGCTAGGATTTCTTTTTCCTTTTATAATGATTTTACCTGTATCAAGATCACAAACCACACATTCTTTTGAACTAAAGACCACTTCTGTTCCTTGATCACACATTTGACTTACACTTAACAAGTTATGCCTTAATCCATCCACATACATGACATCATTAGCCTTCACCTTTTCTTTTAGAAATACTGACCCTTTTCCTTTAATTACAACAGGATTATCATTTCCAAATGTAACTTTCTTTTCCTTTTCTAGAGCATTATATGTAAGGAGTTTTCTTTTGTCACCTGTCATGTGTCTTGAGCACCCACTATCAATGTACCATTGATTTTCTTCACCTTCTGCAAATAACGCTATCCCACAATTTTCAACCGGCGGTTCTTTGTTTTTCCACACTTTAGAGCTTGAGGGAACATGTTCTTTTGGCTGGATCTTGCTCCTGCATTCAGATTCTTCATGACCAAAGTTATTGCAATAAGTACATTCAACTTCATTTTGAAGAGGAGAAAAGTTGTTATAGGTGTTCTTCTTTGGTTCAATATTCATCTTTTTCTTTCTTGCTTCTCTTGTCATGATGGTTTTATATGCAACACATTGAACAACTTTATGACCAAAATTGTGACATGAGAAACATTGTCCATTCAAGTAGAAATTTCTGCGATCATGAAATCTTCTATTTGAATTTACCTGTTGGTTGTAGCTTCTTTGAAAGATCTCCCTGTTAGTGTTCCTTGAATTGAGATGATCATGATTTACTTGTAAAGATCCTTTGTTCCCTTGCTGAGTGGCTGAATGTAGTGAACTAGTTGTGGCTGCTTTCAGATAATTTGGTGTTGAAGTCTGGGAAGATTCCCCAGTATATCCAGGACCTGTTTTTATAAGAGGATACCGTTGTATCTTGATAATCTCATGTAAGGTTTCTGAACCTTTAGCAAATCTAAGATTGAGAGTCTTCACTTTCTCATTATCTTTCCTTAGACTTACTACTTCACACTCCAATTCCTCAATGCGTTTTTCCTTTGCTTCAAGCTGATTTTCAAGAGTCTCTATGATTATGTTCTTTTCGTCTAGGCTTACTTTGAGTTGATTGTTTTCTTCAAGAAAATCATTGTCCTCTAGAGCATCCACAAAAGTATCCTTTTCTTCTCTTTGTTCAAATTCCATGAGAAGTCTAAAATCTTCTTCACATTCTTCCTCACTATCAGATGACCCATCACTGTCTTCATTAGTATAATAACTTTTTCTTGTGCTAGATCGATTCTTATTCCTTCTTGCTACTTCTTTTCCTTTAGCCAATGTTTCTTTATAAGGACACTTTGCAGCATAATGACCAACTCTTCCACAATCAAAACATTTGAAAGGAAGCTTACCTTTGAACCTTCCGGTTCCTAGTTGGAGTCTTCTCACAAAATTTGCTTCTTCTTCTTCTTCAAATATATAGCTGGATTCTTTGACAACTTCCTTTTCTTTTCCTTTTGCAGACGCCTTAAAAACAACTTCTTTGATTTGAGAAGGACCTCCTTGTCTCATTTCAAAAGCAGTCAGAATACCATGTAATTGAACAATAGTAAGAGTTTGCAGATCTTGCCTTTCTTCCATAGCTGAAACTTTAGAGTCAAATTTTGAAGTCAAGGATCTTAAGACTTTTTCCACCAGAGTAGTATCGGTTATGGTTTCACCCAAATTTCTCATCCGATTTACAATATCATCTAGACGAAGAAAGAAACTGGCAACACTTTCATCACTATGCATCTTCAAATTTTCATATTTGATTCTAAGAGTTTGGAGTTTTGCACTTTTTACCTTTGTATCTCCTTCATAGCTCAGAATGATTTTGTCCCATATTTCTTTTGCTTAATGTAGCTGCATCACTTTAGAAAATTCTAATTCAGACATGCTTCCTAATAAGACATTCAATGCTTTGGCATTGATTTCATACTTCTTCCTTTCAGCTACATCAGTAGGAATACTTGTCGGATATTGATAGCCTTCTTCCACGATTGCCCATACATCTGCACCAAGACTTTGCAGATAAGCTTTTGTTCGTACCTTCCAGAATATCAGATTTCTTCCATTGAATAGAGGTGGCTTTATAGACATTACTCCTTCTTGACTTCCCATTGCGACGGATCTCCTTCAAGCGATCAAGCTTCTGCAGAAGGACCCGCTCCGATACCAATTGTTGGGAAAAATACTGAGAGGGGGGGGTGAATCAGTATTTAGGGCAAACTGAAACTTTTTACTTTTTCATGCTCTAAAACCCATACGCTACTTTGCTGAAGCCAACTAGCGTATACACGCGGACCCTTTATGAAACTCGCGTATACACAGATATCTAATTATGTCATTAATTCTTCACTTGAATCATTCCATCATTCATTCATCAGATGTTTAATAAACAGTAAACATGTGCAGTAAGAACAGAATAAACCATCACACAAAGCATCACACATGAACACCAGGATTTTTAGGTGGAAACCCAAATCGGGAGAAAACCACCGCTGCAGTTGCTCACCCTTCAATATTTTATTATAGAGAAAACATCTTACAACATATGTGCTGGCGCAGACTTGACCAGCACGCAGGCACCCACCTGCGCTCGTTTACCAGCCTCTCCTGGAAGGGAGCTCCAACCCCCTGACTCGTTTACCAGCCTCACCTGGAAGGGAGCTACGACCCCCCGATCTTGTTTACCAGCCTCACCTGGAAGGGAGCTACGACCCCCTGACTGAAGGCTACAACCCTCAGCACCTCTATGGACCACGTTTCATCAATTTTCACACTGGATCCAAAGCTTCCTTTAGGACACCACTTGCAGGCCACGTTTCATCATATTTTCAGACTGGACCCAACCCATACATTTAAGCTCAATCATACATCAAACTGAAACTTATCAATTCAGACAACCCAGAACTGTAGAATACATCATTCACAGATAGCAGTAACACAACAGAACAGATCAGACATTTCATACCCCTTGCTTCAGCAAACCCTAGTTTGCATACGCGCTTTCCTTTCACTGATACCGCGTATATACGCGCTTCCAATCACATCAACCCGCGTATACTTCTGTACAAATTACAGAGCTGATTTCACTGCACATACGCACTTTCTCTTCAGCAAAGCCGCGTATATACGCGCTTCTTCTGCGGCGAACTAGTGTATGGTTCTTGAGACATTTAGGTCATTGCAATTCTTCAGAACAGATACATTACTCAGATTTTACCCTTTACTTCAGACAGATGTTCGCCTCTTCTCAGATCTAATCATCCCCTAAATAGATCTAGCAAATACAAACACATTTCAGATCTAGATACCCTTCTTCATCATTGGTGCATCATGCAATCAGATCTATCATTCAACTGTAACCCTTTCCATTCAGATATACTTCAGAGAGAAGTATTCATTCAAGCTCAGACATCTTGCACCCACACTCATGATTTGCACAATGAATTTCTTCTCTTTATATAGGTTTACCCTTTTTCAATACCATGAGACAAAACCACATTACATCCGATGGTATTCCTGGACGGGGTCATTTAGACGAATCATTACCCAATACAATGGGTCAATACCATGGTGGTTACCCCTGGTTTTGCACTTTTTGAGCGCTTTTGCCCATACGCGACTTGGCACTTACTTTACCGCGTGCATACTCGACTTCTCCTAGACAAATCCGCGTATTCCTTGAAACATACTCTTTTCATCATGGATCTAGCACATATTGAATTCCTTTCTTCATTACATCAGATTTACATCTTTAAACAGGTTCATCAAGACATATTCTATCAAGCACAACTTCATCAGGTGGGTTTCCATTCAAGGACAACACTCTATCAAGTGGGTACTCAGCATCATATTGTCAACAAACATCATATCACATCAGATTTACATCATTTACCAATTTCATCAAATCAAGAATAACTTCATCAGGTGGATTGCCATCAAGGACAACACAAGTCAACAATCTCATGTCTTCATCTTCATTCAGTGGGTTGCCATCAAGGACAACACTCTGCATCATATTGCCAACATGGATTTGATGAAGGATCAAGATCTCTAGATCTAGAAATGATGAATCTCTAGGAATATCTGCAAAGAAATAATGAAGACCTGACGTAAGTCTGATGAAGAATTTGAAGAAATTTGGTGGATCTGAGGGTTGAAGTCTTCTGCATGAAAGTGGAAGCTTTCTGCCAGTACAAGATGGTTTCAAAATCAGGGGGTTGGAGCTCCCTTCCAATAGTGACTGGAGAACGAGAGAAGGTAGTAGCCGTCTACAGGTGGGTGCCTGCGTGCTGGTATAAGTCTGCGCCAACACAAAAATTGTAAGAAGTTTTCTTTATAATAAATATTGAAGACAGAGACGACAACAATGGTGGTTTTCTCCCAAATTGGGTTTCCACCTTAAATACTAGTGTTCATGTGTGTTGCTTATGTGTGATGGCTTATTCTATTATTACTGCACATGCTTACTGCTTACTAAAATTCTGATGAATGAATGATGCAATAACCTAAGTAAAGAATTAAATGCATAATTTTTCAGTCAGATCTAAATACTGATTCACCCCACCTCTTAGTATTTTTTCCAAACATGCTGATCCAAAATCAGCTAATCCAAAATTAGTTGATCCAAAAGCTGCCACTGCTAAAACAAATTCTGATAATTCAAAATCTGCAAAAACATCTACTTATCAAACTGTCCCAGAAAAGAAAATTAAAAATGTTAAGACAATAGAAACTCAAACAGAAAATGAGAAAACAACTGTAGAAAAACAAGATAAACCTACTCAAACTACAGTTACTGAAGAAGAGATAATTCAGCTTAGTAAATCACAACCTTCATTTAATATACAAGCTAAAATTGCAAAATTAAAAATACCAATTCCTTTGACAAAATTGGTAAAACATGATTTGTACAAAACAACTATCACTAAAACCTTAAACATGAATGATGGAGAAGATTTAGTAAATCTAAATGATGATCAACCAAGATGGAGTAGTTCCACCATTTTACATTAGCTTAACTGTTCATGATCAAATATTACATAATGCAATGTTAGATTCAGGGCTTCACGCAGTTTATTGCCAAAAGAAATAATGGAAACCTTGAATTTAGATATCACTAGGCCTTACAAAGATCTCTTTTCATTTGATTCAAGTAAAGTGAAAAGTCCAGGTTTAATCAAAGATTTGTGTGTCACATTAGTTCAATATCCTGTTAAAATAATACTCATGGACATTGTAGTAGTTGAAATCCCTCCTAGGTACGGAATGCTCCTATCTCGCTCATGGGGAGAAAAATTACATGGATATCTACAATTAGATATGTCATATGCAACCATATCAGTTTTTGGCCAACCAAAGAAACTCTATAGGGAAACATTGATGAAATATATGGTGAGTAGTGTATAAAGACTAAGAAATTACCCAATTTACATCACACCTACTGACATGGATTCATTCATATTATGCAACTCTGAAACTGATACTGAAATCAAAACTAAACTAAAGGATAAAAACAAGACACCAAACTTTGAAATATCTTTCATGAATCGTTATAGCACCTATATTTTTATGGTTCATTCAATAAATTAGGATCAAGAGTAGGAGTTTGGATAATTAATATGAAAAAAAATCATGCAGAAGGCCATGATTTCAGACTAAATTTCAAATGTACCACTAACATGGCTAAATATGAAGCTTTCATTTTAGGATTGCAGATTTTTGGGAATTTAGGAAGTAAAAGAGTATCAATTTTGGAAGACTCAAAGTTGATTGTAAAACAGATAAATGGAGAATATTCTATTTATAATCCAAGATTAAGCCAATATAGAGAAACTGTGTTAGATCTGATCAAAGAATAGTTAAAATGTAATTTTTTTGCAATACCAAGAAAACAGAATATACAGGCTCACTCCCTAGCAAGTTTTGCTAGTACCTGTAATCTGCTATATCAGCCAAATCATAGATATACTGTAGAAGTCAAACACAAAACAATAATTCCAGATAACCTTAAATATTGGCAGATTTTCTCACAAGATCAAATGATTTACCATTTTATGAATAATGAAGGTGAATTTCATAATTGTAAAACAGACACAGACTGTACAGTAGATCAGAATTTAGATAGTGAAATTGATTTGAATAACATTGATGTAAATAATTTAAGTTTTTCTAAACCTACTAAATTTAGCCAAGTTGATATAAATAATTTAGAAAAAGTAGAGATTGATGAGCTAGTTGATGATGAATTTGATATTTTGAACCTAAAAGATAACTTTTTACCAAAAGGCTTAACCCCTTTAGAAGATTTATTTGACTCAAATGATGTTGCAAGAAAACCTAAAATGGAGCCACTTAGATCTGATATTGAGGAATGTAAGATAGGTACATAGTTAAAACCTAAGATGATTAAACTTTCCATATTTTTACCTCAGCAAGAAAAATAAAAATACATAGCTCTTTTTAAGGAAATTCAGGATGTTTTTTCCTGGAGTTATGAGGACCTAAAATCCTATGACACCAGCATAATACAACATAAAATCCCTATAAAAGAAGACCAAAAACATTTTAAACAAAAGTTAAGAAATATCATTCCCATTTTGATGCCTTTAATTGAGAAAGAGGTAAAAGGAATGTATGAGGCCCAAATAATTGCACTAATCAGATATTCTGATTGGGTTTCTAATCTAGTTCCCACTAGGAAAAAGACAGGAGAAATTAGATTATGTGTTAATTTTAGGAATTTAAATAAAGTATCCTTAAAAGATAATTACCTTTTACCAAAGATGGATCACATTTTACAAAGGATAGTTGGTTCTTCTAGGATTTCACTTTTAGATGGATTTTTAGGGTATAACCAAATTTTAGTCCAACCAGAGGACCAAGCCAAAACTGCTTTTACAACTCCATGGGGCACTTTTTTGTATGTAAAAATTCCTTTTGGGTTAATGAATGTAGGAGCCACTTTTCAAAGAGCTATGGATATAGCCTTTGCAAAGGAAATTCACGAATTCTTAGTGATTTATTTACATGACATTACTGTATTTTCAAAGACTGATTATGAACACTTGGATCATCTCAGGCAAGTCTTTCTTAAATGCAGAAACTTTGGCATCTCTCTAAACCCTAAGAAAACTTTATTTGTATTAGAATAAGGTAAATTACTTTGACACATTATATCTAAATAGGGAATTAGAATAGACCCTGCCAGAATAGAGTCCATTCTTAATATTAGTCCTCCTAGGAATATTAAATAATCACAAGATTTTCTAGGTAAAATTAAATTCCTTAGAAGATTCATGTAAAATTTAGCTGAAATAATCAGAGAACTTAACAATATTCTTAAAAAGGACTCAGTACTTAAATGGAATATTGAAGACAATCACTTAGAGATGCCACTTTAAAGTAAAATATCATGGAGAAATAGGCCCTAGCTTTGGTAAAGGCCATCAAAGAGTTTAGAGTGTACATTATTTATTCACACATCATTGCCTATGTTCCAAATGCAGTTGTAAAGGAAATTCTAACTCAGAATGGTCCTGATGGTAAAATATGCAAGTGGATTGCCTCAATTTTGGAATATGACATAGAAATAATACCCACTAAATTCATAAAAGGTCAAGGTTTAGCCAAACTTATGGCTGAATCAAATTGTCATGCTTTAGACATTAATTTTATTGCCCAAGTATATGATCAGGAAGAGATGGTGACTCTAGAGATCAGTGAAGCCTTTTCATATTCACCATGGTATGCAGATATTGTATTTGTATTACTAAATTTACAAGCTCCTCCTGGATTATCAAGAACAAAAGCTAGATTCTTAAAATTAAAGGCAATAAGATTTTGTATTATAAACAATGTACTATTTTGGAAAGATCATGGTGGAATTTTATTGAATTGTTTTCTTAAAGAAGAAGCTGACAAAGTTTTAGAAAAATTTCACGCAGGTGACTATGGAGGACATATTTATTGGAAGAATACTGCAGATAAAATATTAAGAGATGGTTTTTACTGGCCTACTTTGTTTGCAGATTTAAAAAGGTATGTGACCTCCTATCACAAGTGTCAAATATTTGAGGGAAATAAAAAGCTGTTACCCCTGCCCTTAAAAACCAATCTCAATAGAGATGTCTTTTCAACAATGGGGTCTTGACTTCATTGATGAAATTCACCCTCCATCCTCATCCCAACTTAACGAGATTCTAACAGCCACTAACTATTTTACTAAGTGGATAGAAGCCATACCCTCCAGGCAAGCCAATGACGTTGTCATTATCTCCTTTTTAGAAAAAAACATACTTTCAAGATTTGGATGCCTCCAAAATATTATCACTGAAAATGCAGCTGCATTCAAATCCAAAAAGATGATTTATTTCTGCCATAAATACCACATTACCATAGGCCATTCTACTGCATATTACCCTCAAGGTAATGGCCTTGATAAGTCTTCCAATAAAATCCTTGTGAACATTATCAAGAAATTACTAGAAGATAACAAGAAAACTTGGAACAAGAGGTTAGTTAATGCCTTATGGGCAGATAGACTTACCACCAAAAAATATATTGGTACATCCCCTTACCAACTGGTTTATGGAATAGATGTTTTTTTTCCATCTTCCTTAGGATTACTAGTAATGAAGAGAATCCAAGAATTTCAAGTTGAGACCAATGACATTCAAAGAAGGATTAATCAAACAATTCACTTGCAGCAAACAAGAGAAGAGGTTTATCTTAAGTCTCAAGTTATCCAAGATAAGATTAAGAAATTTTTTGACAAAAAGAGTAAAGAAGATGATTTCTACATTGGTGACAAAGTTCTAACGTGGGATTCAAGGAGAGAAGAGAAAGGTAAACATGGGAAATTTGATTTCCTATGGAAAGGACCTTATGTTATTTATGGTTACAGAGGTAACAATGCTTTCTTTTTGAAAGAAATGGATGGATCAGATCTGCTAGGTGGACCTGTCAATGGTAGAATGCTGAAGCATTACTACTCTTAAGAAATAACCAATTGTTAATTTTGTTTACTTTATCCATTGTACATAACATTGCGGATTTTAGATTGGATTGGATGTTTTCCTAACAAAGTTGAAGCTCGGAGAGAAGGCCCTAAGATTTGAAAGGTAAAATATCATAAATATGAATAATTGTAGAGATCAAAAACATTTACAACGTCAACACAGTCAGAATTCAAAGACTACTAGTCTCAAAGTTCTTGACATTTCGCCAAGAAATGTCATCCCCATGTGGAGCCACTGTTAGAGTCCTATAATAATAGGGTTCATAATTTTTGAATTGAATATGATTAGTCTTGTAAATATGTACATACCTTGATTTTTGCAAGTTGTTTTCCCATATTTGAAAAAATAAAAAAAAAATGAAAAGAGGGTAAAAGTCTGTTGGAGCAGGGTCTCCCAAAGACTATGAATTTTGTCCATTTTTGTATAGTTTTGTATTTTTTAGTCTAACGCAGGGGTTTTGGGGTGGGTCAAAGCCCCTAAAGAATTGTAAATGGGTCAAGGGTATACCAAGAGTCCGCAAACCACAGTTTGAGGACCATTGGATGCGTAGGATAAATCGCTATAAATAGATGAACCTTTTTTGAGTCATAGGCAGGAATGAATAGAGATTGATGTGAAGTACGAACTGTTAGATCTGTGGCAGGGTTTTTTGGGTTAGGACTCCTGCTAGTTGTGTGCGCGGATATCCTCTGTCCTGCTATGTGCAGACCCTACTGGCTGTGTGCGCAGGTGGTAATTTGGGGAATGTAAGAGGATTTTTGTGTAATGATATAGATGTGCGAAAGTATTGTGGATATCTGATGTTTTTTAAGAAGCTTCCTGGATTATCCACATTATTAAGGAACATGTGTCGACACATGTTCCTTAATACTGTGGATAATCTGGGAAGCTTCTTAAAAAATGATCACCACAGGAGTTTAAAGATGTCTGATGTTATCTGAATCTATTCTGTTATGGTTGATGTGGACTTGAGTTATATGATGATGTATCTGTTAGTAAGCTATGAACTGTCTGTGTTATGGTAAATGTATTTTTGATCTGTTAATCTACTGCAAATATACTATTATGTGATTATAGCTGATAGTACACATGTGGATGCGAGCCTATTGTCTAGATATGATAAACTGTATTCTGGCTAATTATTGAAACTCCAGTGAATGACCTCTAGCTGTGTAGATCTAATCATTGTGGACCATTTTTTACTTACCTGCTCTCTCCCAAGGTGCAGAAACCTGGTTCCAGCACCCTCCCATACTGCTTCAGGTGAGACTTTGGCCTACACAAGAAGGTCACTGCCGAAAGGGCCAGTAGTATAGGGGTTTGTTGGCAAACCTTAACCTTTGAACATGGGTCAGGACCCCTTGAGCCAACAAATGGCTCTATTGCTGGGACTGGGAGAATTTTGAGAGAGATCAAGTAATGCCAAGGCCGTATTGGAAACCTGAAAGAAAAGAAATCGATGAATGGTTTGAAAAACAAGTTCAGGAATTCATAGTAAAAGAAAACCGCAATAAGAAGTTGACCACCGAAGAGTGGAAGAATAAGTATATTTTCACGAAGATATACGAGATATTCTTTGTAACAATTGTGATCGAGCTCCAAGAGTGGCTCACAAGGCTGGTCAAATTTCAGAAGTGTTAGAAAGACAAGCAAGTTACACAGTGGACCCCAGAACGGATCCAGCAGCTAGAAGAGACCGACAACACCATTACTCGCATGGTAGATCACTGGTTGGACAATGTGATAGGAGGATTTGTGACTGAATTTGTAGTCGATCAATATGTATCCTACTCAGAAGTGGAGTGGAGGTTATTCAAGGGATTGGGGTAAGTTTTTGAAAACTTTGCCATTACTGATTAAGATTTTGTTATGTGAAAAAATCATTTTGTGTAGCCATACTGAGTGAATGAGCTCCAACCAGAGTGAGGGCACAACATGCAGTGGTAAGTACTATAAAAATAACCAAGAGGGGGATCAATCTATCTACAGTCCAATAAGAAAATTTGCTACGCATAGCCCTCCGTCGACACCACCGTCGAGCCCTCATAGGGGTAAAAACTCACCTCCACCCCCACCAGAATATGATATGGCTGTGCACATGAAGTTACGTACTTTCAAAGGCATGGGTAATGAGGACATGGATAGGTTATGGTTTGTCGCAGGATCGGTACGAACTGCGTAGAATGTAGTAAGCGATGCGGTGAAATAGGCACAGTTATCCCTTGTTTTTCAAGGAAGAGCCCTGGACTGGTACATGGGATACATTGACCAACATGCAAATGAAACCATTGAGGAAATTAAGAATGCGTTAAAGAAGCAATTCAAGAAACCTAAGTCCTACTCTTAGATAGTAAATCACTTGAAGGACTTCAAGCAAGGACCATCCAAGTCCGTATGGGAAGTAGATCAGTGATTAAAGAAGGTGATCAGAGAAGGAGGATTCCAATATGATGACAAGAAACACACAGTGGTTCATTGCTATGTTGTTGTCCCACCTACGCGTACCTATGGGTCACCAAGCCATTGAAACACAGGAGAAGGCCTTGGAGGTTGCCATGAAACTGGAAGTTGCGCCATGAGATGATACCTAGTTAGGAGTACGGCAAATACAAGGCCAACTAAAAGCAATGTTCATGGAGATTTAGAATCTACGCAAGGAGCGAGGGATGGAGGCCAGCCCTGAAAGATGGTGCATACGATGCAAGGTGAATGGCCACACCAAAGATAACTGTCCGCTGCTTGCAGACTACATCCAAGCCAGGGGACCCAGCCAGCTGTGCCCTAGAGAAGTTGCAGGACCAAGTGGGCCGATGCTATGGTGTGATGACTATCGTGTTGTTGGATTGCATGATACCAACCACTGCCCCTGCCTTGTTGCATATATCCCAGAAGTAAAACAATAGTGGTGTAGGTTTTGTAGGTCTATAGGACATGATGAACATAACTTCCGAATGTATGATCTGATGATCGACCAGGGAAACCTATATAGGGTACAGCTGGACCCCTCATCACTGAGATCCCTCGCAGGTATAGAGGATCCCCGACTAGGGGTAGGGGAGGGGGACGAGGAGGAAGCGTAGGCAAGGGTAGAGGCCAATTAATTTGCTATAATTGTGGGGAAATATGCCACTTTGCGAGGGACTTCACGAACCCAACTCAGTAATCCTGCAGATATTGTAGACAATTGGACCATGTGATTGAGGACTATCCAATTCTGATGGCCAAGGTACAGGAAAAGTAGCATACTCCTACAAAGAATGTACAACGGGTGAAGGCAGAACCTTTTGAAGAGGAACTGAGCATTAATGTAATCAAACTCAACAGTATGACCACCAGAGGGTCTACAGAAAGAGCTAAGACGAAATCTATAATCCGTAAAGCAGCTACTAAACCGAAAGGTGCGGGTTTCCAGAAGGAGAAGGAGACCTCTGTTGCAACTCAACAAGATTGTGCTCAAAACGAGACATCGGCTCCAAACAATGGAATCAAAGATGAGGTCAAACCATTCTTGCAGGCATGCATGAAGCTGCTACGCAATCGGCAGGCTATATAAAACCTCCAAGCCCTACTCGATGGTTGCGCAAAAAAAAGTAGACCCAGTCATGAAGATTAAGGATGTGCACAAACTTTACAAGCATAAGAGATGCACTGGCTGCGAAATGCGATTAAATCTGCAAATTGGTGATTATGAGATGGACCAAGTAATTCTAGACCTAGGATCAAATGTGAATGTACGAGCTAAGTAGACTTGGAAATGAATGGGAGAACCTAAATTGGAATGGTCTACTATCCAGCTGCACATGGCTAATCAACAGAAGATCATACCATTTGGGAGATTTCCAAATATGTTCGTAGATATCGTCGGGGCTAAGGTAAGAGCTGACTTTGAAGTCATTCATATTGTAGAAGATGCAGACCCTTACCCAACACTCCTGGGATTGGATTAGGCCATTGATATGGGTGGAATTATCAACTTGAAGAAACAAAGCATGGTGTTTTAAAGAGAGGGAACTCAGGTGATCGTACCACTAGACCCTACAGAAGGAGAAAGGTACACCGAGCCCACACGTGAGGAAGACAGGATGGATCACATATATAAGCTAACTACGATGGACAAAGACTGGATCAACCCTACAGTCGATGGTATGCCTTGATGGGAGAAGAACAACGAATGCATCTCTGACTCTGACGAAGAATTAGAAGATTGGAAAAACCGTCTGCAGGAAATCTCTACACTGCGCTGCCTACGAATCACCAGGGACTTCCAGTATATATCTTATGAGGTAAGAAAATTACCCTACTTTGATGGTTATTGTAGTATAAAGGAATTTTTGCGAACCTTTGAAGCTGAGGTTCCCAGAGAATGAAGGCTATGGGCTCTTAACCGGGCTATGTGCGCAACGCCTGTGAAATGGTGGGACACACATAAGGGGGAATTCCAGGAATGGGAGGAATGTCTGGATATGATGGTACTACAGCTTGAACCTCCAACTGATGTGCACGTCAAGAGATTCCAGGGCATAGGAAATCCGCGAACACTTGTTCTCTTGGATGAAGCGATGGTGCGATCATACTAAAGAAGAATGGGTTCACTTGTTTATTCATGCCTTGGGACCAATTCCCACTGCCTAGTATCTCGATGTGGAGCTACGTCAGTGCACCCGCCAGTGGAAAACCATAAGAGGTGAATTCTTAGGGACATTTGGGTTAATGGGAGGATTGGAGGTGCTTGAGAAAGCTCTGCAGACTCTCGACACCATTGGGATTGGTGAATCCATTCCCAACGTAGTAAGAGGAGGACCCACATGGGACACACAGATTCCGGATAATGTTGAGCTCCATAAGGCTACCATGGAAGATTATGACGCAGATCTGTGCAAGGTCTCATCATATCATCAGGGGAGGAATGCATAGTTGTGGGACCTCCGATACATAAGGTGGCTAGCACGAACCCACTAATACCACGAAGCGTTAATACGATAGTACCACCCAAGCAGGTTACGACTGGGGGGGTAATGGGACAGCAGGCAAGATTATGGAACTAATCATGGAATATCCAGATAAGTGTTCAGGACCTTAGAAGCTCACGGGGAACTTGGGCATTATGCATGTCACTCTCAACTCAGATGCGCGACCTTATCCTACGCAAAGGGTGAGGGAGGAGATCGGTAATACATTCATTGCACCAATCACACAGGTAAAGTCCACGACTACGAAGTTGCTACGCGAAATCTTGGGACACATGGGCTACTATTGAAAATCCAGTCGGGGATACGCATTGATCACTAAACTTTTGAAAACACTGCTTAAGCATGATATTTCATTCAATTAGGCAGACATGTGCCAAAAGAGCTTTGAACAACTCAGGAACAGGATGATCACTGCACCTATTCTCAGTTCCCCCGTTCAAGTGACGATAGTTCAGAAGGATACTTTAGGAATCACCCGTAAAGTAGGTAGTATGCAGCTTGGCCCCAGGGACAGTAATCACACAGTCACATGTACTAGTCAAAAAATCTCGGGTGTGAAGCACAACTATGCCACCATGGAGGGGGAAGGGTTGGCCTTGACCTACGAGCTATAGAAGTATCAACACCCTTTGTTAGGACACCATTATAAGATGGTTACAGATCATTGGGTTTTAGAATGCCTAAGGAATATGACTATGTTGGGGGGGGGAATTTTGTAGGTGGCTACTGCTTCACGAATATGATGTTGAAATCATCGTCAAGCCAGGAAATTTGAGTACAGAGCGGGATCACTGGTCTTGAATTGCGACGGGCAAGGAAGGATTTCTTGATATGCAGCTATTTTCTAGTAGGATTGTGGATGCACATTTTACTGAGATCTCTCTGTGCCTGACGACAGGCATAATACCTGCCGAATATTCAGTACGACAAATGAAGGAGCTAGAGCATCGAGTGGTGGAATTTATTAGCATCGTACCTCATGAAGTACTGTGCAACGATGGCCTGAAGTATGTAAACTACGAAGATATAACAGGGGGTCACTACGCAGGTAAGATGGCAGCGCAAGAGGTCTTGAAGGCTGGGTTATGGAAACAAAGAATTTCAGTTGGAAGGAATCCCAGCAGACTAAAGCTGGTTGCCAAGAACACGGGAGGATTTCTCGGAGCACAGGGGTACGTTGGGATTGCAGGGGTACACTGAGCGCACCCCGGGTGCGAAAAATAGCCATTGAAACAATCAAATCGAGTAAAAACAATAAATTACCGTTGGATGGAGTGGGCAGGCGGTATTTAATGCAATGATTTTGGGATATTTTTTACCATTTATTTGATGGTAAGTCCCGTGCGAAGTCTACCCTACCATTGGGCGGTACCCAAGGCTATAAAACAGGGGAGATAGATCAGACACAGGTTTCGTATTGCTCAAATATCTTGTACTTAGCCTAATTGTCTTAGACGAAGTTGTGCTGTAAGAAATTATGTGCCGCTAGCATTTCGTTCATGTCTGAGCAGCCTGCCCCCTCTGACAGTAGCAACCCTGAGTTCATATTTCATGCCAGAATGATGGCCACGAACCCTGTCGAACTCTTAGAGCTAGTAACCTCTGTAGACCAAGACACTGAGGAAGTGGTGGAGGTCGAATCCGAAGTCAAAGAAATCCTCTCCACACCTAGCCCTACCACCAGGAAGGGAAAAGAAGAAGCTCAGGGCTCAAGCAAGCCCCCGAAGCCTACAAAATGGGCCGCAAGAAAGCCCCGTACCTCCCCGCAAAACGTGAAATCCCTGAGGGCTGCTCAGTAGGAGGTCCAACCCACTAAGCTGATCAAATAGCTGCCCCCCTTCATGCGACCACGTAGGGCATCGACGCACATGCCAAAGAACCACGATGGCTTGATCACCTACCTGCATATGTCATTGACCCTAGGGGAGGTCCCCATCATAGGTGAACCTTTTGGTCACCTTCATGAAGTTAAGTTCGACGATCATGATTTGGCCAACTTTAAGGCCTTCCCTAAGCTCACACCTGAATTATACCTCGATACAGTTCATGGTGCCGATGAGACCAAAGTTGTTCCCCAACTCTGGGTACGTGGTTTGGTGAGGTCCAAGCTCCTAAATTTGCTTAGGATGCCCCAATTTGGACACTATAATGTAACGAACCAGCTTGCACGATAATTTCTTGCACTAATTCATGACGGATGCTTGTGGATCCAGGACAGGATCCCCATTGACGTTGCACTCATGCATGGGATTACTGGTCTCCCCATGATCAGCCCGAACCCCTTGGAGTGTGTGGGTAAGAAATATGAGGCGAAGACTGCTGAGTTCGTGCGCCGAAAGTATCATGTGGACGGTAATACTCGGGGATTTATCATCAAGACCATTAGTGACCAAGGTATGCAGTTGGGCACCATGATGTTAACATGTAAAATGATGAGGAAGTGTCAGGTCACCTCTGTTCCAGCCTATGTAATTCGGTTAGTCAGCTAATGTGCGAAAGGGGTATGTTTTAACTGGGCACAGTATTTGTGCGATGAGTTTCTAACCAACGTTTGTAAGTTCCAGGAGTAGGGCCGCGCCTTTTGTTACACGTGGTTGATGTTTCTTATAGCATTGGTTGCTTGGGAAGCTCTTGCAGAGTTTGTCCTCCTTGAGATTACCCCGTATATGTGCGAAAGGGATCGCTATGCACACTTATGGGATTCCACGGATCTGTAATGGCTTGAGGACAACCAGGTGTTCTGGGTCCTATTTTAGAGTAGCGTGGGTGCAAATATTAACTCCTAACCACGGTTGTCCCCTACCGTGTATGATATATACAAGGGCATTGCCGCATTTCAAGTCACTTTGTACAATGTTCATATCAGAGTGCACAAGGAAAAAGCCTGGACTTCACTTCCTTACATGGTGAAGGACGAAGAAATCGACAACATCATTGCGCTCTAGCCCCCTAACTTGAAAATTGGCTTCAACACTGGGGCGAAGGGTGTTATAAGCACCAACACATCCCAAGTGAAGCACCAACATTTGCAAGTTGTTTTCCCATATTTGAAAAAATAATAAAAAATGAAAAGAGGGTAAAAGTCTGTTGGAGCAGGATCTCCCAAAGACTCTGAATTTTGTCCATTTTTGTATAATTTTGTATTTTTTAGGCTAACACAAGGGTTTTGGTGTGGGTCAAATCCCCCAATGCATTGTAAATGGGTCAAGGGTAGACCAAGAGTTCGCAAACTACAGTTTGCGGACCATTGGATGCGTAGGCTAAATCGCTATAAATAGATGAAACTTTTTTGAGTCATAGGTGGGAATGAATAGATATTGATGCAAAGTAAATATTGTTAGATATGTGGTAGGGTTGTTTGGGTTAGGACTCTTGTTGGCTGTGTGTGTGGAGATCCTCTGTCCTGCTATGTGTGGACCCTGCTAGATGTGTGCGCAGGTGGTAATTTGGGGAATGTAAGAGGATTTTTGGGTAATGATATACATGTGCGAAGGTATTGTGGATATCTGATGTTATCTAGATCTGTCCTGTTATGGTTGATGCGGACTTGAGTTAAATGATGATGTATCTGTTAGTAAGCTGCGAACTGTCTGTGTTATGGTAAATGTATCTGTGATATGTTAATCTGCTGCAAATATACTATTCTGTGATTATAGCTGATAGTACGCATGTGGATGTGAGCCTGTTGTTTAGATATGATAAACTATATTCTGGTTAATTATTGAAACTCCTGTGAATGAACTCTAGCTGTGTAGATCTAATAATTGCGAACCAATATAACTTACCTGCTCTCTCCGAGGGTGCGGAAACCTAGTTCTAGCACCCTCCCATACTGCTTCGGGTGAGACTTTGGCCTATGCAAGCAGGTCACTGCCAAAAGGGCCAGTAGTATATGGGTTTGTTGGCAAACCTTAACCTCCGAACTTGGTTCAGGACCCCTCGAGCCAACAAAGTCCTAAAAGAAAGATCAAAGGACTTGAAAATAAAAGATAAAAAAGAATAAAAAATGGACCCCAAAAGTAAAAAGAGAATAAAAATAATACATGAAAGTGATGCAAGTAAAAATGCCACTACTTTTTACTTTTACTGTAAAAATAATGATTATGTGTAGATTATTCAAAATTCCATAATCCATGATGAGTTAAATAGTTTAATCTTAACTTTTTCATGCTTTGAATTTCATGTGTATAGATAGAGAATAAAGATTTTTCAAATAGTTTAAACTTAACAAATCAGTAGATAGTTAGAGAATAAATGAGGAGCTCAATAGTCTAATCTGAGCCCTCAGATGAAATAAGGTTAGATTTGGATAGTTTATGTTTTAAAAGAAAAATGGATTTAGGGTTGCTAGCTCAAATGCACCCTTGTAGATAATGAAAAATTGATAGAATAAATGATGGGTAGGTAGAAAACAGTTTTACAAGACATGTAATAAAACATCATCTGACAAAATTACTAATTCCCCTTCCCTCAAAATATTCCAGTATTCAAAACCTTCAGTTTAAAAGGCTCAAAGCATTTCTCTCATTTTTGTTGGGACCAGACCCAAGGCTTAATAATTGAATGGTAATAAGTATTGGATTCCTTTCATAAAAACCCATTTCTTCGACATAATCACCCTTTTCTTAAATATATAATCTCTTTTTCTAAGTTAAAACACCTTTTTTCTTAGGGAAAGTAAAAATCCCCTTTAACTAATCTCCTTTCATGCAAAAACATTCAAAAACCCAAAAATACTATTTATCCTAAGTATTAAGTGTACATGTTTAAAGTGGGGCCATCATTGTACCCAAATGCTTAAAATACGCTTTTACTTAGTACATTTATGTCTATTTTTACTCATCACATTAATTTTCATATTAACATTTAATTTATTTTATTAAATCCTTATAATACCCCCCTCCCTACTTTTTAAGTAGTTATATTAACTCATTTACTTTAATATACCCCAAAAACCCACTTAATAGTATTTAAACTATGGTTATATTACCCCACGTGACATATCCCACTCCCCATAGGTTAAAACATATTATATATAATATTAAACCCACGCTATGGTCTCATTACTTTTGTAAATCACTCATTTGCAATGTAAACCGCATATCTGCCGTTAATACATTAGTTTATACATTTTAAACTCTATTTTTAACATATAACTTAACCCCTCCCCATATAAATCCCTCGAGCCCCACACCCCATATGCCGAGCTAATCCACCACTCAATCTGCACCGTTCGCAAGCCCTTCCTCAGATCTGACTATCCAAAACTCGTATCGTAATTTCAATAGCCCAATACTTAATTGATTTTGATTTTGCGATATGGGCAGTATTGCCATACCCTCTGTCCTCCACTCAACGCAAAATAATTGGATCACATCCTTTCAAATGAAACCATTTACCGCCTTCTCAACGTGTGATAACCACCTGGTGGTATTCTAGTCCCTAGCACTAAAGTGCCATCCCATTCTGAATTGACCTGCATTAACTGCGGAACATTGTTTAAACCTAAAATCTCTATAAAACTTCATCTAAGCCTAGTTTAAACCTTTTTTTGCATTCTCTGCACGTTTAACCATGTACAACTGAAAAGAGATGCCATTTCCCTTTGTTTACGTACTCAAAGAACCAGAAATTCATTTTAATTGCTGCTAAGACTGCTTGAAGCCTCCATTCTACTTCCAAAGGACTTCAACAACATCCAAAAGATTCCCAATGACTCAAAAACCCTATTTCAAGACCAAATACCTGCAAAAAATAGGTATTATTCAAAGAAAGTAACCTTCCCGTCATCTAAAAGAGTTATTTCTGTCAATTTGAGCCTTGTGAAGCCTGTTTGTCTGCAGAAAGACCTTAATTGGCTTCAAAGAAATTTTTTTCTGTAGGAACCCTGATAAAACCATTGCTTTGATACTGTAACCTGTTTTTAAATCAAAATTGAAAATATTTCAAGCCTTTTGCAGACTTTAGAGAACCCCTGACTAATTCAAATATTTTTCAAATATTCAGAACTCTTCTGTGCTTGAATTTATCTATTTTAGTCCAGTTTATCAAAGAAGACCAGAAAAAACCTTGTTATACCTTTTCCTAAGTCTGTAAAGAGTTTGAAGACTAATTTTGGAACTAAATTGAAGGTTAAAACCATAAGAAAGCCTAATTGTACCTATTACTGTTCAAGAGACCTCTTTCAAACCAAAAATACCTTTTGTAAACAGTTTAAGCTTACAGAAGAGTACAAAAAAGACTAAAACAAAGTTTTTAACATTCAGAAGGCTACAATTGTTAGAATTAAACCCAGTAATGGCTTCTAAAAACACCATTGTTATAAGTCCGCTACAACCTCCTATTGTAGATGTTGAGCATACACCCAAGTTCGCTGATGTTGATTACAAAATAACTAATCTAGTGATAGAATTCAATCTTCTAAATCTCCACTGCTGGAGTCTAGAAAAATCATTAGATCAGGGAGATGAAGTTCAGATTTGGGAGTCCAATTTACCCAAATATGTAGTTCCACATAGCCATCAGTGTCTAGAAGTCATTAGGCTGTGTCAAACCTACTATTCCCCTAACCAAATAGCTATGATTGATGCTAAAAAAGAAGTATTGTTTACTATTACTGCAGAGTCTATAAACCTAATGCTTCAGTTGAAACCTGATCCCAATGCAGTCCCATTATACATAGAAGCTCTTACAAAGCTTTATATTCATTTAGAATTTCCTAAGAGATTTCAAATCTTCCAAACATTCATGCCTGCATATGTTGAAATCCCAAAAATTAACCCTCCCTATTCAACTTCCAAATTTCTTGAAGGATCAAGGCATGTAATTTCAATGTTATCCTTTATCCTTGGTTATTTTACTGATGAGCACACTGATGAGTCAATACTTGGTTTTCTATCTACCTTTGTGCCTGGTCAAATTTTTTCTTTCATTTGTAAATATGCTAAATACATAGCTGATGATATCCATGATCAGCTTGTAAAATTACCCACTGAAGGAGTTTTCAGATATTCATCCTTCCTCTTTCACATATTCCTTTACTTCCAAGCAAATAAATTCCCAATAACCCTTCAGAAATTGGATGTAGAAGGTAATCCCTTGTCAGTAATTTTCTGGACCTCTCTAATCAAAAAAGAATCAATAGAATTCACTTATGTGGATTTCATAGATTGTTTTGTTCATCCATTGATAAACATGCTAACAAACAGTGTACAACCAAGGATAAGTAATGAAATAAAGAAAGCATTAGAACTTTCAAAGCAAATCAGAATTGGAGATTGTTACCTTTACCAAAATCACACAGAGATTAGAGTCTATAGGTCAAACCTCTTGCCCTATAAATTGCCAAAATACTTTCCAATGAGATTTTTTGCCTTAGAGTACATAATAAAAATCCTAAATTCAGATTCTATCAACTTCTTGGCTGCTAAAAAGAAGACTCAATTCAAATTGAAGAACCAGGTGGGTCATTTTATTTCCAATGACAGGGAAGTATGTGTAGAAGCAACAAAACAGTTGCTGGAATATAAGTTTGAAGAAAGTTTCTTATGGAATTATGATCCTCATGGGATACTTAGTAAGACGAGGGTAAACTGCAATTTAACCCCTTATATCCATGATAAAAGGCCTGAGATTGAACAGTTTTCCAATCAAACAGAATGGCTAGATAATACCTTGATGGAAATAGTTAAACAGGGTGATACTAGTCACACCTTGAAAACTGTAAATCAAGAGGATAAAGCCAAAAATAGAATCAGATAAGAAGGCACCTATACAGATGAAACAACAACAGAGACCATATTCAAAGTTAGATATAATAAGAAACCTAAGCTCAATCCAGTAAACAAGGAAAAAGAAACAATTGAGGTACTAGATGAAGAAAATCTAGAGAAGAACACAAATGCTACTACAGTTATTGTGAATGAGAAAGAAAATGATACTTCAGACACTCAAATGATTGAAAAATAGCAAAGCATGGAGGTATACTCATCACAACAATCAAAGAATACAGACAGTGACATCAAAGAGAAATATAAAGAAATAAATGCTAAGAATGAAGAGTTAAAAAATGAGATTTATTCACAATATGTAAAGAAAACTCTAGGAAATCAAAATAGATTACTCTCAGCCTTTGATTACACCAACAAGAAATTTCTTATGACATTGCTACAACCAACAATGCCTAAACCTACAACAGTAGCAGACTACAAGAAAGTTGAGTTTGAAGTACCAGTAGAAAGCATTCATCCTTTAGATCAAATTGAGTTTCATAAGCAAAGCTCGGAAATGCTTTATTCTACTATGACTACCAAGGCAATGAGTGCCCAGAAACTTCAGAACACTATAACCAATTGGAGAGATCAAATTATGATTGAAAAATCTTCCTCTTATGCTAAGGACACTAGAATCAAGTCCTTAGAAGAACTGGTGATTGAGGTAGGGTATGACCCTGCAAATGTAAAGGTTGCAGAAGAATTGGTGAAAAAGAAAAATGCTGACATTGCAGCACTTAGAAAGCAATTAAAACTTCCTCCAACAGAACATCCTCAGGAAAAATAAATTGTGCAGGAGGTAAATCAGAAAGATGAGATGATGAGTCTCATACTCCAAATGATAGCACAGATTAAGGAAATGGAGATATAAATGGACAAACTTATCCAAGAGAAAGAAGCTACAAAAACTCAAAGTTATCCTCCCACAGTCATCACCATGGTAACTACAGCAGTTCCATCAACTTTAGCGGAGGAGTTAGCACCAAAAGTCCCATTGGCCATAGTTGTGCCAATGACTTCTTCTACTACTTATGCTATAGAATCATCTACTTCAGCAGTGCAACAAACAGATGAGGCCAGCAAGCTCATAAAAGCCATGGATGATATTTCCATTCAGAATAATGAGATCAATAGGTTGAAAGAAAAAATCAAGAACTTGGAAGATGCCAAGAAATTAGCTCAAATCAATGCTAAAACAGAGGAACAGAAAGCCAAAAGGTTAAGTGAGCAGTTGAAGAAGGTTGAAGAAGAAATAACCTTGAAAGAACCATTGGCTTACATAAAAAAGCAGTTGTGGTCCAAAATCATTGAGTCAATCAATGACACTTGACCTTCCATTTAGGTAATTTATGAAGAAAAGGAATTGCTTAAAGTAGCAAAAGAAGAAATTGTGAAGACAAAGGAAGAGCTTGGTGCCAAACCTGAAGAGGCCCAAGAAATAATCAAGTTTTTAAACACAAAAAACAAACAAGAATTGGATGAGAGTGGGATGACTGATAGAACAGAAAAAATCCTTGAAGTAAGAAAGGTAACTACAAAAAAAGAACTTGATGAAGTAGCTAGAAGAGAAGTGTCAAAATATGGATTTGGCCATAACTAGAGTTATGGTAAAGTTTAAAATATTGAGGCAAAAAGGCTTGCCAAAAATTCTTGTTATAAATGATAAAATAATGAAGGAAGAGGATTACAACAAGAATATCAGATATTTTTCCAAAGAACAAGTAAACAAGGCAGATTGGCAAGGAGTAGCTAAAGGCAAAGTGTTGCACAAAAGAATTGAAGATTTGTTTTATTTGCAGCATGAAATAAAACATCTCTTTGTGGTCAAACCAACCTTTATTAGATACACATAGGCTGATGAGAATTACAGAAAAATTACCAAGATCAAGTTACCTGATGAAGAATTTTGGCAAAAGCTTACTGATTTACTGTAAAAAACAATTTACAGTGAAAGAGAAAGAAAAATAGAATGTTGTTTTTACACATTAAAAACAGAATTTTACAGCAGTAAAGCAGTCAAAATAACAAATGAAAGAGTATTAGTGATTAAAGAGTATCACTAAAATAGTATCAGATGAGAAGATAGAGTTTCAAAACAGATTGAAGATCTTTTTTCCAGCGTTGAAGACAACACAAAAAATAGCTGCACCTAAATCCAAACAACATTTCTATTTTATTTGAATAAGTAGGACAACTTGCAAGTTGTTAAGCAGCTGTCACTATATTTTTGTAAGAGATGTTTTATTTTCCTTAGAAAATTACTATGATTTTTCTAGGATATTTTGTACCACTTTTTGTATAAATACTTCACTCTTTGAAGTATTATTGTGGAATAAGTTGCTGAAGATTTCTATAGTCAATATTTCTATACCTGAAGGGATTTTGTACCCAGTTTCAAGTCAACAGGCTGGATAAAATCAATAAAGCATCATATTTTAGGATTCATGTGTTGGGCCACTTAAGTGAAGTACTTTCTCTTGTTATTTGTTAAATCTTCTTATGTTTTCCATTCATACATACATGTGTTATAAATTTTAATGTGAAATCAAGAAGTGATATATCAGAAATTGTTAAAAGCACTCTGTTATTTACTGGTTTTCATTTTAATGTTTTCTTCTGATTTCCATAGTAGGGAACCCTTAATTTCTCCCTCTTTCGAATGACCTTTGTCCTCTTCACTCCTTATTCGGATCAAAGAAACCTTGATTGCTCTTTATCCCGATTAAACCACTTCACCAATCAGCCTCAAAGATCTTGAGTGACTCTCCTATCTTGCCCTGAAAACATTTGACTTTAGACCTTGATCCTGACCTATCTGCTTGACACATTGACTCCATTTTCCCAATGGAAAAACAAATCTATCACTATCCATATCAATAAGTGATTTTTCCCACCAAACTAAACCAAATATCAAAACCAAATTGCCCTATATAACTAGCCTAAAATCATA
Organism: Pinus albicaulis; assembly: GCA_034641835.2. Classification (NCBI taxonomy): domain Eukaryota; kingdom Viridiplantae; phylum Streptophyta; class Pinopsida; order Pinales; family Pinaceae; genus Pinus; species Pinus albicaulis. Next base: position 660,207,998 of record CM076571.1, read on the forward strand.
CATAAAAACAAATTTAAAAATTATAGAGAGAGCCCTCTTTGAGCCTCAGGAAGGCTAGATCCTAAAGCTTAAAATTAGGTTTGTGGTTACCTCTAATGTTCTTAAAACCATAAACTCAAAAATCTCACAACTTTGGGAATTATTAGAGTGATAACAGGATTGATGGAGCTGCATCTCCATCTCATGCATTCTTTGAGGAAGTTCTTCTTTCTCTTGCTTCATAGCAACCAATTTCTCATGAAGTCTAGTGCTTTCTTTGCCATCTTCATACAAAATTTTCACCATATCCTTTAGGATGTAGAAGTTTCGCTTCATCTCTTCATCAAAGAATCTTTTGAAGGAGGAGGATTTTGAAACCTCACTTGAAGAAGTTTTCATCATTATGTAAGTGAACTAAAGAACTTCAACAAAAATTCACAAAGCTTCAAAATCAATTGACAAAGCTTCTAAACAATATGGCTGTAGATTCAAACTCTTCTTTGCAGCTTGTATCCCTTCTTCAAGCAGCCTTTTGCAAACAATCTTCAAGAGGGATTGTGCGTCAAGGGTTTCCTTGAGGTCCTTTGGGTAAGGAAAATGATTTCAACCTTTTTCCTTCTTGTCCTCTTCTGGACTTAGCTATCAGTAGCTTCCCTTCTCCTCTAGCAAACTCAAACTTAAAAGCATCAGTCAATTTGCAAACAGTTAAATTATTTTCACTGTTAAACACCTTTCAAGTCAAACAAGCAACCTAGTGCTCTGTCAAACAAGAAAACTAGTGCTCTGATACCATTTGATCTAAAAATGGGTGGATAAATTGTTATTATTTGCAAGCACCTCCCACTCAGTTAAAAAAGTTAATATCTAGCTTATACTTGACTGTGCAGAATTGAATTCTTGATTAAGGTGTATGTGTTTTAAACTGTTTTAAGTCTTTACGCGTGAGAATTTTTTTTTTTTTTTTTTGGCTGATAAAAAAAATTTACAGCAACCATAAAGTGCAGAAAATAAGAATCAACACATAGCAACAAATTTAATAAAGGAGTTCACCCGAATGTCGTGGGATACGTCTCCTTGAGCCTTTGTCAATTGACTTGGCTCTTTGGGATTATGATGGAAAATATCTTTTAAAAGTAAAATAATCAAATCCAATGGTTATTTGGATTGTACCATTGGGTTTAGAATACCATCATACCCCTGGAATGGCTGCTATCTCACTGAAAATAGAACTAGGCTTCCTTTGACTTGACTTCTTCTGTCGGTGCCCTTAAGCTTCCCTAACCTTCTCTTTGGAACTAACTACCTATAAGTCCTTTTCTGTCCTTGAAACCTCAACTATTGTCTGCAATATATATTAGACATCCAAAAGAGGCTGTTCATTTGCTGAAAATGAGCTATGGCTTCCCAAACTAGGCCTCCATCCACTGTTGGCCCTAGGCTGCCCGAAACTTCCCCATGGATTCTTGACCTTAATAAGCCTCAAAATGGATCTAAAAATACCTTCAATGGATTCATAATTTCCAAAATAGTTATAATAGACTATTCACTTGCTGAAATTGGCCTTCGGTTACTCTGGTTATGCCTCCAACACCTGGTGGCACCCCCTGGCTCTCGGTTGCCTGAAAACTTATCTGAAGCATATCGACCTTCAGAAGTATTAAAAATATTTTGAAAATCCTTCCATTAGAATCAGAAGGCTCAAAATAGTCATAAATTACTATTGGTTTGCTGAGAATGGATATTGGCTGCTCTGGATAGGCCTCATTCTCCTGCTGGCACCTCGTGGCCCTTGAAACTTCTATGAAGCAAATTGGCCTTCAAAATTCCTCTATTGGCTCTGAAAACCTCACCATTAGTTTCATAATGTCTAAAACATCCAAAATTGACTATTCTATTCTTGATTAAGGCCTCTAGCTTCCCTGGTTAGGCCTCTTTCTATTGTTGGCCCTTGGTGGCCCTGGTGGTCCCTAGAAATTATCTAAAGAAAAATCACACTCAGAAGTTATTGAATGGCTCTGAAACCCTCACCAATGAGTCTGGAATGTCCAATAAAGTCTAAATTGACTATTCACACTCTCATAATGGTCAAATCCTACTCAAGATAGAGCATAAACAATTTTTCCCAATAACTCCTAGAACAACTCCACCAAAAATGGAGCACTTCAGTTAATTGGAGTTAGAAATGGCTTATCTGCCAAAAATGGCGCACTGCTATAATTACCGCCAGAATAAATTGCAGAAATTAATTTAACTGTTGCATGTGATAGGCCTAACATAAAGGTTGTAGAGACTTTGAGAGGTTTAAACCATAGGATGGATTAACCCTTGGAATGTGGCCATGTGACCACTCAATCTCTGGAATGCTGACGAATGTCAGTGGTAGCCATTGCAATGAACCTGGGTGGTTACGTTATCATTTTCCATGTGAAAAAGGAATTTAACGCCGATGGTTAAGGTTTATTCTAGATTTTTAGCCCTTGGACCTTGGGTGAAGGTCATATGGGGAGGGAGTTGGCCCTCGGGGCTGGCCCCCTCCAACCCCCAACGTGAAACACAACAAACTTTAAATATTACCTGTGCCCTTAGGGGTTAAGAAAAAACCTATAGTGGAGATGGTTAAGCCTTGTGTGTGTGTGCTTGGAGGTCGCGGGGTTGACTTCGGGGACCCAAACAAAAATTTTAAACGGTGGTTCAAGGGCCACGTGGCGGTCTCAGGGCTAGCCATGTGGCGCCTTTTCATTGGCCCACAAAACCCTGCAACGAATAACCATTCGACACTTGTCACACTGTGACTGGCCCGAAAGGAATATTTTGGGGAATATTCTGAGGAATATTCCAAGAATATTCCCTATAATATTCTTTTTACTAACTATACAAATGGCCAGTCAAACCTGGTCAACTGTCAAAAATTGCAGTTTACTAGATTTTTCAAATCGCGATAACTTCTCATACGGTGTTGGTTTTTCGAACCGTTCATGGTGCTAGAATCAAGAAGACAAGATCTATCTGGTCGCTCAGGTTTGACACACTTTCGAGCACTTTGAAATTTGAGCTATCACTTAGGTCCTTGATCCAAATGTGATCAATTTGATTGCGTCCATTTCCAAATTTGGAATAACTACTATTGTTGTATTCATTCATAATAGGTGAATCTGGAAATAATGGAATTGAATAGGTGGTTGATTCAACTATTCTTGGTATCGTTCCTCTCCAATTTTTTCTCTTAATTCAACCTTCTCTCGATTTGAAATCATCATGGGGTGCAATGGAATATGGTAGGTAGGTCATTCATCATCACTAGAATCCTAATAATTTAAAAAATATATTTGAACATGATGAGTACAAAATCTATGATATCAATTATTAAGCACATCAAAAATGCATGATTAATTGGTTTGACGTTGAAATAATTACATTAATATACCAAACAATTATTACTACCATCATTGTCCCATGATTGTGGCTAGAAGGTGAAATATTGTTACAACTGGCAGGGTGAAGTGATTGTCCATTTTCATCTACCAAATCCTCCTTGTGGTATGCTGCTCCTGATAAGAGCTTCTAATGTTTTGGAGCTGTTTGAATATTTTGTGCATCTGAACTCGATTTTGAATCTGCATGAACCTACAAATTTGTATACATTATAAATTTTATTAAGCTGATTGACATGGATAAAAAACATAAATTCAATTAGATAATGAAAATATAAATAATATCTGAAGTAAATATTACGTCTCGATATGGATAGGGAGAACTCCCCGATGGAATTTGAGAAAGATTATGGAATGAGCTGGATTTTGAAGAATTGTCTATTTAATATAATTATGATATTTTCTCCCTGCATTTGAGAAAAATCAACAATAAATATTGGTGTACACACCTAAAAGTAGTTATGGTGCCTAAAAAATGGACTTATTGTTATCGGTTCTTATGTAAAGTTAACTGCACTAGTGCGTTTTATTTATGGCGCACTAGTGCTGTGTTAGTAATCAATGCACCCATGCCGAATAGCTGCAAATAAAAAAACACAAATTTATTTTTTTAAAGTGAAAAAAATGATAAATTGAAATATGGGCGGAAAATTATTTTTAAAAATCTAATTTCATAAGACAATTATTTAAATAGTAAAAACTTTTCATTATTTCATTATTTTTGCAAAAAATTTTAGCGAGAGATTTGCATGAGAGACATGCCTGGAGCAAGAGAGCACGAGAGCACTGTGGAGCAGTGAAATACTTTCGAACATAACTATTTAGACAATCAAAATTCCAAACCTCTGGTGATTCAAACCCTATAACATAGAATTTCAAACCATCTCGTGATTAAATTTTAATGTAATAATCATTTTTTTTCCATTTTATATTTGATTTAATACATGGTAAGTAAAAAATTTAAATTTTACTATTTTTACGCTAAACCCTTGATTCTTTTTGTTTCTATGGCTTCAGAATTAAGGCTTTTTATTTTAGATTTGTAGTGTTTATAGTTATATATATATAGGCCTATGACATCTAACCCATGGGACAGCTTGCAGAGTCAGATCCCAATCCATGTTGGCCCTTATGTGAATCTTTGAAAAACAAAAAAAAAAATTAATCGATGCTCCCTATGTAAAATAACGCATCGGTGCGTCGTTTTATCACAGCGCATCGCCCACGTACTGTTTGATAAAAAAAATTTAAATTTTTATTTTTTTTAATCCGTGCGCCATATGTAAAATAGATCACCAGTGCACTATTTCATTATAGCGCACCGCGCACCTACTGTTTGACAAAAACAATTTTTTATTTTATGTTTGTGTTAAGCGGTGCACCGTTTAACATATAACGCACCGGTCTCCTTGTTGTTAGAGAGAACCGTACTGTGGCCCCCTGTTTTTGTGGTACGTTTATAAGAATATTTCATACCACCCCCTCCACAACATCATATGAAAAAAAAATAACACTAGAGGATTTTTATTAATATGTCTGTGTTAATTAGTGCGTTGGTTAACATATAACACAAAAAAAATAACACTAGAGGACTTTTATTAATATGTCTGTGTTAATCGATGCACTGGTTAACATATAACACATTGGTTCTCCTTGTTGACAGAGAGCACCATATGATGTTTCTACTATTTTGGAGGTGCGTTTATAAGAACACGCTGCACCGACGTCGGTGCGTATATCATTAAGGGCACACCATTTTCTTGATTTTTGTTTTTTACCTGAAAATTTTATGATTTATTTATAAAATAGATTAATGAATGGTATGGTACACGATCTAAAATGTGAGAACTTCTTATTTCTAATACAGAGATGGACTATAGGGGCATTTATAGGATATGTCACCTTTAAAGAAAGGATGAGATCCTGAAGCTTTCTGGCCCTTTACAGACTCTACCTAAAGAAATAATAGAAGTAATCACTAATGATCTGATAATGAAACTACTTTTTGTTGGTGCAAGGTATCCATTATCCACAAAATTATGTGTGCAAACTGTTAAATGTGTTTTGCAATTGGAACAAAGTGACTTTGAGGAGTTTATGAGTCTTTTTGTATGTAGGAGGCTTATTTCTTTTTACTGTTTAACATGTTTAACTCTGAAAATAAGCAGCAAATAAATCACAGAATATAACACAGCATATGATAAGGCAGTTCACCCCTCCTCGGCTACATCTGCCAGGTCCAAGGCCCCCAAATGGGCATGTCCTTGCTCTTATTATGCTCAGAAAATGGTTATACAATGTGTAGAAAGCCTAAACAGGTGAAAATAATTGCATAAATGAGATCAGAGCTCTAAAAATAGTAAATATCGGCTTTTGTTTCACCTCCAAAGGTTAACCATAGCCCAATACAGCTCCCACACTCCCTAAGCCCTGATGGCTCTCCAAGCTTCTTTGCTGAAAAAGTACCTGAAGATGATCTCTGTTGCCTCTACAACCTACACCATTGGCTCTGGAATGCTCAAATTACCTAAATTATACTCTTGGCTCACCTCAAATGGTTAACCACATCTCAGCACAACATCAACCCCAAAAGGGCCCTAGTGGCTCAAAAAGCTTCTCCGAAGCTAAATAGGTTGAATATCTGCTCCAATGTCTCTGAAACCTATCTCAATGGCTTCAAAATGCTGAGAAGACCCAAAATAAAATAAAAAATTCGCTCCAAAAGGACTCTCCTAGCAAAATTTATGCCCCACTGAAGGTTTGCCCAGTTTTCCCTAGAAGAACTCCACCAAATTTGGTGGCACTACCAGTTAAGATTCCAAATTCGGCCATTCTGCCTAAATTGCTGCACTCCGCCAGAGTTGACTGGACCGTTAGGGGTAATATTAAATGTTAGTATGACTGGTCACATGGACCGCGTACCCGTCAGCATATGTGTTGGAGTTTTATGGTTGGACTTAACAGTTTTCCAACCGTTACATTTATTTCACGCACTTGTCGCCACATCATGTGACCACCGCAACATAATAAAATTAACTGTTAGCCGCTTGAATGCTGCTGAAGTATTGGTTTAGGGCTACGGTTATAGTTGCTGGTCATATGAATGGGGTAGCCCAAAGGGCCTTTAAACCTCCGCTCCACCTAAACGTAATATGCCACGTGACTTTTAACCTTTACCACGTAACCTTTGCTCCAATGTTAACGTATTAAACTTTTGACATTTAAAACCATATGACTTAAACTTTGATTAATGTTCATTTGGGTTTTAATTTAATATGGAATTAAATTAATATATATATATATATTTTAATTAATATTTAATATATGTAAAAAAATATTAATATAATATATGATTTTTTTAAATCAAATAAAATATTAAATTTTTATATATATAAAACATTAATTAAACTTTAATATATTAAAAATATTTCTCCACATTAAAATCATGAACCATACTCAATATTGAAGAACATTGGGCGATTTCAAAGTGCAATAACTTCTTCATACGGTAACGGATTTGAGTGCCGTTCACGGAACCGGGATTGTATCGCCAAGGCCTATCTGGTTGCTCAGGTTCCAACCAATTTTGAGCAGATAAAATTTTGAGCATTTTCTACAATAGGACATGATCACTTGATCACACCTCCCAAATGGGAAGCTTTTGGACCCACAAAATCTCTCTGATTATAGAAAATGAAGATGAGGAGACTGATTCTCCACTCTTCCAAATTTGAACCACTGAAATCTTCCTGACTTCATCAAATTGAGCTTCTCATAAAATGATAAATTTTTCCTTGAATTCACTGATCAACCATTGCTAAAACTGACTGAGTCATGATGCAAATTCTTGAAATTTGCAGAAAAACAACTATATTTTGCAGAAAACAAATTGTTTCTACAATGATAAAACTTCAAAGAAGACTTAAAACAAGATTCACCTTGCCAACTGTTCACATGGAGAATTTTTGCTGAATTAGCCATGCACTTGTGCCAAATCCCAACCAAGTTTTCTCGCCATAAAAATTTGCCATTCTGAAACCAACATTGACCCATGTTGAACTGTGTGCCCTCTTTGCTTGCATTCCTTTTCATCTCATGGACTCTTTCACTGCTTTGCACTGACACTTCGTTCTCTGCACCGATCGACACCAAAGGTACCTTGTGCAACATAATGTCATCTTCTTTCAAAGATGAACTGTTATCAGACTGAGACATATCATTAGCAATCTCATGAAAAGGTAAATGTACAAAATCTTGTCATTTCAACATCAACAAAGTCAGATTTTGACTTGCATTAACTAGCCTTTTCAATTGACCTGCATGGACTAAAGAAGATTCTAGCTTCTTCTTATGTGCTCTCACAATGTACTCTTTTCCATCATTGAACAAGTGATAATTATTCTCATGGTGATAGAAGATTTCCTTTCTGTCATATAAATATGGACTACCCAACACAACACCTGTTATGTCAAGCGATACTCCATCCATTTCAACCCCATCAACATAATGAGCTGTTATGGTGAAGTGCGAGATGCACTTTCTTGAGACTTGTAAGTTTGCATCCTTGTATATCCACCCAAGTGGATAAGGCTTTGGATGTGGGATTGTCTCAAGTTTCAGCTGTTTGACCAAGTATTCTGAAATGAGATTAGCTTGAGACCCACTATCAAAAAGTGTGTCTATCTTTGTGTGGTTTGAGATTATCCTCACATGGAATAGTTCTATCCTCCTCTTTTCATCTTGAGTTTCTTTTTGATAGTTTAATGAGCTAGAATTTGGATTTGATTCTTGTACAACCTCTTTCCCTTTGATGTTATTTAATACCATGGCGATAATTTTTGTCTCATTACCTGATTCAGACCCTAAGTCCTGTTCAACAATTGCTACAATTTTCATCTTTTCTTTGGTCTTGTCTTTGTTTTTATATTTCTATGGTTTCAACTCAGGATGAAGTTTCCAACAATGTTCTTTATCATGACTTGTTTTGGAATAGTTCTTGCAAAAGAATTTTCCTCTTTCCTTTCTAGAATTTGCCACCGTTTTTCTTCCTTTGCTTTTAAAATCACTATCCTCATTCAGGGCATCAAATTTTTTTTTCCCTCTAGCCTCTAAATGTGTAGCTTGTACACAAACGTTTTCTAGACTAGTAGGATTAAACATAAGAATAGTGTGTTAAAGGTAACTGTGCAAACCACCTATGTACTTTAACAAAGTATCTTGGCTTTGTAAATCTACCCCAAGTAAGAGTGCTCTCCTCCTAAATTCTTGGGTATAGTCTTGCACATTCTATCCCTTACGCTATCTAAAGTTTTTCCAATTCATTATGTCCTTTTGAAGGTGAGCAAGAGTATAAAATTTCTTCTTGATTGCAGTAATAAATTCAGTCCATGATAAAGAAATACTACCATGTTTCTTGATTTCCTCCCTAGTTTTGGCTTCCCACCATACCAAAGCTGCTCCTTCCATCCTTAATGAGGCTAGCTGAATTTTAATGTCATCATCATGCAAATTTTGAATCCTTAAATAGACCTGCAGTTGTCTAATCCAATTATCTAATTTCTTTGCATTAACATCACCATTAAACATTGGCAATTCAAATTTGACATCAAGCTCTAACAAAGGATTTTTACCAGTTTTTTTTTTACTTATGTGACTAATTTACTGAAGTTGAAGAGGATCATGTTGAGGAAGAGGATGATGATGGAGATGGTAGATCACCATTTCCTCCATTCCATTTCTTTGAATTATCACTTTCCTTCTTTCCTCCTGAATAATCTCCTCCTTCTCTTTGGTTTTTAGATCCTTCTCCAACAATCTTATCATTTCTTTCTTGATAGAGGATCCTTACCATTTCAGTCATATCCAAGAAAGCTTTCCGAAAAACCATTTATTCTTCCTTGGGATCCATTTCTTCATGAGATTCACCTTCTCTTGAAGACATGCTTGTAGCTGCTTCTAGGGCTCTTGGAGGTGGTTCTTTGACCCTTCTTGGTTGTGGATTAGTTTGTGCACTAACCAAGTTTCCTTCACCTCCCTTGAGTTTTAACGTAGTAAGCATCAAAACTTGCAAACAAATGAATTAATCTTTGCACACAACAATGCTAAGTAAAAAATCTAGCTCAAAACCATAAGCTCAACCTATGCTCTGATACCAATCTGATCTAAAATGTGAGAACTTCCTATTTCTAATACAGAGATGGACTGTAGGGGCATTTACAGGATATGTCACCTTTAAAGAAAGGATGAGATCCTGAAGCTTTCTGGCCCTTTACAGACTCTGCCTAAAGAAATAATAGAAGTACTCACTAATGATATGATAATGAAACTACTTGTTGCTGGTGCAAGGTATCCATTATCCATAAAATTATGTGTGCAAACTATTAAATGTGTTTTGCAATTGGAACAAAGTGACTTTGAGGAGTTTATGAGTCTTTTTGTATGTAGGAGGCTTATTTATTTTTACTGTTTAACATATTTAACTCTAAAAATAAGCAGCAAATAAATCACAGAATATAACACAGCATATGATAAGGCAGGTCACCCCTCCTGGGCTACATCTGTCGGGTCCAAGGCCCCCAAATGGGCATGTCCTTGCTCTTATTATGATCAAAAAATGGTTATAAAATGTGTAGAAAGCATAAAAAGGTGAAAATAGATGCATAAATGAGATCAGAGCACTAAAAACAATAAATATAGGCTTTTTTTTCACCTCCAAAGGTTAACCATAGCCCAATACAGCTCCCACACTCCCTAAGCCCTAATGGCTCTCGAAGCTTCTCTGCTGAAAAAGTACCTGAAGATGATCTCTGTTGCCTCTGCAACCTGCACCATTGGCTCTGGAATGCTCAAATTACCCAAATTAGACTCTTGGTTCACCTCAAATGGTTAACCACAACTTAGCACAACATCAACCCCAAAATGACCCTGGTGGCTCAAAAAGCTTCTCTGAAGATAAATAGGCTGAATATCTACTCCAATGGCTCTAAAACCTATCTCAATGGCTTCAAAATGCTGAGAAGACCCAAAATAATAATAAAAAATTCGCTCCAAAAGGACTCTCCTAGCAAAAGTTATGTCCCATTGAAGTTTTGCCCCGTTTGCCCTAGAAAAACTCCACCAAATTTGGTGGCACTGCCAGTTAAGATTCCAAATTCGGCCATTCCACCTAAATTGGCGCGCTCTGCCAGAGTTGACCGGGCCGTTTGGGGTAACATTAAATGTTAGTATGACTGGTCACATGGATTGCATACCCATCGGCATATGTGTTGGAGTTTTATGGTTGGACTTAACAGTTTTCCAACCGTTACATTTATTTCCCACCCCTGTCTCCGCATCATGTGACCACCACAACGTAATAAACTTAACTGTTAGCCGCTTGAATCCTGCCAGAGTATTGGTTTAGGGCTATAGTTCTAGTTGCTGGTCATATGAATGGGGTAGCCCGAAGGGCCTTTAAACCTCCGCTCCACCTAAACGTAACGTGCCACATGACTTTTAACCTTTACCACGTAACCTTTGCTCCAATGTTAACGTATTAAACTTTTGACATTTAAAACCATATGACTTAAACTTTGATTAATGTTCATTTGGGTTTTAATTTAATATGGAATTAAATTAATATAATTAATATATATATATATATATATATATATTAATTAATATTTAATATATATATAAAAATATTAGTATAATATATGATTTTTTTAAATAAAATAAAATATTAAATTTTTATATATATAAAACATTAATTAAACTTTAATATATTAAAAATATTTCTCCACATTAAAATCATGAACCCATACTCAATACTGAAGAACATTGGGCGATTTTAAAGTGCAATAACGTCTTCATACGGTAACGGATTTGAGTGTCATTCACGGCACCGGGATCGTATCGCCGAGGCCTATCTGGTCGCTCAGGTTCAACCAATTTTGAGAAAATAAAATTTTGAGCATTTTCTACAATAGGACATGATCACCTGATCGATATAGGTTTCATATTGATAAAGAAATGGCTGACAAGAGATCAAGTAACAAAAATATTGATAGCACATCAAGAAAACAAAAAAAGGAAAGTTATTTGTAAATTCTTTACAAAATTTATTATTTTTGAACTATATGTAAGTTTAACTAATATGTATTGTTTATTGTGTATCATGCAGAGCCACAAAATGATGAAGCTCAATAAGATTATTTCTGATCTAGGACCATAAGAGCGTAAAATCTTGATGGAAAAATTGCAAAAGGATGAATCAGTTGAATGAAAAAATACTATCGATCCAATATGAGTTAAAAATATTAGATAACATATTTCAAACAATCTATTAATTCACATATGTTTAATGTTCTATAGGGACAAACAACTCAAAAAAGGAATGTTGTTCTAAGAAAAGAAAAAAATAGAACATGCAAATGAAAATGAATCTCTCCTTAGCTCATATGGAGTGGTGCTAGAGGTTAACAAAAGGGGGAAATACTTTTACAAAACTTTGAGGGATCTAGTGGAACAAATGTATAGATGTTATTTCCACTTACAATACAAAAATCAATCCAATGATTCCAAGAACCAAATTTTATCTAAGCTACAGGATGAGTTTCCAGAGAATTGGTCAATGAGACATGTCGGACTTTTAATAGCAAAAATGTACAAAAAAATAAAAGGAATGAAAAAGTAATATTCCTTTAAATATTTTTCTATAATTATATGTATATATTACTAGAAATAAATCATTTATAAACATCACTTTTTTTATATTTACTTTTCATATATCAATATAAAAATTAAATAGTTTATTGTCATGTTACATTTTCAGGAAGATTATGAAAATATCAAAGGATGAACGAGCTGATATCAGAAATATGCCAGTAGGAATGTCCAAAAAGGTGTACAAAGAGATGATCAAATAAATGGACATAATTGCATCGCACAAGGAGCCATATCAACAACAATGTGCTTCAAATTTAATATGTAATCATTGAAATTTTGATTAGGTATAATAGATAAACAATTTAGCATTAAATATTAATTTTCAATATTTTCTTGTAGAAAAGAAAAGAAAATGGAACCCATTCAACACATAAAACAGGATGACAAGGAAGAAAAGGGTTGATATCTATGTTTGTGAGTAATTGTTACTTCATTATAACAACTTAACTGGATTTCATTTTTGTATATTTTAAGTTGTTTTACAACAATTATCATTGAATGTCTTCAAAAAGGTGCTAAAATACAAAGAAGAACTATCCGACTAATTGATTGACATTGGGTTAAATATGGGTTGTCAGTATATGTTGGCATATCAAAAATTAATTGTGAAATTTCTATGCATTTATCGATCTTGTTTTACTTAGCTCCATCTATAATTAATAGAACAAAAAAATATTTTATATTAAGTATATGATTTGTTATAGGGTATAAAACTTATAGGAAACAAAGTATGGAACTGCACCAACAAATGAAATGTTGAAAGATGGCATGAAATTTGGTTTTGAAAAAATGTGTATAGTGCATGAGTCAATTCTTTCTATGGTACGTCATTTCTTTTTGATTCACATTGATGTATATTATTTAATATTGAAATTTTCAATATTCTCACCAATGTATATGCACTCATTATAGTTTATTTTTATGTTTGTAGATTGAAGGTGAAGAAGAAGAAAACATTCAACACTGTGAAAAAAACATTCCTCAAAATAACCCAAGTCATGGAAGTAGCTCGAGCAGTGACAACAGTTCAAGCGAAGAATGTTGATCATTATGTTTGGATATCAAAGCAAGGCCTTGTATTTTTTGAAATATTTGTCTATGAAATTAGACGTTTTGTTTAATGTAATGGACATAGTGTCCCAATTGAAAGACAAAGGGATACCAATAACTTTCACCATTTTGTATGACAAAGAGTGTCTTATTCATATATATATAATAAAATGTGTTTTAATTTATTCTATTCTGTTCTCGATTGTCACTATGAAATGTAACACCACTGATTAAATATATATATGATTAAATAGTATAATGAAGAGATGTGAAATATGATGATATGATATAACAAATTAATCCAAACATCACATTCAAATGCACTAATAAAAAATTAATTGATATGAATACTGTTATAATATATGTGTCTACTTTTGATGAATAATGAATTTTAAAAAATCACAATAATTATGATATGATGTAACAACTTAATCCAAACGACCCATTCAAATGCACTATTAAAAATTTAATTGATATGAATATTGTTATAAGATATGTGTTGACTTTTGATGAATACTGAATTTTAAAAAATTACAATAATTGCATTGTCACAGGTCGATGTTTCTAAAAAATACAAAATGAACACCGGTGCGTGTTAGTTACTATGCACTGATGCATTTGTATGCTAAGGCGCACTGGTGCTTTTCAACCAATGGGCACCACAAAAATACCAATACCAATTAGAGCACTCGGTGCATTTTTTTGATACTGTGCACCGGTGCGTTTCTACGGCCTATGCACACCACCAAAATACCAATACCAATTAGAACGCTCGTTGCGTTTGTGTGCTACTACGTGATGGTACGTTTTTATAATACTACACACCATTGCATTGATACGACCTATGGGCACCACAAAAATACCAATACCAATTATAATGGCTCAGTGCGGTTTTAGACCTTAACGTCCCGATGCATGCACCTTCGACTGCCCAGGGGTGACTTTCTGGCTGACGCACACCGAAACGTTGCTAAATGCCCCAGGGTGTCCTAAATTTTTCTTCCATCCTAGTGCTTGGTAGGTTTAAAGTACCGATACGTTCATTGAAAAACGCACCTGTGCGTTGACACCTAATTAGCGCACCGATGAGAAAAACATTTTTAACAACCTCCAACCACCAAGTTTTTTTTAGTTGTGTTGAAATTCCGTTAGAAGTTCTGCCAAAACCTCCGTTACCGAAAATAAATGTTGTAGATTTTTTTTTTTTGACAATTTTGGCCAATTTTATAACACTAAAAACCTCCGTTATAACCTTTGCTATAGGGTCTTTTCCTTGTAGTGTTACCACATGACCAAACAAATGGATGGCTCTCAATATAATTAGTCACTATTAAAGGATCAATGGTTATTTTTAACAAGTACTCATGGAGGAAGTTAGGAATAACAAAGTCTTGTAATAAATTTCGGCATTAAGCCCAATAATAATTATGTCATTCCCAAAGAACATGAATTCCACGTGGAAAAATTAATCTGAAATCTATGGTTCCATACATGATTATGATGAAAAGTTTCATTAAGATATTTTTAGGTAAAAATGGACCTTCAAACAAAACAAAAATGTACTAACAAATCAACTTTCAAAAAAACCAATAAGATTCAAGATGATGATGTCATTCTCAGAGGTCAATTTTTTTAGGGCGAAAAGACAAAAACTACTTTGTTGTATTGTATTTTTGGATTTTACTCAAATGTCAAGTGTAGGCACCCATTGAATTTGGAATTAAATTCCACATCCAAAATTAAATTATGCATCCACTCAGTACCCGTTTCTATTTTTTTATCATGTATTTTCAATTTTTTTTTTATGTGGACCTACTCAAAAGTATGTAGAGTAGGTACTTGTTATATGTAGAATTATTTTTGTATTCAATGGGTGCCGACACTTAGACATTTGAGTAAAACTATAAGGAGATGAGCCAAAAATACAATTGCAAAAAAAAAAAAAAAAATTATTTTCCTTTAAATATCCATAACCCTTATTTTATTATTTTATTATTTTCCTCAAGAGACCCATTTTAGACTCCAAAATTACCCTAATGGTTGGATTTTACCATAGGAATTCCATGTTATACAATTTGTGTAGGAAGTGTAGTGTATAGCTATATTTTTATTGTTGGTGGTTGTGCAATTGTACTTATTAACATGTATAGGTGGAAATAAAGAGGGATCACATGTGATTGAATGTTGAGGATAAGTTCAATCAACACCCTCTAGTCATTCAAGAGAGATACATATTGTAAGAACCAACCAACATGTACACATTTAGCAAAATAATGCACAATATTATCCACTTTCCAAAGCTACTTCAAAGGGCATACATGTGGCACAAAACTATTCAACAAAGTGGGCATTCAATTTAGTTCTTGAACCTATAGAAAAAATTCTTGCTAAGCCAAAGAAAAGAGACAAAGGTAGTGCCTTGAGTTTTTATCAATAAAATTTTTTTATAAATTAATGCTAGGAGGGGAGCGAGACACATAAAAGTATAATGAAGCATATAAGAGGTTTACAGTTTTTTTGACGCAATTATTATTTTTGGTTTTCATTTTAACACAAGGTATATTGGAAAAAGTAATGAATTATGACTTCCTTTAGACATGGTTTACAATGAGTGCATAATATATGGACAATGAATTCTTGTAAAATCAAGCGATGTGAAAGGCATAAGTATGTAAAATCACCCATGGACCAAACTAAAAGACCTAAAAGACCTTTTGCAAAGAGAGGTGATTGAAGAACAAAGGAGAATTCACTTCATTTCTTGAGTAAAGTGGTTTACAACAATCTAATTTATAAGTGAAATAGAATCCTCTAGTGATAGCTAGAAGATAAGTCTTACAATGCAGTAAATAAAGATGTTATGTAAGCTTACGAGTTCCAAAGATTATTTATTTGGACTCTAACACCCCCCATAAGAAAAATATAGGGAGGAAATAAAGAAAACAAATAATGGGTCCTAGCAACAAGGCCTACCTAAGTACTCATGTACGACCTATCATAAATGAAGATAATGGAGAAAAACCTATAGAAAAAAATCTCCCCACCCATCCCCCAAAAAAATAAGTACATGAAAAAAATAGAGAAAGAAGGGGATGAAGGAAGGAGGGCGCAAGATGAACCCCCCAAGGAAAACATCATTCACTCCAAGAATCAGTCATAATTGAAGAAACCTTGATGATGCCAAGTAATTTATGAAAATATTTGCAACTTGCTCTTTAGTAGGCACATATTCTAGGCTCAGAATCCCATATTAGATAATTTGGAAAATAAAGTGCATATGGATCTCAATATTTTTGGTCCTTTGATGCTCCATAGGATTTCTAGAAATTTGCATTTCAGTTTGATTAATACACAATAAACTATTAGGTTGATTATGTTGAATTCCAAACTTATTTTGAATAATGCGATCATTGTTAGTGCCTACAAGGCCCCGAGAAATAAGAGCATGATGAAGATAGAAAAAAAAACAAACACTAGTACAAAATGGCTAATTAGTTACTAAAAAAACAACTAAAATTTGCATATAAGTGAGCATTTTTCAGTTGGTAACCAGTAGTAGCTAATTTACAGTATCTTATAACGCGACCAATGTTTAGTCGTTTTTAGGTTAGTAATTAATTGGTTTTCTCAAATTTATCATCTATTAGTATATTTAGTCATAAATTTGGTCAAGAATTTAGTCATTAATTGCCACAATTAATGAAAAAAAATATTACTATATGATGACCCGAGAAAACCAATTAATGACTAAAGAAATATGACCAAAATGTTGGTTGTGTTATAAGATACTGTAAATTAGCTACTAATAGTCATATATATGCAAATTTTAGTCATTGTTTGAGACTAATTAATGACCAAAGAAATATGACTAAATCATGGTTTGTGTTATAAGATACTGTAAATTAGCTACTAATAGTCATATATATGCAAAATTTAGTCATCATTTGTAATCACAAATTTATCATTTATATTAGTCATTTATCTTTTTTTGGTAGTTTCATCATCATTATATAAACGACTAATTTAATAGCTTATATTCATTTCACTTATTTTCATTAATAATCATTATAAACGACTAATTTAGTCGTATATTCATATTATTTATGTTCATCATTAATCAATATAAAATACTAATTTAGTAGTTTTATATTGATTTTATGTGTTCATTAGTAATCAACATAAATTAATTAGTATGATTTTGCGACTAAATTAAAAAAAAAAATGTCATACAATGTGCATGTTTATCTAATATGAAAACGCAAAGTTACATATGTTAATTACAATACTAAAAAATATCAAGTGAAACTATAAATAATTTCAACCACATAAACTATATTATATGAAATTTAAAGTAATACAATATGATTTTGCAACTTAATATTTGTTGGACTACAATTTTCTCATGAAATGTTGTTTCATCACTTCAAAAGATTATCATTGTGTTTCCAAGGCATTACAGGTGAATTCACCAACTCTGAATACTTGACCATCAGTCTCTATGTGTGTGTCTTATGCAGGATATTGGCTCTAAGGGTATCACTAGACTGGTTCTCTTCTCTCTCTCTTTTTGCGTTGGTCACTCCAATGTTATCGTTCTCCTCTTTCTTAAATTCATGCTTCTTACCATCAATATTGAGTTCCTTTTCTGAAAACAAAAGAATTTACAATGCAGAGTGTAAGACATGAAAGATGATGAACACTAGAATATAAGCTAAAGTAGACTATAAATGATTTATATGACATATTCCTCAACATCAGCAATGTCAAAGCCATTTTCCCCCATAAAAGTAAGAAACTTGAACAACTTTTCTTCAGTGGCCAATATGTGGCCAGATGACCTATATAAACAAAGCAAATAAAACATCACCATAGAAAAAATCACCTCAGTAACTTAGTATTCAACCTTCAAGAAAAGCTTAGGCACAATCATGCCAACTAAGTTACATGCTAAAAATATCAAGATGTAGATAACTTGCAAAATCTAATAATCTGTGGCGTGATGTGTTGGGAAAAATACTGAGAGGAGGGTTGAATCAGTATTTTAAAACATTAATAAAAAATTTCTTTTATTATGATTTTTGTATGCTACTTTCCTAAATTAAACCTACCTATATACGTGAATTTTATGCAGACAACTAGCATATATCCATTAAATGTATATTTCAGTTAAATATTCATTAGTTTGTCTTAAAACAATATGTTAGTGATTCATGAGACATTAAATAAGCAGTAAACAAAGTTCAGTAAGGACATAATAAAGCATTATACATAAGAAACACACATGAACACCAGGATTTAAGGTGGAAACCCAATGTGGGAGAAAACCACCATTTTTGTCGTCTTTGTCTTCAATTTTATTATTATGAAAAACTTCTTAAAATATTGTACTAGCACAGAATCATACTAGCACGCAGGAACCCACCTACAGAAGGCTACAACATTCACTCGTTCTCCAAATCCTACTGGAAGGGAGCTTCAACCCCTGATCTCATTTACTAGCACCCACTGGAAAGGAGATCTAACCCCCTGATCTAATCACCAGCTACTACTGGCAGGAATCTTCGACTTCCTCAATAAAGGATAAAATCCTCAGCATCGTCATGGACCACGTTTCATAAATTTCACAGCACGAATCCACAGCCGACAAATTACAACCTGTAGGCTACTTTTCATCAAATCTTCAGACTGAACCCACTACCATCATTTAAGAACAATACCATATATCAAAATTGAAACTGATCAATGTATCAAGTCATTCAACTAATCACTAAATCCTTGAATAAAACAACCACTAAACCAACCAAATAATCACTCAACCAATCACCAACTCAAATCAAACAACCTCTGCTTAAACATTCAAAACAGTGAGATCATTGTAACCAGAATATCATTACTGGACCCAAAACACTGCATCAACATACTGAAACAAATGCAACCCTGATCAATCATATGACAGAATATGTACATTAATTTTCTTAAACACACCTGCGTATATACACGATTTTCGTGAATGAAACCTATGTACAGATCTCAACATACCAAATTCTAAACTTCTGTTAATATGAACCAGACAATGAAATGCACACAGACATACTGAAACATTCTATCAGATCACAGATATCTGAACCTCAAATAGTTAGTTGTATCATGGAAATTCTTCAATAAATAAATACTCAATCAATTCAACTTTAGACAACCCAGATCAGCATAAAGACTTCATCGAACAAAAATACAACTATATTGTATAGACATATCAGACATTCTTTAGTAGAAAACCTAGCTTTCATATGCGCTAGCCATAATTATTTCTGCCTGTATACACAATTTTTAGGAATTAAACCCGCGTACATATCTCAACATAGTGTAGAATATATACGATACTACTTAGAAGATAAATCGCATGTGTACATGCCTTACCTGTGACAAACCCACGTACAAATATACAATTTTTTTAACTCACAACCGTGTCGCACATAAAAACTTTAGACATACCATATCATGACATACACAGTAATAAACACACTTCAAATCTTAGATACAATCAATCCAAACAAGATCATACAACAAGTATGCATTTAATGTCTAATGATATTGATTCATCATTGAGTCACTAGTTGCATACTTATTTCAGATCAATTACTCATCAATAGCCCATAAAATTCAATGATACTTCAGATCCAAATATTCATCAATAACCCTCACACATTCACGCACTATCACTTTGATCTTCACCCCCTTATATAGCTTAGGCATTAGCCAATACCACAAGTCAAATCCACACTAGTGCCGGTGGTAAACTTTGACAGGATCAAATAATTGTTACTCCGCTCAATAATGTAGGCTAATAACATGGTAAATACCCTTGGTATTTAGGGAATCATAGCGCACCAAATGTACTCTCCTTTTCTTCTTCATACTTGTGTGTGTACGCGAATCTGCTTCATATAACCCATGTATATTTCTTCAAATGTTCACCTTTATAATTATTTTGTCTCTGACTTGCATACCTCTGTCCAATCATTCCATCACTATTCAATCACTCTGTCACCTTTGAACTGGCCTATGTACTCATCCTGTCAACACATACTTATCCTGCTACAAGTGGGTTTCCATCAAGGACAACACATACATAATAATTCCAACAACTCCCCTTTTGGACATGATGGCAACCATGTTGTTGTTTGATCTCCACAAGCTGTAGATTCTTGTAAAAAAAATCAATTTTACAGTTCAAACACCAAGTTATTCTCCCCCTTTGACATCAAGGGCAAAGGGTGGACCAATGCTGAATCAAGGCCTCTCTTTTCTTGTAGATATAACAGATTTGATTTGTACTATATATTGACCATGCTCCCCCTAAGCACATTCTAAAGCTTCTAAAATATGAAGTACACGACTCTAGGACTCAATTGAATATGACATTTCCTATCACCAAGGATTCAAACTTACATCAACCACCCAACCAAGTGAATTTACATAACATCATCTACCCATTATGTGATTACATACAAAAATGACTTGACCTTAAATAGTCCAAACATGACTAAGTATTGCAAGAATTACATTATGGGAATTTACATGACCTTTACATCAAATGACAGATATGATTTTTATAACCAAGACCAAAATACTACATCATAGAATCATTCAACCAACTACATAAGTTTCTTCAACAATATTGTAAACATAATTCCAACAATGCATCATTAGCAGCAAGGCTAATGCTCCCCTTGAACCTATGCTGCATGTTTACTGTCAGATCTTCCCACATCAACTCATACATCAAAGAATCTCTAGAAAAGCATAAATTTTATATTGGACCAACTCATATATCATCATTACTTAAAACCATTTATAAGTAACATCAGTAGACTGTAACCACCAACATCGGGACAGGAAATTCAATTAATAACTTACTGAAACATATCAGAATATGCTCTTGAGGTTGTCCCTTCATTTCTCTATAAGAGAAAGATATATGTGATTTTCTGTATAGGAACTCACGTATATGCTCATGGCTTGTCTTTCATAAAATCCAAGTACAGAAAGTAAAATCCTGAAAATATCAATTGTACTTGAAAGAATGAGCAGACTGTTCAAAAAAGAGATGGAGAAAAGACTACTTCAAGTTTTTGTTTGAGATATTCAAATGATTCTCGTGGAAGAGGTTTTGTAAATATATCAACAACTTTTTCTTTTTAGGGAACATACTCCAGTTTGAATTTTCTTTCAAGCACTTGTTCACTTAAAAAATGGTACTTAATTGGAATGTGCTTGGTTTTGGAGTGCATGACGGGATTTTTTTGAAATGCTAATAGCACTTGTATTATTACACAGGATGGAAATGGTTGGAGAAAACCTTATTTTAATATCCTGCAATGTTTGCATCATCAAAATAATTTGTGTGCAACATGATGCAGCAACAACATATTCTACTTCTGCAATAGATAAGGCAATAGAACTTTGTTTCTTGCTAAACCATGATACCAAATGGGGCCCTAGATAAAATTCACCTCCAGTAGTGATTTTATGGTCATCAACATTTCCAACCCAGTCTTCATTTGTGTAAGCATGAAGAGTAAGATCTGAATATTTGGGATACCATAAGACAAAGTCTTGAGTTCCTTGTAGATATTTGAATATTCCCATAACTATCTCAAAATGAGTTTCCTTTGTATTTTCTTGGAAGCGTCTAACAATCCCAACCGAATGCATGATATTTTGTCTAGTACCTATTAGATAAATTAAAATTCCAATCATAGACCTGTATTCTGGTTGATTCACTATGGGAGATTCATCATGTGAGTTGAGACTACATCCCGTCATCATTGGAGTACATACTGGTTTGCAGTCTTCCATCCCACATTTCTTCAAAATCTTCTTGAGATATTTTTTTTGTGGGAGAAAGATGCCATCCTTTACTTGTTGCACTTGTAAACCAAGAAAGTATGTTAGTTCCCCAAGTAAAGACATTTCAAATCCTTGTTGCATAACAGAAGAAAATTTTTGACTCATATATGCTTCATTGCTTCCAAAGATGATATCATCTACATAAACACCAATAATTAGCAGTTTATCATCATCTATTTTTGTGTAGAGGTTACTATCTATAGACCCTTTTATGAAACCTTGTTGTTGTAGATACTTGTCAATACAATAATACCATGCACGAGGGGCTTGTTTTAGCCCATATAATTCCTTTTGTGAGTTTGCAAAAACGTTTTTCATCATTTCCTAGAATGAAACCTTATGGTTGTTCAATATACACTTCTTCTTCTATATCTCCACTAAGGAATGCTGATTTTACGTCCATTTGATAAAATTTGAAATGATGGAAGCTTTAAAATGAAAGGAACATTCTTATAGCTTCAAGCATGGCTACATGAGAAAATTTTTCCTTAAAATATATTCCTTCTTGTTGAGCATAACCTTTGTAAACAAGTCTTTATTTTTTTCTAATAACTTCTCCATTTTCATTAAATTTATTTTTGAATATCTGTTTTGTCCCAATAACATTTTTATCATGAGGCCTTGGAACTAATTCCCGTGTATGATTATTTTCGATTTGATCAAGTTCTTCATCCATGGCCTTAACCCAACATTCATCTTTGCTAGCTTGACTTAAATTTTGAGGTTCAATAGTGGATAATAAAGCTAAATAACTAGGAGTTACCACAATATTTCTTCGTGTTTGTACTCCAGCTTCCTTTTCACCTAGAATTTGAGTTTTTGGATGATTCTTTTGAACATGCATGGATCTAGTCTTTTCCCTAGTGGTTATGCCTTCTTCTGATGCTTCATTTGTTTCTTCTTATATATCCCTTTGATTTTATGTGGGAAATATTTCATCATCATCATCATCTGTTGTTGTTACCTTTTTGGAATCCGTTCATGCTTAATCAATTCCAACAATCTTTTGAAGTCTCTTGTTGTAACATTTGTGTCCTTTGATTCTAGATGAGTAACCAAGAAGAATTCCTTCATTTGTCCTGGCTTCAAACTAACCAAGTTTTTCATCATTATTTTTTATGAAACATTTACTTCCAAAGACTCTAAAATACTTTGTAGTGGGAGGCTTACCATACCAAAGTTCTTAAGGAGTTTTATCATGGTTTACCTGAACATGAGCTTTGTTGAGAATATTTACTGTGATATATGTTCGTTCACCCTAGAATGTATTAGGCGTTCTGGAATCATCAAGCATAGCACGATCCATTTGTTGAATTGTTCTATTCATCATTTCTGCTACCCCATTTTGTTGAGGAGTTCTGGCTACAAAAAAATTCCTTTTGATGCCATGTTGTTCACAGAAATAAAAAAATTCATCTGATACGAATTATCCTCCTCTATCAGATATGAGGCATTTGATTTTTAGATATAACTCATTTTCTACTAATTATTTTATAAATATTTTGAATTTATTAAATTCTTCATGTTTGTGTTTTAATAAAGTGATCCAGGACATTCTAGATAATTCATCAATAAATAAGATGAAGTATTGTTCTCCTCGAGGTCACTTTTTCCTTACTGGTCCAAACAAATCTGTATGAATAAGTTCAAGAGGCTTACTTTCTAATCCTTATTTGGCATTGAATTGTACCCTGGTTTTCTTATTGAATTGGCATGACTTGCATATGGTATTTTCTGGTAAGGTGGCGTTGGGAAAATCGCGAAAAGCTTTAAGCTTGCTTGATTTGTGTAGTTGAGAGAAGCTTAGATGTCCCAACCTTTTGTTTCATAGCCAACTTTCCTTCGCCTTACTTAAATAACATTGTTCTTGAAAGCCTTTCAAGAAATAATGATTACTCAAAGTTCTTGTTACCTTTATTATGGTCTTCCCTGTGTCAAGTTCACAAACCACACATTCTTTTGATCTGAAAAAAAAAACCTCACTTCCTTGGTCGCACATTTGACTAACACTTAACAAGTTATGCTTCAATTCATTAACAAATGTAACATTACCAACTTTAACCTTTTCTTTTAGAAAAAAAGATCCTTTACCTTTAATGACAACAGGTGAGTCATTTCCAAAAGTAACATTCTTTTCTTTATCTAATTCATTGTATTAAATGAGCTTATCTTTATCACCTATCATGTGTTTTGAGCAACCGTTGTCAATAAAACAGTGATTTTCTTGATCTTCCGCATATAGTGCTATACCAAAAATTTCATATTCTAAGTTATTCCTTTTCCATACCTTATAAGTTGTTGTTATTTTCTCCTTCTGGGATGTTGGCTGTATTTTTGCTCCTGCATTGAGATTCCTCATGTCCAAAGTTATTTCAAAATGAGCATTCAATTTCATCTTGAAGAGGTAAGAAATTATTATACGTATTTTTATTCATTCTTATCTCATTCTTTTGTTTTCTTCCTTATCTAGTCATGATGGTTTTGTATGCAACACATTAAGCATCCTTTTGACCAAAATTATGGCATGAGAAACATTGTCCATTAAAGTATAAATTTATGTGATAATCGTATCAGTTGGTGTTTCTTACCTTTTGATTGAAGCTTCTGTTTTTTTTTATCCTTGGATTAGAGCGGGCATGATTTACCTGTGAAGTATCTTTATTCACTTGTTGAAAGCTAGTGTTTTGTTGACTTCTTTTTGTTGCATTAAGATAACTTTTTGTTATTGTAGAGCGCTTTTCAATCTTTTATGTTTCTCCATTGTATCCAAGACCTATCTTCATAAGAGGAGAGCATTGTACCTTAATGATTTCATCTAAGGTTTCAGAACCTTTAGAAAATCTAAGATTTAAAGTTTTTATCTTCTCAATTTCCTTTCTTAGACTTACTATTTCACATTCTAGCTTTTCATTATGCTTCTCGTTTTCTATGGTTTGTCTTTAAAGTATCTATAGTTATTTTATCTTCTTCTAAACATAATTTAAGCTGAGTGATTTATTCAAATAAATCCTTATGTTATAAAGCATCCATGAATTTGTCATCAAAAAAATTAGTACTTATTTCAAATGCCATTAGTAATTTAAAATCTTAATCAGACTCTCCCTCTTCACTATTTGAACAACCATCACTATCTTCATGAGTATAATAACTTCTCTTGTTTTCAAACTGTTTCCTATTTCCTTTTGCAATTTCTTTCTCCTTTTCATGGTTTTTTTTATAAGTACACTTAGCAACATAATGACCAAATATACCACAAACAAATCACTTGAAGGGAAGCTTACCTCTGAACCCTCTGGTACCTAGCTGGAGTTTCTTTAGAAAATTTACCTCATCTTCTTCAGATATATAACCTGATTTCTCGTGTTCTTCCTTTTATTTTTCTCTTGCAACTTCTTTGAATGCAACGTCTCTAATTTATGAGGGACCTCCTTTTATCATTTTAAAGGATGTTAAAATCCCATGGAGTTTTACGACAGTAAGGTTCTACAGGTCCTTATTTTCTTCAATGGAAGGCACTTTTGACTCAAATATCGGAGTTAGAGATCTCAAAAAAATTTCTACTAAAGTTGAGTCTTTTATATCTTCTCCCATATTTCTCATACGATTCACAATATCATCTACTCTTAGAAATAAACTTGCAATAATCTCATCATTATGCATTTTGAGAGTTTCATATTGAATTCTAAGAGTTTTAAGTTTAGCACCTTTTACCTTGTCATTGCCTTCATAGATATGGATGATTTTTTCCCATATAGCCTTTGCTGAATTTAGATGCAAAAATTTGACAAATTTTGATTCTTTTAGCCTTCCCAACAAGGCATTGACAACTTTTGCATCTGTTTAATATCTCTTCTTTCCTTCCTCACCTATGGGAACTATGGTTGGATACTAATAACCTCCTTTAATGATTTTCCATACATCTGCTCCAAGAGAATGTAAATAAGATCTTGTTCTTGTCTTCCAGAAAAGTAGATTAGTTTCATTGAAGAGTGGTGACCTGATAGATGTTGTCCCTTCTTGATTGCTCATCTTGGTGGATATTCCTTCAAGCAATCAAGCTTATTTTGAAGGACCTGCTCTGATACCAATTGTTGGGAAAATTACTCAGAGTGGGGTGAATCATTATTTTAAAACATTCATAAACTTTTTCTTTTATTCTCATTTTTGTACGCTACTTTCCCGAAGTAAACCTACATATATACACGTATTTTATGTAGACCACTAGCATATATCCAATAAACTTCTATTTCAGTTAAATATTCATCAGTTTGTCTTAAACCAACATGTCAGTGATTCATCAGACATTAGATAAGAAATAAACAAGTGCAACAGGAATAGAATAAAAAATTATAGAAAAGAAACACACATGAACACTAGGATTTAAGGTGGAAACCCAATGTGGGAGAAAACCACTGTTGTTTTCATCTATGTCTTTAATTTTATTATTATGAAAAAATTATTACAACCTTGTGTTGGCCCTCAGTTTTGATCAAATTTTCTTATTAAAAATCCACCTGATTTCCATCATATTCCACCTTATATCATCAAAATATGCCTTATTTTTACCTTATTATGCATATTCAGGTAAATAAATTATGTTTTTCAATTTTTAGAGATTTTGTAAAAATTGGGTTCAAACTAAACTAAAATAGGCCCGGTCAACGCTAGTCAAAAATGACATATTTTTCAGAAATCCCTAGGAAAAAGAGAAGAATTAGTATTTTTTGGGATTTTCCAGATTTTGTGAAACTGAATTGATGAGTTCAACTTGGATGGATGGGATTAGGATGGATAATACTGTTAGAGACATTATAGATTAGTTTTTTTATCATTTATCTATTCAAACCAAGCTTATGAACCATTCAAGCATGGAGAATTTGTATAATTTTATATTGAGACTTCTCAATATTTTGAGATAATTTGAGGAACCAGTTTCACCTTCTATTTTTTTTCATGTTGTGGATGATTGATTGAATTTTCTATAGCTAATAAGTTCTTCAAGTGTGCAAGGCAAGGGTGGATGGCCGCCATACCAAGCTAAGTACACTTTTTGGTTAAGTTAGTAGAATTTTCATGAACTAGTTTTGCTTCAGATTTATTCAGTCATTTGCATGTGTGAAGATCTATTATGTTTGCTGGATGATTTTTAGTTTAATTATAATCTACATATGAATGGAAAAACAAGATTTTAAGTTAAATTATCCTTCTATTTTATCAAGAACAACAACTAAAATTCATCTTCTTTTCCTTGCTTGAGTTATTTCCTGAATTTCTAGTTTTAATGAAATGGTAACATTGATGGAATATAATTGTAAAGAAGGAAAACCTAGACCTCCTAAGTTATGAGCCTCTTCTCCTACTTTTTATACATCACAAACTATTGTCAATCAGTTATTTGGTTTCTCTTCATGAAGGTAGTACTATGGGGAAGGAAAATCATGATCTCATAAGTTAGGAGCATTTTCCCTCACTTTTTACATATTGAATCATAAATTACTTAGTTAGATTTTATATTTGTAATATGCATTTTTTTCAATTTCTACATTTTGTCTTCTAAAATTTAATAGTTCTGAAATCCATTTATTTTTGAAATGCTTCCAAGTTTACAAACCCAAATTGATAAGTAAATACTTGTGTTAGTTTACCCAGTAAATTGACCCAACATTTTTGGCACCACTATCGAGGAAGAATGCATAAATATAGTAAATTAGGAAGATTAAAAGATTAAAGAAACAAAAAAAAAACACAACAAAAACAAAAAAAATAGTTTTTCTTTCAGTTATGTTTCTTTATGCCTAGAGAAAGAGATAAAAAGGTATATTTACTAAAAAAACCCCCCAAAAATTCAACCACCCATAGGAGGAAGACCATCTGGACTAATTACACGAGTTGCTGGGAGACCAACTCTAGAGGAATCAAAAGAAAATAAAATATCAAGACAAAGTTTGACTCTTATTGAAAGACAAAACTTGTTAGCCTATGTAGTGAAAAAAAAACAAACACCAAAAGAAACCCCTTTCATAGAAAAAGAAAAGGAGACAAGGAGACCAATTGTTAAACAATTAGAGCAACTAGTTCTTGAACAAATAAACATAGTTGAGGAGACATGAATTCAACCTCTTATTGAAACATTACAAACAACTGAAGAGAAATAACGGAGGAAGGAGAAGGATATAATATACCAATAATGACTTCGGAACAAAGACTTCAGTATGAGAGGCAAAAAAAAGAATGGCGGAGAAAAAGAGAGGAAGACAGGAGAATAGAAGCAGAGAGAAAAAGAGAAGAAGATGCAAAAAGAGAATATGACAACAAAATAAAGAATGATATAAAACCAAACAATGATCATGAATCTACCTTTGGCTTCCCAATACTAGACACAATAGAAATCCTAGTAGAAGAAGTGAAAATGAAGAATATTTCACCTTATGTTTTGCCCAATTTTTATGGAATGTCAATTGAAGATCCTGATTCATTTATGTTTGAGTTTGATATCTTATGTTGTACTTATGACTACACAGATGGCACACATAAAATTCGTCTCTTTCCTACTAATCTGAAAGCAACAACATTAAAAGAGTTTATGGAATTAGGAGAACACACCATTTCCTCTTGGGATGTCATGAAGAGTTTTTTTCTTAAAAAGTATCAAGCTATTATGGGCCTAAAGACTCAAAAGAAGATATTCAAAATGTCACAAGAAGAATATGGGAGTTTGGAAGAGTACTTGGAAATATTCCTTTACAATCTACAAAATTCTAAACAACACTCTCTGACCTGATACCATTCACAATTTTTTTCTTTTTAAAGGTATCAAAGATGAATACCTTGATATTCTCGATATAATGGAAAAATCAGACATCTCAAACTTTCCATTTGATGAAATTTCTTAACTATGTCAAAAATATTCTAGGGGAAGCGAAAAAAGTGGAAAAAGAGATGTTACATCAAGAGCTTCTAAATCTGCAACAGGAGGAGTAACAAGAGAAGAAATAGGAATTTTTTAGAAAATTTTAAAACTAATCTTTTGAGCACTTAAGGAAAACAAGTTGATGTTTTGAAAGCAAAGAAAAATAAATATGAACAAGATCAAATCTTATCAATCTTTTGTCTTAAGTGTAGAAATAAACATCCACTAAGATAATGTCCTTTGGATAGTATTCAGGTGTGTGGACTTTGTACAAAAAATCCTTCAACTGAAAATTGTCCAAAGCTTAAATAATTTCAAATGGAAGAAGTATAATGGACATATTCTCTTTACTATATGACACCAAGGAGACCTTGGCAACCAAGGACTCCTCAACAATTCCCTCAAAAAATTCCCCAAAATTATCAGTATCCTCCTACTTCATGGAATACTCCAATGCCATGGTAGGCTTAGCCTCCACAACAATACCAAAACCAACCTGCAGAAGGCTGGTGAGGATATAGTTATGGAACCCAGCCACCTCAACAAATGTACCCTCAACAAAACCAACAGCCATATCAACAACCATATCCTCAACAACCATTTCAATATCAACAATTCCAGCAACAACTTCAAACAATGCCATTTCCACAACAAAATCCTGCACCCTTACTAACTCAACCACAACAGCTTAAAATTCCTTCTAACCAACCCCCACCTAGACCAACTCAATTACTAGCTCAGCCAGTAGCAAATTCGAGTAACAAGGTGGAGAGACCAACATATAATGTGGAAGAAGCAACATATTTTTCTGCATATTCTATTCTTCCTATACAAGATGTCCAATTAAGGTCTAGGAAAGTATTACAGAAATATTCTCCACTAATCATAGAAGAAAAAAATGAACAAGGAGAATAATCTAAAAAATCTCATCTAGGAAATCAAATTCAGAAAGGAAAATCTATTATGACTCAAACGCCACCTTATCCAAAGAGGTTAGTAGAGCAGAAAATTTCAATTTCTCTTCATGAATTTGATCTTTTGGATGAATTAAAGAATTCTTATGTCAAAATTCCTTTGTTGTAGGCTATCAAAGGTATTCCAATTTATGCAAAAATAATAAAGGAATTATGTATTAAGAAAATTGGCAGAAAGAAAAAAGATCCACCCACAATCCAGGTCATTGGAAAATTAGCTAGTCTCATGTCTGCAAAAAAAACAATTGAAAAATATATTGATCCTGGGATACCTATGGTTACCATTTCAATCAATAATTTTTTAGTTTCAAATATCGTAATATATTTGGGAGCAGCTATTAATGCCATGACAACAAAAACTATGAAATATTTGAAATTGCCCAATATTCAACCTACTACTACAATTTTGGAGCTAGTAGATAGATGTAAAGTTGTACCAGAGGGAATATTAGAAGACTTCATTGTTTCTTTGGATTCATGGTAATATCCTGTATACTTTCTAATCTTGCAACCAAAAAGAAATCTAGGAGGCCATTCTTTAATTCTAGGCAGACCATGGTTAGCCATAGAAGATGCCTTTATTAGATGCAGATCAGGAAGTATGATAATAGCACATGGGGATGAAAGGAAACATGTTACACTCTATCCTACAGCACAATCTCCTTCTTTATTATCATGGCTTGATGAACAACAAAAACAAGAAACTAAATCTGTTCTAAGTATTAATCAAGTCTTTAATTTTAGAGAAGAGGAAGAAAATGAGGATCTAATAGACCTTTTCATCTCAGGACCTAATATTTGAGAGAAGTTAAGAATAACACAATATGAAGCTTCAAATCATCTTTTAAATCAATTCTTTCAGGAAAATTGTACTCTTCAATCATTGCAAAATTCATTTGAAAGTATTTTTCCTGTTAGCTCAATTACCAATTCACAAAGAAATATCATTGAAATCAATCGTAGAAAGAGTTTAAATATTGGTAATAATTTACAATCATCACAAGAACAACATGTATTGCATTATTACAGAAATATTCAAAAAAAAATTCCTGGGATTATATATACATGTAAGGAATTCATATAAAGACATGTATTCACCATATCTATACTGATGATCATATCAAACCAGTTAGGCAACCACAAAGAGAATGAATCTTATGATGAAAGAAATAGTGAAAGAGGAACTGCAAAAATTGTTACAGGTAGGATTCATCTATCATATTTCAGATAGTCAATGGGGTTCTCCCTTAGTTGTGGTGCCAAATAAAAATGGAAAATGGAGAATATGTGTAGACTCTAGGGAACTGAATAAAGCCACATTGAAAGATCATTTCCCATTCCCATTCATTGACCAAGTACTAGATTAATTAGCTAGAAAGAAATTATTTTCTTTCCTTGATGGATTTAGTGGAAACAATCAGATTAAGATAACATTGGAGGACCAGGATAAAACCACATTTACTTTTCCATGGGGAACACATGCATATAGTATTTTACCCTTTGGGTTATGTAATGCACCAAATAATTTTCAAAGAGAATTCCTTGCAGTATTTGTTGATCTAATTCATGAATGTGTAGAGGTCTACATGGATGATTTCAATATATATGGAGGTACATTTGATGATTGCTTGAATAATATTGAAAATTTTTAAAAATATGCATAGAGACAAATCTATCCCACAACAATGAAATTTTTTGTATTATGTTAACTGAAGGGATGGTGTTGGGACACCACATTTCTTCTTCAGGAATCAAGGTGGACCCAACAAAGATACAATTCATTGTAAACTTAATGCAACCATCAACATAGAAAGAAGTAAGAAGTTTCTTGGGATATGCAGGCTATTACAGAAGATTCATTGAAAATTTTAGTAAAATATCTCTACATCTATTCAAGTTACTTGCAAAAGTTGCTCAGTTTCAATGGACAAAAAATTGTCAAAATACATTTGAAATATTGAAAGAAAAATTGTCAGTAGCACCCATTCTTCGAGGACCAAACTAGTCATTTCCATTTCACATATCTATTGATGAATATGTTACAACTATAGGAGCATCACTTGGAAAAAAAGAAAATCAGTTTATTTATGCCATATACTTCATATGAAAAAAATTAAATTCGACAGAATTGAACTATATAGTCACAGAAAAATAAATGTTAGATGTTGTGCATGCAATTAATAAGTTTAGGCATTATATAACAGGATATCAAGTTTTCATTCATACATACCATTTAGCCATTAAATACTTAATGAACAAAGCAATTACAAATGGAAAAATTTCTAGATGGTTATTATTAATGCAAGAATTTAATATCATTGTTCTAGACCAACCAGGTAAAGATAATCAAGTAGCAGATTTTCTGTCAAGACTTCAATCACCTAATGATCCAATTCTTGTTTCACAAAATTTTCCAAATGAACATATTTTTTCTATAATAGCTAAAACCCCATGGTTTGTAGATGTATCCAATTATTTTTTATTTGGAATATTACCATCATATTTCACCAATAGGCAGGAAAGAAAAATAATCATAGATAGTGCTAGATATAGTTGGGTCAATGGTGACCTCTTTTATACTAGTTATGATCTATTAATAAGAAAATGCGTTAAAGAAGATGAAATTCTAGATATTTTGAAAGCATGTCATGACGAGCCATGTGGTGGCCATTTTGCAGACAAGCGAACAACATGCAAGGTGCTCAAACTTGGCTACTACTGGCTAGAAATCTTCAAGGACTCAAAAGCCTATGTTAAAATATGTGGCAATTGGAAAAGAATTGGAAGACCTATAATATCATATGAAATTTCATTGAAACCACAAGTACTCATAGAACCATTTGAACAATGGGCTCTTGACTTTGTGGGACCAATTAACCCACCTTCAAATGGAAAGAATTATATTCTAGTGTGCATAGATTATGTTACAAAGGGGATAGAAGCAAAGGAAGTGGCAAGAGAAATAGAATAAACAGTGGTTTCATTCCTCTTTGAGGAAATATTTGTCAGATTTGGAGTTCCAAGACATATTGTTACAGACCAGGGAGCACAGTTCACCTCCAAACTTGTTCAGGATCTTACGGAAAAGTATAAAAACAAACATAGAAAGTCTACTTCCTACCATCCCCAAGCAAATGGACAAGTAGAATCCACTAATAAATTACTGGAAAATGTCATGACAAAAAAACTACAAATGAATAGAAAGGATTTGTCATAAAAGTTAAGAGATGCACTATGGACATACATAATTACAAGGAAGAATACAAATGGATTCAATCCATATTAGTTGGTATATCGTAAGGAAGTTTTGTTACCCATTTAATTTCAAATCCATACATATAAACTTGCAGCATAATTGGTATTGGACCTGTAAAAAGCACCACAACAGAGAGTCATGCAACTAAATGAACTAGATGAAATCAGACAACAAGCAATGGAGCATACATCACTAGTGAAACAACAGAGAATCAAATGGCATGACATATTTATTAAGAATAATTTTTTTCATAAAAGAGGCTGGGCATTACATTTTGACTCCAAGTTCAAATATTTCAAAGAAAAATTTACAACTCATTGGCTTGGGCTACATGAGATAGAGGAAATTTTTGACAATGGAGCAGTTAAAATAAAAACAATTGATGAAGCAACAATTTCATTTTTAATCAATGGACATAGGCTTAATGTCTATTATAATCCTATCAATAAAGTGGGCTTTCTGAAAAGAGTCTCAACAGAAATAATATGGAAATAATGGAACAACATAGTAATATGCCTTCCTTACTTTCTGAATAAAAAATAAAATAAAAATAATAAAATAATAAAGGAGTTTGGTTGTGAAAATCCAGGAAACTGGCACAATACAAACTCAAATTCATATCAAAAAACAATAGTGGGTGACCTCTCCATACCACTAGACCCATAATTTCTCTCCCAAGCTCTAGATCTTCCCTTAATAGGAGAAGAATACCACAAAGGTTTACATTTCAAAGAGAAAGGTTAGACATTCTTCTTAGAAAAACAGAGAAAAGTATCCTTTGACAAAGAAAAAGGAATCCCAAGGGACTGCTTAAGTGAACCATGGTCAGAATTAGTATTGATCATCCAAATATATTTTAAAATGTGACAAGTGGTTCAGTGTAGTCTAT
Organism: Pinus albicaulis; assembly: GCA_034641835.2. Classification (NCBI taxonomy): domain Eukaryota; kingdom Viridiplantae; phylum Streptophyta; class Pinopsida; order Pinales; family Pinaceae; genus Pinus; species Pinus albicaulis. The sequence goes on from CM076571.1 coordinate 660,242,103, forward strand.
CTTTACCACATTCAGCTACTTCAACACATGAAGGGAGAATCCAAGATTAATCTACCCTATTTATTCTCAAGGAGCTTGATCAAAATGAGAGAGGGTGTTAAAAATAAAACTGAAGAAAAATAAGCGCACATTTATCATCAAGGGCTCATTAAAGTACTTGTATAACATCAGGTGAGAAGTAAGGGATTGATTTGGAAAGAATTTTTGGCTTAACATCATCTTGAGGGGCAAACAACAGAGGAAAATTTTGAACAAATGCATGTGACTAGGAGCATTATGAATTATCCTATGCATCCTAGAACTAGATCCATGAAGAAACAAGATAGTGTCATGATTGAGAAAGAAATATCCTTCCTTTCTATTCTTAGGAAGCCTAGGAAGAAAACACATGAAGAGCCAAGTGAAAAAGAAAAATACCCAGAGGTAGAAATTGTTGAACCTCCAACAACATCAAAACAAATTAATGAGATATTGCAAAGGATGGAGAGATGTCCAAGAAGAACCTTTAGAGAGGGATTCCTACCTTGAGCCACTTCATCACATGCATTTGCTAAGGAGACCATAAGAGAATAAAGAGAGTTGCATCAAGAAGAACACCTCAAGAAGATAGAAGAGTTGACAAGAGAGTTGGAGGTCAACAAGATTTTGGAAAATCACTTGAAGAAAGGAAATAAGATGTATAAAGAAAGCAATAAAAATCCAATCAAATAAAATGATAAATTGACCAAAAATCTTCGTAATCTTGAAACAAAGAACACTCTCATCTCCAAATAGGCTTATAGATGGCTCAAAGAGAAGAAAACATGGAAATATAAATATGAGAGACAAAAGGTAAAGGCCACCATATACAAGGAAGGAAGGTATGAGGGTATTGATTATCTTCTTTAGGCTACACAGCAAGAGACTACAGGGTCAAGGACAGTGGTCACATAAACACTTAGAAGATCAAAGAGGAGAAAGTAAGCATGAGGACATTCTTGAAGATTAGCGAGGGGGAGACGTTGGACCTCAATTTTGGTCAATTTTGCTTATTAAAAATCCACCTAATTTCCATCATATTCCACCTTATATCATCCACATATGCCTTATTTTTACCTTATTATTCATATTCACGTAAATAAATTTTGTTTTTCAATTTTTAGGATTTTTGTAAAAATTGGGTTTTAAGAGTATTTTTGGACGGAACTGAAAATTCCCGTAATAGCTTCATGGAAGTCATATGTGCAGGAAAACTAGGCATTATCTGAGCATAGATTTGGAAATATTGGGAACCACAGATGGAAAATCATCTATTGGTTCAGTCAAACTGAACTAAAACAGGCTTGGTCAACGTCGGTTAAACATGACCTATTTTTCAGAAATCCCTAGGAAAAAGGGCAGAATTAATATTTTTTGGGATTTTCCATATTTTGTGAAGATAAATAGATGATTTTGACCTATATGGATGGGATTAGGATGGATAAGACTCTTAGGGACATTATAGCTTAGTTTTTTTATCATATATCTATTTAAACGAAGCTTATGAACCATTCAAGCATGGGGAATTTGTATAATTTTATATTGAGACTTCTGATTATTTTGAGATAATTTGAGGAATAGTTCCACCTTCTATTTGTTTCTAATTGATCTGAATATGGGAAAACTTTTTATTTCTATGCAAGCTCCCTCATCAGTATTAAAAATGTGTTTAAGGATCGTCTCATTTAACCATTTGTGAAGGGGTTAAAATGTAAAGTTTCATGTGTCTTTGATGAGGTAATTATGAGTTAATTAGATTTTTAAAACTCATAAAAAACAAATGAAATGTAGTAAAATAACTCACAATAATCACATAACACAATGGATGATGATGGTGTTCACCCCTCCTGGGCTACATCTCCATGGACCTGCTTTAACTAGCTAGGCCCTCTTGGGATTATGAGTCAAAACTCTGATTACAAGCATCTGTGATACTCCAATGGATTTTTTTATTTTTTCATTGGCTTCATAAGACATGAAAACCCTAAAAATGACTATCAAATCTCTAAATTTGGTTACCAGCTCCTCTAGGCTTGACCTCTAACCCTAGTGGCCATGGGTTTGTTTAATCTCGAAAGTGACAACAACACCTTAATATGTGCTCCAATGCCTCTATAAATTGTACCATTGGGTTCATAGCATCAAATACATCAAAAATTGACTATTCACTCACTGAAAATGACCTTCAACTGATCTGGGCATGGCCTTCCCTCCTGGTGGCCCTTGGCTTCAAAATTCTTCAACGTGCCAAAAAAAACCTGTAGATGAGCTCCATTTCCTCTAAAAGTTGTTCCAATGGATTTATATCATGCCAATATACTAATAATGAATATCCTTGAGCAAAAATTGGTTGAAAATTGACCAAGATATGCCTCATTCAATTTTGGCCTAGAAAACTGCCACTAAATTTGACAAACTTCTAGTTAGCTCTGCTAATTTTGGAACTGCCACCGAATTTGGCGCTCCGAAAAATGGGCCACCAAACTAAACTCAGATTTTAATTACTATTAAGTGAAAATTATTGGGGTGGTTAGTGCTAATGGAAAAATTTACCATAGCTCTCCGCCTCTAGTCATGCGTCGTGGTCACATGTGTGAAGGGTTGGCCCCATTCGTTCCCCACCGATCCAGCAATACACATTAAGTACTAGTTCAGAATGATTGAAATCAATGAACCAGGCCCGTGGCCCAATAGTGGAGTGCACAATTTCTTGAGGGGAGGTCCCTGGGTCAAACCTAACCACCCCCCCCACCCATCGTTTTTTTCAACGCATTACATATGCGCCATTCGAAAACATTGCTATACCATAGCACATGTGTTGGGTGTTGGTTTTGTACATTTTTCCTACACTCATGTTCCTTATTTTTCCTCATAAAAATAACCAATGGGAGTATCTTTACTCCTTTTTCCTACCTTTTTACCCTAACTTGTGATATTTCACCTTGCTTTTGTTACTTTGCCAATTCACCAATTATTATGATCTATTATACCTTTTTACGACTAATTGATTGTGAATGTTTGGAGAAGGTCTATGGTCTTTGTGTTGTCCTTTCAGATGTCATTTGTAGAGCAAAATATCCCAGACACAGAGTTCACAGGAGTAGTTTAGATAGTGTTGTTACAACAAAGCGATGTTGTTACACCTTGCTGTTACAGACCCGCTAGCAAACTGTTGTTACACTCTGCTGTTACAGAATCATTGGAGAACTGCTGACATTAGTTGTACCATTGAATTCTCTTGTCTATATTGTTGTTGATCTATCCTCTGGAGGTTGCACTACAGCTGTGTTTCCATTATGATAGCTGTAGGAGTTGTTAGCATTGTATTTTGGGGATAATAGCCTAAGGGCAGTTCCGATTATAATATTTTATTTTCTAATCAAAACTTTATTAGGAAGTGGTTATAATTGTATGAGTTCTCTTTTGATCAACATGAGAATCGTAAGATTCTCATGACTGATCTATCCTTGTATTTTCTGATGTAACCACTATATAGCTCTTGGCCCTAGAGGTCGAGAGGTTTGCAGAGAACAACATTGTTTTGGCTTTGTAATTGTGTTCATATTAATACAGATCATCCTGTTATTTCTATTACATGTGTTATTCTATTTAGTTTCCGTTAAAGTTCTTTCTCTATCTACGCCTTTCTAGGGAGGAAGGGCCCTCCTTCTTAGTAGGGATTGCAGTGATTAAAGTAGTTGTGTGTATGTAATTTTATTTCAGTTTATGTATCATTAGAGTGTTGTTGCTGTTGTTCAGCTGAGAATATATCTTCTTTGATTTAAATACTTTATATGCTCTTACGCATATGATAATAGAAATACCAGCTGGGTACTTATTGTGTGGCGAGCTAGACAGATCAATTGAAGTGTGATTTCAATATTTTAGATTCTTTTATTTCTGCATGAGTGATTTATCTCCAGCATTTACTTCAGCAACGATTTCTTTTATTTGAAATTACTTCTGGTTGGTGTATCGGTACAGACAATGCAACAGTCATTGGAATAAACAGACGTCCCTAGATTGATAACTAAATATGTGTTGTTTAGTCATTTAATAAGTGATTTATATAGTCCAACATTTTGGCATCGTTGCTGGGGATGGTAGTGACGATCCAATCAATCAGAGTTGTTTCTAAGAAGTTCAATTTTCATGTGTTTTCATAGAGTGTCTCCAACAACACAATTTCTGGGCAGTAAGACGAGAGGTAAGAACCTACACAGCGCTTTAAAAAACTTGAGCGGGCTTGCGAATTTCTTGTTCGGACACTTAGGAATTTAATTTTGGGTGTTTTTTTATGGTGCCTTTAGCTATACAGTCGTTGGGTGGTAAGACGAGAGGTAAGAACCTGCACATCTCTCTAACAAGCTTAAGTGGGCTCACTGCTGTAGAAACTGAAGCACTTATACGATGAATTGATACGCATAGGACCCATGTGTGTTGGTAGGAAAACATCAACATCTACAAACACCCCCCACCCTACTAACTACATGAAATATGGGTCGTAAGAAGGAAAAAAAGAGTGCATATTTGGGAAGGAAAACATTCTTTGGAGATCTAATTTCAAGGGTAGAAAAGGAATAGTCCACGTCATACAGAGATAATAGGAAGAAAAAACCATAGAAAGAAGCTACCATATCAAGGCTTGGACCATCGGTGTCTTCAGTGGTTGGACCTCACCATTGTTCGAACAACATATCTACTCCTGATATTAAAACTCCAAATTGAAAACAATAGTGGAGAATTATTGATCAGGATCTAAGAATTGAAGGATACAGAGAGACCAGTGGGGATCATCAAGAACCTGAGGAACATCAGTTAGTTGATCATCAATTATATGATGGTAGTGTTGTTAAAAAATTGATCTTGGAGTAGCCTGATCCTTCTATTTGTCAATCTCCAGTGCAGTACTCTGGGGCTAGTTCATCCTATCAGGAAGAATCAACCATGGGGGACAAGAATGTTAAAACAAATAGCTCTGTTACTTTTTAATTCCCAATAGTAGTAACATGAGATGAGGCTCCTATGAACAACATGCCTTTATTATCCCTACCATTCTTTCAAGGGGTGGTTGTTGAAGATTATAATACCTTTCTGTTCGAATTCGATGTGTTGTGTAGAGGTTATGACTATACTTCAGATGCCCAGAAGCTGAAACTATTCCCTGCTACTCTGAAAGGAGCAACATTAAGATGGTTCATGAGATTGGGTGCTGGCACAATTTGAACATGGAATGATATGAGAGAATACTTCCTCTTTAATTATCAGGACTACTGCCGAACTAGAGATTTGAAGGACGAAATTTTCAGAATTGCACAAAAGGAGGAGGAAAGCCTGGAAGACTATCTGGAGCGATTTCATTACAATTTACATAGGTCTAAGTTAAGTAAATTAGATCCAGCAATTCTAAATCCAATATCTGTAAGAGGTTTAAGAGATGATTGTCTAGAACATCTGAACATAATAGGAAAATGAGACATATTGCAAGAAACGTTTGATGAGATAATGAAGCTTTTCCTACGTAGCTCAAGAGGATCACTCAAGGGGAAAGATTCAGTTCGGAACCCTTCATTTTGGATACAGAAGTCCACAAGTGGAGGAGTAACTAGAATAGAGATTGGGAACTTATTCGAGGATTTTAAAACCGATCTCCTTAGCACTCTCTCTGCCCATATCACTATGGTACAAGTTAAGAAGGCACAAGTAGAAGCTGAAGCAACCTTAGCAATATTTTGTCCCCGATGCAAAAGGAAACATTTGGAAAGAGAATTGGGACTGAATAGTGTCAACCTATGCAACATCTGTGAGTTGGCGCACTCTACAAATCAGTGTCCTGAGTTGCCCAGACTTAAGGCAGTGCTCCAATAATCAAGCGAGGATGTTCAATCTTCCTATTTTACCGGATCAAAGAGACCATGTCAGCTGCGACATATAGGAAAGCCTTCATATTTTTCTTCTTTTTATCCTTTGAATAATATTTATAATATTCAGAAATACCCATGGCAGTATCCTACTCCTTCCTCAATACAATTTCCTTCACCATGGAACCAGTGGCCATCTCCTCCACCAATGTAATATCTTCCATCACAACCCAATACTTGGGGTTAGAACTAGAGAGGCAATGGCCAAGGTCCAGTACCCCCTCCAATACCAATGCAACAACAAGAGTTACAAATACCTTCTATTTAGAATCCTACACCTTCTGTCCAACCCCAATTACCTGTACAACCTAATCCCAATCCAAATAATAAGGCATCCCAAAGCATGGATGCTCCAATTACCCTCCAGACTTATCTTATTAATCCTATTGGACTTAATGAGGTTCAGCTTCGGTCAAGGAACGTAATCAGATCTGAACACACTCCCATTATTATCAAATAAATTGAATCACCTAGGAAGGATATGGACAATTCTGAGGCAGCTGTTACACATGTAACAGCTGATACAACACCCATTGTTACATCTGTAACAGCCGGCTCGGGAAGGTATGTTGTTCCTACAATAGCCAATTCGAGTAAGGCTGGTACATATGTGGTAGTTGACTCAACTATTGGCATTCAAAATCCTCCATACCCTCAACGATTAACTAAAACTGGGCTGATCTTAGAAACTGAATCTGAATTCCTTAAGGAGCAAAAAAATTTATATGTATGGATTCTGTTGCTACAAGCTCTTAAATAAGTGCCTATATATGCTAAAAAAGTGAGGGATCTATGTGTCAAAATACCTGGGAGGAAACCTAAAGACCTTGATACTATTCATGTCATGGGAAAATTTCCCAATATTATGATTGATCAGCCTTTGTTGACAAAATATAATGACCCAGGGAACCCCACAGTGACTGTCCATATTGACAATCATCCTATAACCAATACCTTGATTGATCTAGGGGCATATATTAATGTTATGACTAAAGACCTCTTCATCTCTCTAGGACTTCATGGACTTAGACCTACACCTACAATGCTTGAACAAGCAGATAGGTCTCGTGTTAAGCTCGAAGGAATGATTGAATATGTGGTTATCACTGCAGCTTCCTGGAACTATCCGACTGAATTTCTCATTTTACAAACCAAATCCAATCTGGGGGGTCATCCTTTAATCTTAGGAAGACCGTGGCTAGCCACTGCAGATGCATATATTGGATGTAGGTACAGATCTATGGTGATTTCTGATGGACAGGCCATTCAGAACCTGAATCTTTATCCCCCAGCAAAACCTCATATGGATTCGAATAGTCCCCGGTGGGACGAATTTGCACCTGAATTTTATCTTTCCCTACCTCTTCTCATTCTTGGAAAAGCACAATACTTTAAGGATGAAACAGAGGACGATATTATTAATTGTTTTATCAGTAATCCACTTCATGTTGCCTCCATTAGAGATTTGGGAGAAGAAGGTGAGGAATATGATGTAATTATTTAACATTTGAAAACAACTCCACTTACTATCAGCAGTCCCATTGAAATCAAACCTAGAAAATGTTTAAACATCAATCCTAACCTCGCTATTGAAAAAAACAGATTTCTGATATAGCTGTTACAGAAATACAAAAAGGCATTTGCATGGGACTATACTGATATGAAAGGATTCCATCCTACCCTATGCACTCACCGCATTTACATAAAGAAGATTGCAAACCTGTTAGACAACCTCATCGCTGAATTAAGCTTGCACTTAAGGAGATAGTAAAAGAAGACTTGCATAAGCTCCTTAATGCGAATTTCATCTACCCTATTTCTGATAGTCAGTGGGTGTCTTTGCTTGTCATAGTTCCAAAGAAGAATGGAAAATGGAGGGTCTGTGTCGACTATAGAGAACTTAACAAGGCCACTCTAAAAGATCATTTTCCCTTAACATTTATTGATCAGGTCTTGGACACTCTTTCTGGAAAAAAAATATTTTCATTTCTAGATGGGTTTAGTGGCTATAATCAAATACAGATTGCTCCAGAAGATCAAGACAAGACAACCTTTGCTTGTCCATGGGGTACTTTTGCATACAGAGTCCTTCCCTTTGGTCTCTACAATGCACCAACAACCTTTAAAAGGGAAATATTAGGTATTTTTCCTAATATTTTGAATGATTGTATTGAAATATTTATGGATGATTTTACACCCTACATGAATGCCTTTGAGACAACATTAGCTAACTTGGAGAAAGTGTTGGAACGTTGTGAACAAACTAATGTTGCTCTAAGAATGGAAAAATATGACATGATGATGACCAAGGGAATTATGCTAGGACATTTCATTTCAAAAGATGGAATCAAGGTAGATCCTGCAAAAATTGAGGTAATCTCGAAAATCCTAACCCCTAAGACTTCGAAAGAGGTACGTAGTTTTTTGGGACATGCAAGATACTATAGGAGGTTTATAGATAATTTTTCAAATATTGCATCTCCTTTATTTTCATTACTGATGAAAGATGCATAATTTATGTGGACAGAAAAGTGTGAGCAGGCCTTTTTAAAGTTGAAGAACTGTGTAACAACAACACTTGTTTTACAAGGACCAAACTGAGAATGTCGTTTCATATTGCTACAGACGCATCTGACATGGCTATGGGTGCTTTTTTGGGGCAGCTGAGGATAAGAAGCCTTATGCCATTTATTACATCGACAAGAACTTAACTCCAACAGAACTTAACTACACTGTTACTGAGAAAGAATTCCAAGCAGTAATGCATGCTATCAACAAATTCCGGAACTACATCACCGGGTACCAAGTATTTGTACACACTGACCATGCTGCAATTCGATTTTTAATGAAAAAACTTGTTACTAATGGTAGAGTTACATGATGGTTATTGCTGTTATAAGAATTTTACATTATTATTTTAGATAAACCATGAAAAGATAATGCAGTTGTTGATTTCCTTTCTAGATTAACTATAAGTGATGACTGCACTACTGCTGAGGATTCTTTTCCAAATGAGTATCTTTTTTCCATTTCTACTCACTCACCATGGTATGCAGATATAGCCAATTACCTTGCTACTGGAAAATTTCGACACCAATTGTCTTCCAAGGAAAGAAGGAGGATTATACAACAGAGTGCTACCTACTCCTATATAGAAGGTAATCTCTATCACACTGGGCTAGATTTCCAGATTAGGTGATGTGTTAGAGAAGATGAGGTATTTGAGATCCTAAAGGATTTTCATGAGGAACCTTGTGGAGGACACTTCGTTGACAAGAGGACAGGACATAAAGTACTCTCAATGGGGTACTACTAGCCAACTATGTTCCAGGATGCCAAGAATTTTGTGAAAGGATGTGATAGTTGCCAAAGTATGGGCCAGCCTCTAAAATCATATGAGATGTCATTACAACCTCAGATAGTAATAGAACCATTCGAGAAATGGGCCCTAGAATTTGTGGGGCCAGTTAATCATTAATCACAACAAAAAGTGTACATATTGGTCTGCATCGATTATGTCACAAAATGGGTCGAAGCAAGGGCATTAACTAGAGCAACAAAGCAGGTTGTTTCAGACTTCCCTTTTCAAGATATTTTTTTTCGCTTTGGGATACCCATAGAGATAGTGACATATGGGGGTCCTCAGTTCACATCTCATTTGATCAAGAATTTGGTTGAAAAGTATGGAATCCATCATAGAATCACCACACCCTATCATCCTGTTGTGGCCAACAACAACCCCCCTTTTTTATTTAAGTATTAGTAATAATACTAAATATGAGGGGACCCTTAGTCAAAAAATCCAAAAAATTAATTAGTGCTTGTTTCCTTTCTCAAATAAAACTTACTATCATAACTTATGGAAATTCCTTAGGAAATCATTAAATACACTTAAGTTTATGAAAAATTAGAATAAAATATTTTCTTTGAAGAAAATATCGCATCCATCGCAATAAGTAGACATCCTTTGTAAGGCAGAATCTTTTAAAATGCGATTTCGCGATATTGCGATAGTGCGATCCCAAAAAACTATGCATTAAAATATTGATCGCAAACCACATATCACAGAAAAGATGTTTAACAAACACTTTTCATATATTATATTTTGCGATATTGTGATTTTGCGATATTTCGATTTCGTGATATTATGAGACTGTGATTCGTGAATATTGCGATTTGCGATAATTGTGATCTTGCGATGATTTCGATTTAAGAAAACTGCGATCTGCGATATTGCGAGATTGCGATATTGCACAGCAAATCGAAGATCGCAATGTCACAGATTCTTAAAAGCTTTTTGTCCAAAGAAAATCTTTTTATAAATCAATATCCGTCATGCACTTTAATGATTGAATTAATGAATGGATTGTCAATTATCGATAAAAAGGATTTTGTTTTGATTGAAAGGTTGTTTCATGTTAAAATAATATATTTCATCCGCCTTCAGCATTTAAAACTATCCCGTCACCTTTCTCATGTCATTACTCTCACTTAATTCGTAAAACTGCAGGCGCGAAGGTACAGGAGACTATACAAAGCAATCATAGAGTATTATGCGAAAGAAAGAGAAAACTCCAAGTTATGAAAAAAAAGAGATGGCTTCCCTGTATGCAGATACTGCTTGCAACAAGGATGTCGGTATCACCACCTGGGAGGGAATGTATAATCTGCTCGAAGAAGACAATCCTAGGGTAATGAAGTCGCGGCTACTGCAGGTTCAAGTAATTCATCCGAAGCATCTCTTACGGAATTGGCTTGTTCATTTTTGCACTGGATAGCAGCAAGACCGAGAATTCTTCCGTATATAGATATGGTAAAATGGGTGCTGGATAGCACCGATATTTCCGACAAGAAATTTAGAACTCCAGATCAAGAGCTCATCAGGTCATTCACTACAGAAGATTTGAAGCTTATGTATCACTTGCCGGAGCCTCAGGCGACTTACAACAAACAATTTATGGAGAAATTTTCCAGAGAAAATGAAAATTTGGCGGAATGCACAAAGGAATGGACCAAAAGAGATGAACCATTGAAGAAAGACAAACACGGTATGTACAGTACTGGTTCACTCACCTCTCCCTATTGTTTTGCTGCTGCTATGTTATGTAGGATTTTTGGAAAGCTTGACATAAATAAGGTCTTGCCTGAATGGCTTCCGTTATTAAATGCTGCTGTTAACGCTACCATTGTAGACTGGGCCAAAATACTGTCTGATAATTTAGCCACTGCTATTTTCAATTACCAGTCTAAACGGACTGTCTCTCAGAGGATTTATCCTCCTTTTTATCTATTTGCCTATGTTATGGATTCTATCTGCTTTGTTTCTAAATTCCCTTTAATGGGTTGGCAATGGACAATTCATGATCCTTTGCCTATTCATGTGTATCACAAAGAACTGTGGGAATAAAAATTTGTTCCTCATTTTTACAAGATTTGCCATGGCATAATGTTGTCGTTGTACAGAATATTGTATAATAAGGATGCTCCAAGGTTTTCTACGGAAGCAGAAGTCGACATTCTCCCTGTCGCATGGTGGTTTGGAGAAGAGTTTTTTACCTATGTGAGGGTTTTTGGAAGCTCTGCTTCTCCTCACGTTTTGCCCTTGTATGTTCCAGATAAAATTATAGCTCGAGAAATTGCATACCAAACATGTGGTGAAGGAGGTTTGACAAAGGAATTAAAGGATAAGAAGAAGGCCATCTGGCCACAATTTCCCGTAGCCTGTGGAGAATTTTGATTGTTTGATGTTGGTCATGCATTCAAAGAGGTAAGCAATATTAAATGCTTACAACTGTTCAAGTTTTCGAGAAGGCTATTTGATCCATATGATGTTGTCAAATATTTCACCACTGCAGTTAAGGTAAGAGTATTTTCTGGAGAAGAAGATCCTTTTGATGATATGTTTCAAGATAAATGTTCATTTAAAGAAATTTTTCATTTAGCTCAAACACAGTTTTCCTCAGAAGTATTTCAAGAATTTAAAATCTACAGAGAAAGAAGATTGACCACTATCCCTTTGGAAAATTTACGCTTGGAACCCACAAGGGAACCAACTCCTAGTGTTAGTCTTAGTGGCAGCTCAGATACTGACAGGTCTAAATCAAATTCAGACAAAGAAACTTCTAAACATTCTCAAAAGTCTGATAAAGATGAAGGCTCAGTCAAAGATACAGCTCAGTCAAAAGAGCTTTCACAACTACAGACTTCAACCACTCCACAGTTGAATCTTCTACCTCCCACTGTATAGCAACCATCCACCAACATTCAATTAGATAAAGAATGGGAAACGTTTAATGAATTGCTTAATGTTGAAGGACAGAATACACAAACCCCTGTACAGACAACAAAAGTTTTAAGCACATGAATAAGCGGCAATGTAACAAACACAGAGCATATACCTATCACTCCCTCTTCTGAAATTGTACTTAATATAGAGGAAATTCCTCCTCTAGATGTATTCTACAGCCCGCAGTATAAAGCAGTAGTGAGGAAGCAAAGGAAAAAGAGAAAGTTAGAGAGCGCAATCTCTACTAATGCAGAACAATTAGATGTCTTATGGAAAGATCCTACTACGGATCCTACTGAGAATCTTACCAAGCTATCTCAGATTACAGGAGCTTATGCCTCCACAACTATTGACAAAGCATCTGAGGTACGGCTATTATTAAATGAAAAATAAGATCAGATACAAGTTCTGCAATAGCAATTGCAACAAGCTCATGCTAGCAGTGAAGCACAGGTAAAACTTGAAAAGTTACAGCAAGAGCTTCAAGAGATGCAAAATCGGATATCAAAAAAGTTTGGCCGATAAAGAGAAACAAATACAGATTATCCAAGAAGAGCACAAATATGATCCCAAACTTCCAGATTTTATTTCAGAATCTATTTCTTTAAACAACCAACTACTGCAACAACAAGATGTATTATGCCAAAAAATCTCGCAATGGAACTCTTTTTGTCTAGAAAATGATAAAATCACTAATCATGTCGTAGAATTACGACATGATTATGATTTAACTAATGAAAGAGTTACTAATTATTTGGCATGGCAAAAGACAGAGGAAGGAAAAAGAGTTGGTGCACCAATTATCAATAACAGTCATAAAGAAATACTTTTCAATAATTGGGATGCACAGATCAGAGAAGCAGAGAAAGTGGTAGAAGAGTCAGCTACAACAGCAGGCAATATTACTGATTGTATAAATGAGAATTTACACAAGGCTAATTTGATTTCAAAAAATATTTTGGGATATCTTCCACAGGCACAGCAATTGCAAACAGAATGGAAACAAAAGGCGGAAGAAAAAGCAAAATCAATTCAAGAATTAACAAGATTAAATTGGGATTCTTACTGGACATATCTAGTAAAACCACACAGTCAATGCAGCACTCTTAATTGCATCATTAATTCTGCTGAGAATATTGTGCCTACACTTGCCGATTCTGTCTTTTCAGGACAGTTGAAATCTGAAGTCGGCCAGCCACCTCTTCTCAAAACGATGTTGGATTCTTGCAAATTCAGAGATCAAATTCATAAGTAGTTAGTTGATAGTTTTCAATTTTAGATTTAGTTTCAGTTTTAATTTATTTTTTCCTAGAAAAAGGACGGTCATTTAAACCGAATCCTAAATTTTTGTAATAAAATATAATTAGATTTAGTTAGTAGTATTTAAATGCTTCTCATGCATTTAGAGAAGGGTCCTGAAATTTGTCAAAAACTTATGCTCAGAACATGCACTTCTGCACCCTCAGAGGAGGTTTTGATGAATGAATGGAATGAGATTTATTGATATCTGTGTCTAATATTTGTTACTGATGTTGCATTTCTGTACTCTTAATGGATGTTGGATTAGGAAGAGATAAATCATTATTGCTTCTAGCTCATGAGTAGAACCAGTTATAAATGGTACTTTTATCTCTTAACTGTTTCTGTTTCTGTGTTAAAAAGTGATACTTATGTTTAGTTATTTATATATTGATGTTTGAATACTTGAGTTATCATTTGGCATATTTGTACGGTGATAGCTATTTATTTGTGCTTGATGTATGAATAGCTTATTATGCGATATGTTTTTCACAACTGTTTCATCTAAATTTTTATTTGAAATGGTTTATCTTTATTGAATTCTCTTCTTATGATAATTGAATGATCTTTATTATCAATTGTTATCTGAAATCATTTTAGATCGCATAAATAGAAAGATTTACATCCTGGGTTAGTTTTAGAGTTAGATATTTCTTAGAATACAGTTTGCATATGAATGATTAGAAATAGAATAAAAGCATTTTACTTAGGAATTTTAGATAAGAAATATCAATTCTCAAACACACACACACATATTGGGAAATTGGTCCCATTATCCCCAGTTGGACCCACTACACCAAACGGAAAAGGAACTGTTAACCATGGTCCGGACCGGGTGGGTATCCCCCTTGTTGTAGACCCGATTTTTGGGGCTTCAACATATTTGGTGCTAGAAGGAGGGCCCGAACTATGAATGGAAAGTGAATCTAAATCTAAATACCATTCTGAGAGTAAATCACCCTCACCCTCTTCCCCGACTTCTCCATCACATTCGGAAATTTTAGATCTAGAACTTGAAGTCGAAAGAAGAACAGACACTGCTACAAACCCTGACTTTTCAGACGAATCTGCTATTGAACCTCCGGAAGTTGAATCTTTGATTCACAAACTTCAGCGATTTTCAATATCACCTCAAAGGTCTGATAAATCTCAAAGCAGCGTGACTTCGCAATATAATCATGCTCATCCCCTTACTAGATTACAGAGTGAAAAGCTTGGCATTCAGCCAACTGAATTTCCTCTACCCACAAGAAAAAGAGCTAGGAAATCACCTAAAGGGTCTGATAGTGAGACTCTTTCATCATCATCATCCATCTCAAACTCTTCATCGTGAAGTCAACCACCCACTCCTCCACCCTAGATTGTTGTCCATCAGTCCACTCAATCTTCCACATCTCCTTCTCAAATCATAATATCTTCATCTTCTCAGTCACAAATATCATCTTCTGCACTTTCCTCGGTTAGTAGTTCAGCGATGGCCCAAATGCCATGGAATAATCCAGGGGCAGTCTTAATGCCTGCACCCTTGAGTCAATTACCAGCCTATCCTGAAAAATGGCTGCCTAAGTTTAATCCTGAAGCAGGCATGCTAGCAGAAGAACATATAAACAATTTTATGTTGTCCATAAATCTCAATGGAGTTACTAATGAAGATGTTGTTGTCTGAATTTTTCCTTATACCCTACAAGGAGCAGCTGGGTCATGGTATTTCTCGTTACCATATGGATCTATCACTACTTGGGATATCTTTCAAGATCAATTTTTAACTAAATTTGGTGATGACAGGTCTACAGCAACATTGATCAATGATCTATCTAATCTTAGAGCTGACTCAAAGGAACTTGTCAAAGATTTCAATTCACGTTTCAATAAATTGTTAAACAAAATTCCTACTGCTTCCAAGCCTAGCGAAGAGGTGCAAAGTGAATGGTACATTTCCGTTTTACCATCAAACATAGCAATATTTGTTGATAGGGCTAACAAACCAAATTTAGCAGAAAATATGAAAGAAGAAATAGCAGTAGAGAAACAAATCATTGCTTTAGAAAAGAAAAATGCAATAGAAGAACGAAAATCTAAGAAAGTCACTTTTAAGGAAGATCCCAAGAAAAAACAACCAAAAGATCCATTTGATTTAGAAGGATTGCAGAAAGTTTTGAAAACCATGTCTAACGAAATGGTTGAAATTAAGAAACAAGTGGCAGAAACATCTTCTAAAAAGTCTTTCAAGCCTTTTAGAAGAAACCCTTCAAATGATCCAAAACCACCAAATGCTATTACAAATGCTGAATCAGAAGAAGAAGAAGAAGAAACTGCTACTGAAGAGACTACTGATGAAGAAGAAGTTGTAGAAGTCCAAGGTATGTGGGATTTCATCCTCCTAGATGAGGAAGATCAAGAAGCATCCCCTGTTAGCACTCGAAGTAGAAATCAACTTGATCCTCCTCAATCTACTCCTAAGTCAAACAGCGCAAGCCCATTGACTAAGGAAAAATTTGCACCCAAGAAAATGACATCTAAAGCAATTCAAACTAGCCCAGTCCAAACAGATTCATCAATTCCATCAAGAACACTGATTGTTCCGGATGAAATGGAATATAACATTATAGAAGATATGAAGTAGACTAGGGCTAAAATCACTTTGTATGAATTGAGCAAGTTAAAGCACCAAAAAAAGGTACTTTTGAAAGAATTACATGCTATACCAGAAAAACCTTTGCCTAATCCTGTAATTTCTCAAGCTTTCAATGAGATGGGAAGACCTCCAACTAATTCGATTAGTAAAGTTGATCTTGAAAATATCGCTTTAATTGGAGGAAGTTCGAGGTCTCATACTCCTCCATTTCTTCTTACTTATGAAGTTTTCAATAAAAATTTGCATAACTGTTTAGTGGATTCTGGAGCTTCATCTAATATTTTACCAAAATCAGTATGTGAAAAATTAAACATTCAACCACAAAAATCTGTTGTGCACATAGTACAGTTATATTGATCGCAAGTTGAAGTAATTGGCGAATTAAATCAGGTTACCATAAGGCTGTCATCAAATCCAAAGGTATGTCAAGTCATCAACATTTTAGTTGCAGATATTCCAGAATTTTATGGCTTAAATCTTAGCAGAGATTGGTCAGAAAAACTTCATGGATACTTTTCAACCGATTGGTCGCAGATGTGGCTTCCTTACAATGGTAAACAAAATCAAATAAAGGTTTAACGAGAAAAGCATCATAAATACATAGTAACAGAACTGGAAGGAGAGAATGAACCAGTTGCATACAGTAGTAATATCATTGGAAATTACTCAGTTGATTCTTTCTTAGGAAATTTCAATGCTCATACTTCACCTTATTTAGAACATTCTGTTTTATCTCAAATAGAAAAATTTTCTCAAACGGATAGTTCTAAATGTATTAACTTTGTAGATACTCCTGTAAATAAAACTTTATTTTGGAAATTATTTTTTGATGGTTCTAAGTTTAATGAAGGAGCAGGAGCAAGATGTATGTTGGTTAGTCCAGAGGGAAACAAAATTATGCTAACTTGTAGACTTGAGTTTGAATGAACTAATAACACTGCAGAATACGAGGCTTTAATCCAAGGATTATATAAAGCAATCAGATTAGATATCAAATATCTACAAGTTTTCAGAGATTCAGAAATTGTAATCAAACAGGTACGCAATACTATACAGTGTTTATCAGGTCATTTAAAGCATTATCAATCTTTAGTTCAAGATCTGACTAAACATTTTATAGCATTCAATATTTCACCAATTCCTAGAATCCAGAACGCTAGTGCAGACTTCTTAGCCAATGTAGCCTCTAAGCTTATTCCTACAGAAGACTTTAGTCCTGATCGATTTTCAATTGAATTAATCTTTAGACCTTCGATTCCTGATAATGTTACCAATTGGATAATTTTCAACGATGATCCTGATATTGTAAGCTTCCTCACATCTGAAGGATCTTATACCAATCAGATAATTGATGAAGACCAACATGACAAACAATTACAACATGATAGCACTAACAATGCTATTCCAAAGTCAATAGTCAAGCTAGAATACCTTTATGATTTGAAAGACCGATTTAAAAGATCTACCAATTCAAAATTACAAAGTTCAACTTTGAATTATGAATTAGTAAATCTAGGAACTGATACCAAACCACAGAATATCAACCTAGGCCTTGGTCTATCTCCTGAAGAAAAATTAGCATATGTTCGTCTTTTGAAACAATATAAAAGTGTCTTTGCTTGGAACTATGATGAACTCAAAACCTATGACACTTCTATCATCCAACATACTATCCCAATGATCAATGATGAAAAACCTTTCAAACAAAAGCTGAGAAAGATCCATCCTAATTTAGAAAATAAAATCAAATATGAACTCAATAAGTTATTGAAAGCTAAAATTATTTTTCATGTTCGACATTCTAAATGGGTTTCCAATATGGTTCCTGTTAGAAAGAAGAACGGAGACATTAGAATTTTCATTGACTTTCGAAATATTAATAAATCCTGCCAAAAATATAATTTTCCTTTACCTCCTATGGAGCAAATATTACAGGAAGTTGCAGGATCAGAATTAATGTCTTTCTTAGATGGTTTCTCTGGCTACAATCAAGTGTTAGTCCATCCTGATGATCAATTGAAAACTACATTTAGAACCAAATGGGGCACTTATGCATATCAAAAGATGCCTTTTGGTCTGATCAATGCTGGTGCCACATTTCAAAGAGCCATGGACATCGCTTTCAAGGGATTAGTTAACAAATCAGTGGTAATCTATTTTGATGATATAACTGTATATTCCAAAAAATTAAGCAATCATCTTAAAGATTTGAAGCAGATATTCCAACGTTGTCAAAGGTATGGAATTTCACTTAATCCGAAAAAATCCTTTTTTGCATTAAGTGAAGGAAAAATTCTTGGATTCATAGTGTCAAAATATGGAATTCATATTGATCCTAATAGAATCAAGGAGATTTCTGAAATATCTTTACCTCACAACAAGAAAGCTATGCAATCTTTCCTTGGCCAGATTAATTTTGTAAAAAGATTTGTACCAGATTTTTCAAGAATTGTATCTCCCTTACAAGCAATGATTAAAAAGAATTCAAACTTTAAATGGGGTCAAAATGAATATGAGGCATTCAACCTGATCAAACAAGAAATCATTAATGCTCCATATTTAGCAACTCCAAATTTTTCCGATCCTTTTATTTTGTATACATTTGCCTCTGATAAATATTACGCTGCAATACTTACTCAAGCAAATCAAGACAAAGCAGAAGCCCCAATTTCTTTCTTCAGTTCAAATTTACAGGGAGTTGAGTTGAATTATTCAGATGTGGAGAAACAAGCTTATGCTATTTTCAAAGCAATCAAGTATTTCAGACCCTTTTTACTTAAAACCCATACAAAAATCATAGTACCATTTCTAGCGGTAAGAAATCTTTTAGTCAAAAAAGATGTGGGTGAGAAAAGAGCTAATTGGATTACTGCCTTACAAGAATATGATGTTGAGATCAAACCAGCAAATATTGTAAGAGGTCAAGGCTTTTGCATAATACTAGCTGGAGCATCACAGATTTCTAAAAAATCATCTGAAGAGATACAAACGTATGAGGTAAGCCTTAAAGATGTTGAATCATTATATGCTGATATCATTTTTTATCTAAAGAATGGATATGCTTCTCCAAATATCGATCACACCAAGAAAAGAGCTCTAAGGTTGAAGGCTAAACAATATCAGCTTGTAAACGATATTCTTTTTAGAATGAATTACGATTATGTTCTTCTTAGATGTCTGGAGAAATCTGAAGCTGAAAAAGTCTTGCAGGAACTTCACGATGGGCCAGCAGGTGGACATTATGCTGGAGATGCTACTGCACAAAAAATTCTTCGTGCAGGCTATTACTGGCCTACATTATTCAAAGATTCACATAGCTATGTAAGAAAATGTCAAATTTGTCAAACTGCAGCTGGAAGACAAAAGAAACCATCATTTCCATTACAACCAGTGAACATTGAACAACCTTTTGATCAATGGGGATTGGACGTAATAGGTGAGATCGTTCCGCACTCTTCTAAGCAACATAGGTATATCATTACAGCAAATGATTATTTTACGAAATGGGTAGAGCAGTCCCTCTCAAGATTGCTAATGTTGAACATATCATCGAATTCATAGATCAGTTCATAATTACCAGGTTTGGTTTACCTTCTTCTTTAATGTTTGATAATGCATCGTATTTTTCTGGTAATGCTATGACTGAATTTTCACTCAAGAGAGGTTTTAAACTTAAATACTCTGCCAATTATTATCCACAGGGAAATGGATTAGCTGAATCCACAAATAAAAACTTAATTAGAATCATTAAGCGAACCATTGATCAAAATCATAAAAATTGGCATAAGTCTTTAACATATGCTTTATGGGCAGATCGAATAACACAGAAGGCTTCTATTGGTACTTCTCCCTTTAATTTAGTTTATGGGAAATAAGTAGTTCTTCCAACTCATTTAGCAATTCCTTCTTTAGCCTTAGTTCAATATATTAATGAAGCACCAACTTCTTCCATACAACTAAGACAGATGGAAATAATTAAGTTAGAAGAACAACAAGAAAAAGCCAAAATAACTCATGCTCATCATCAAGGATTAGTAAAAGCTTCCATTGATTCAAACATGATAACTAGAAAAGACTTTTAGGTTGGAGATCTTGTTTTAAAATGGGACAAGGCCCATGAGGAAAAAGGAAAACATACGAAATTTCAACAGATGTGGCTTGGTCCTTTCCAAATTGCAGAAATCATAGGTCCATCTACTTTTATGTTACAGGATTTAACAAGTAAAAGAGAGTCTTTGCTTGTTAATGGACAAATTCTCAAAAAATATTTTCCATAGGAGATCATTCTTCTATTTTGTGTATTAGTTTCCTTTATTGTCATAAATAAAACGAGTTGTTAATGGTTACATTTGGAATTCACAAAAAGATACAAATTCTCTTTTTTAGATGTTGTTTCTTCACTTTTACAAATAGAATTCTTTTTAGAATATTGATCATTGTTATTTAAAGATACAGTTAAAAAAAAACTTTACCCTAGAAATGATACTAGTTTCAACTTTGAAAACTTTGATAAAAGGCAACTTTTAGTGAAATATTGTTTCATATCAGTCCAATGAAAGGTATCAATAACAAAACAAAGTTTCTCTGTAGAAAAATTCTTTCCAAAAACTCTACCATTGTCGTCCAGAGCTATCGTAAGGAAACAATGATTTCCTCCCCACTTAGGAAATTACAACGTTCAGGGAATTATCCGATAATACACTTAACTTAAAGAGTAAGAGGTCTCATCACGAGCCGAATTATCATGATCATAGATATTATAGCTTGCTGACTTTGCCAATACTGCATACCACAACAGGGCAATGACTCAAGATTGTTATAAATCAAAAGACAAGGGGTCTCATCACGAGCCAGCTTGTTCAGCAAAGTTATAAATCAAGTGAACGACACTCTCATAAATTGGCTATCAAACCAAGACATTGTTCTTTAAGAAGAAAAAGAAAAATAAAAGCAATAAGTGTGAATATGGATTTCTCTTTGAAATTTGTATATTTCTCTAAGTAGGATACAGGATCATTGCTGGGTAACAGGTAACCCTGTCGAGGCTATAAACGCTTGTTGGCAGCAGTGGCTCTACCTACGACAAATGAGCATATTTTAAGTTGATTTACATAGAAGCCTTTGTTTTTATCTTTATGAACTAAGTAATGACTGATGTAAATACAAGGACTAGCTTGAGGAAGTGAATAATCAAAGCTGAATATAGAAGAAATGAAATATCATTTATAGATTAAAGCATAATGTACTTTGTCTTTTCATAATAAAGTTTGATTTTCTGGAAAATTTTCTGTTTTGAAAAGTTTAGAAAATTCAAAAGAAACACAGAGATAACTGGTTCTTCCAAGTAAATCACCAATTGTTGTGGCCAGCAACAACCCCCCTTTTTTATTTAAGTATTAGTAATAATACTAAATATGAGGGGACCCTAAGTCAAAAAATCCAAAAAATTAATTAGTGCTTGTTTCCTTTCTCAAATAAAAATTACTATCATAACTTATGGAAATTCCTTAGGAAATCATTAAATACACTTAATTTTATGATAAATTAGAATAAAATATTTTCTTTGAAGAAAATATCGCATCCATCGCAATAAGTAGACATCCTTTGTAAGGCAGAATCTTTTAAATTGCGATTTCGCGATATTGCGATAGTACGATCCCAAAAAACTATGCATTAAAATATTGATCGCAAACCGCATATCGCAGAAAAGATGTTTAACAAATACTTTTCATATATTATATTTTGCGATATTGCGATTTCGCGATACTATGAGACTGCGATTCGTGAATATTGCGATTTGCGATAATTGCGATCTTGCGATGATTTCGATTTAAGAAAATTGCGATCTGCGATGTTGCAAGATTACGATATTGCACAGCAAATCGCAGATCGCAATGTCGCAGATTCTTAAAAGCTCGTTGTCCAAAGAAAATATTTTTATAAATCAATATCCGTCATGCGCTTTAATGATTGAATTAATGAATGGATTGTCAATTATCGATAAAAAGGATTTTGTTTTGATTGAAAGGTTGTTTCATGTTAAAATAATATATTTCATCCGCCTTTAGCATTTAAAACTATCCCATCACCTTTCTCATGTCATTACTCTCACTTAATTCGTAAAACCACAGTCGCGAAGGAGCAGGAGACTATACAAAGCAATCACAGAGTATTATGGGAAAGAAAGAGAAAACTCCAAGTTCTGAAAACAAAGAGATGGCTTCCCTGTATGCAGATACTGCTTTCAACAAGGATGCCGGTATCACCACCTGGGAGGGAATGCATAATCTGCTCGAAGAAGAAAATCCTAGGGTAATGGAAGTCGCGGCTACTGCAGGTTCAAGTAATTCATCTGAAGCATCTCTTATATAATTGGCTTGTTCATTTTTGCACCGGATAGCAGCAAGAACGAGAATTCTTCTGTATACAGATATGGTAAAATGGGTGCTGGATACCACCGATATTTTAGACAGGCAATTTAGAACTCCAGATCAAGAGCTCATCGGGTCATTCACTACAGAAGATTTGAGGCTTATGTATCACTTGTCAGAGCCTCAAGCGATTTACAAAAAACAATTTAAGGAGAAATTTGCCAGAGAAAATGCAAATTTGGTGGAATGCACAAAGGAATGAACCAAAAGAGATGAACCACTGAAGAAAGACAAACACGGTATGTACAGTACTGGTTCACTCACCTCTCCCTATTGTTTTGCTGCTGCTATGTTATGTAGGATTTTTGGAAAGCTTGACATAAATAAGGTCTTGCCTGAATGGCTTCCGTTATTAAATGCTGTTGTTAACGCTACCATTGTAGACTGGGCCAAAATACTGTCTGATAATTTAGCCACTGCTATTTTCAATTACCGGTCTAAATGGATTGTCTCTCAGAGGATTTATCCTCCTTTTTATCTGTCTACCTATGTTATGGATTCTATCTTCTTTGTTTCTAAATTCCCTTTAATGGGTTGGCAATGGAAAATTCATGATCCTTTGCCTATTCATGTGTATCACAAAGAACTATGGGAATCAAAATGTTTTCCTCATTTTTACAAGATTTTCCATGGCATAATGTTTTCGTTGTACAGAATATTGTATAATAAGGATGCTCCAAGGTTTTATCCGGAAGCAGAAGTCGACATTCTCCCTGTCGCACGGTGGTTTGGAGAAGAGTTGTTTACCTATGTGAGGGTTTTTGGAAGCTCTTCTTCTCCTCATGTTTTTCCATTGTATGTTCCAGATAAACTTATAGCTCAGGAAATTGCATACCAAACATGTGGTGAAGGAGGTTTGACAAAGGAATTAAAGGATAAGAAGAAGGCCATCTGGCCACAATTTCCCGTAGCCTGTGGAGCATTTTGATTGTTTGATGTTGGTCATGCATTCAAAGAGGTAAGCAATATTACATGCTTACAACTGTTCAAGTTTTCGAGAAGGCTATTTGATCCATATGATGTTGTCAAAGATTTCACCACTGCAGTTAAGGTAAGAGTATTTTTTGGAGAAGAAGATCCTTTTGATGATATGTTTCAAGCTAAATGTTCATTTAAAGAAATTTTTCATTTAGCTCAAACACAGTTTTCCCCAGAAGTATTTCAAGAATTTAAAATCTACAGAGAAAGAAGATTGACCACTATCCCTTTGGAAAATTTACGCTTGGAACCCGCAAGGGAATCAAATCCTAGTGTCAGTCTTAGTGGCAGCTCAGATACTGACAGGTCTAAATCAAAGTCCGACAAAGAAACTTCTGAACATTCTCAAAATTCTGATAAAGATGAAGGCTCAGTGAAAGATACAGTTCAGTCAAAAGAGCTTTCACAACTACATACTTCAACCACTCCACAGTTGAATCTTCCACCTCCCACTGTACAGCAACCATCCACCAGCATTCAATTAGATAAAGAATGGGAAACATTTAATGAATTACTTAATGTTGAAGGACAGAATACACAAACCCCTGTACAGACAACAAAAGTTTTAAGCACAGGAATAAGCGGCAATGTAACAAACACAGAGCATATACCTATCACTCCCTCTTCTAAAATTGTACTTAATATAGAGGACATTCCTCCTCTGGATGTATTCTACAGCCCGTAGTATAAAGCATTAGGAAAAAGAGAAAGTTATAGAGCGCAATCTCTACTAATGCAGAACAATTAGATATCTTATGGAAAGATCCTACTACGGATCCTACTGAGAATCTTACTAAGCTATCTCAGATTACAGGAGCTTATGCCTTCGCAACTATTGACAAAGCATCTGAGGTATGGCTATTATTAAATGAAAAAGAAGATCAGATACAAGTTCTGCAACAGCAATTGCAACAAGCTCATGCTAGTAGTGAAGCACAGGTAAAACTTGAAAAGTTACAGCAAGAGCTTCAAGAGATGCAAATTGGATATCAAAAAAGTTTGGCCGATAAAGAGAAACAAATACAGATTATCCGAGAAGAGCACAAAGATGATCCCAAACTTCCAGAGTTTATTTCAGAATCTATTTCTTTAAACAACCAACTACTGCAACAACAAGATGTATTATGCCAAAAAATCTCGCAATGGAACTCTTTTTGTCTAGAAAGTGATAAAATCACTAATCATGTCGTAGAATTACGACATGATTATGATTTAACTAATGAAAGAGTTACTAATTATTTGGCATGGAAAAATACAGAGGAAGGAAAAAGAGCTGGTGCACCAATTATCAATAACATTCATAAAGAAATACTTTTGAATAATTGGGATGCACAGATCAGAGAAGCAGAGAAAGCGGCAGAAGAGTCAGCTACAGCAGCAGAAAATATTACTGATTGTATAAATGAGAATTTACAAAAGGCTAATTTGATTTTAGAAACTATTCCGGGATATCTTCCACAGGCACAACAATTGCAAAAAGAATGGAAACAAAAGGCGAAAGAAAAAGCAAAATCAATTCAAGAATTAACAAGATTAAATTGGGATTCTTACTGGACATATCTAGTAAAACCACACAGTCAATGCAGCAATCTTAATTCCATCATTAATTCTGTTGAGAAGATTGCGCCTACACTTGTCGATTCTGTCTTTTCAGGACAGTTGAAACCTGAAGTCGGCCAGCTACCTCTTCTCAAAACAATGCTGGATGCTTGCAAATTCAGAGATCAAATTCATAAGTAGTTAGTTGATAGTTTTCAATTTTAGATTTAGTTTCATTTTTACTTTATTTTTTCCTAGAAAAAGGACGGTCATTTAAACCGAATCCTAAATTTTTGTAATAAACTATAATTAGATTTAGTTAGTAGTATTTAAACCCTTCTCATGCATTTAGAGAAGGGTCCTGAAATTTGTCAAAAACTTATCCTCAGAACATGCACTTCTGCACCCTCAGAGGAGGTTTTGATGAATGAATGGAACGAGATTTATTGATATCTGTGTCTAGTATCTGTTACTGATGTTGCATTTTTGTACTCTTAATGGATGTTGGATTAGGAAGAGGTAAATCATTATTGATTCTAGCTCATGAGTAGAACCAGTTATAAATGGTACTTTTATCTCTTAACTGTTTCTGTTTCTGTTTCTGTGTTAAAAGTGATACTTATGTTGATTTATTTATATATTGATGTTTGAATACTTGAGTTATCATTTGGCATTTTTGTACGGTGATAGCTATTTATTTGTGCTTGATGTATGAATAGCTTATTATGCGATATGTTTTTCACAACTGTTTCATCTAAATTTTTATATGAAATGGTTTATCTTTATTGAATTCTTTTCTTATGATAATTGAATGATCTTTATTATCAATTGTTATCTGAAATCATTTTAGATCGCATAAATAGAAAGATTTACATCCCGGGTTAGTTTTAGAGTTAGATATTTCTTAGAATACAGATTGCATATGAATAGATTAGAAATAAAATAAAAAGCATTTTACTTAGGAATTTTAGATAAGAAATATCAATTCTCAAACACACACACACATATTGGGAAACTGGTCCCATTATCCCTAGTCGGACCCACTACACCAAACGGAAAAGGAACTGTTAACCAAGGTCCGGACCGGGTGGGTATCCCCCTTGTTGTTGACCCGATTTTCGTGGCTTCAACACATCCACAAGCAAATGGTCAAGTAGAAAGCACCAATAAAGTTATTAAAGAAATCTTAATGAAGACACTAGCCAATCACCGAAGAAATTGGGTTGAGAAACTTCCAAAGATGTTGTGGGCTTACAGGACAACATGGAGGAATACTACAGGCTTCTCATCATATGAACTGGTGTATGGTAAGAATCCCTTATTCCCCATAGAATTTGAAATAAAGACATTAAGAACAAGATTGCAGGGCAATCTGGATTTGAGTACAACATAGACTCAAAGATTGAACCAGCTCAATGAGTTGGAAGAGAAACGGCTGGCTGGCATTCAACAGACATAAATTATCCAGCAACAAAGATCCAAATGGCATGATGGGTTTATTAAGAAGAAAAATTTCCAAAAAGGAGATTGGGCTCTTTTGTATGATTCAAGGTTCAAAGATTTCAAAGGCAAGCTCTGCACTAGATGGCTAGGTCCTTAGAAGTGGATACGATCTTTGACAATGGGACTGTACAATTGGTCACTATTGACAGTGCTAAGACGCCGTTACTGGTTAATGGGCACCATCTAAGGTTATATCATCAACCCACTTCGAAGGAATCATTTGTCAACATTGTCGCGGACTCCGATCTTCATGTTACGACAACAAGGGAACATTCTCCTCTGCAGCCTTAAAAGTTGAAATTCCAATAAGTGCAACAGTTGAAAACCACCTTTGTGGTAGATGTTACATTTGTTTAAAAAAATAAAAAAAAATAAAATAACAAAATAAACGAAAAACAAAAATAAATCTAACTGTGAAAACCCCTTTCTAGGGTGCAGT
The DNA here is from genome assembly GCA_034641835.2 of Pinus albicaulis. Lineage (NCBI taxonomy): Eukaryota > Viridiplantae > Streptophyta > Pinopsida > Pinales > Pinaceae > Pinus > Pinus albicaulis. The sequence goes on from CM076571.1 coordinate 660,269,152, forward strand.
CAGACAACTAGTAACAGTTGAAAACCACTCTTGTGGCGGCTGTTACACCCATGTTTTTCTCCCTGTAATATCATCTTCCCTTCCTGATCCATGTCATAGGATGATGGTATTCATGTAATTTCCTTTTTTGTACCAATTTCTTCTGATTATTATGTTTTTTTTAGAATAATTTAAAAGCTGTCTTGGCTGTTGTTACACATGTAACAGCCGACAGCCACGAATACTGTTTTTTGTAATTTATTCCATAAACAACAATAACCATGCCGACTAAACACAACAACACGAGCGCTGCAAGCAGGACGCCGTCAACTCAAGTCTTCCTCCACGTCACCTCAGGTATGTCTTTAAAAAGGTAAATGATTGTCATTAATGATTCGGTGATTAATTGGCAAAGTAATGACGCTCCTGTGATGGCCGTGGGCGGCCGTCATAATTAAAGTGGGGGAGGGGATATGACTTGAAATCATTGCAAAAAGGCTGTAATCATAAATATCTATTAAATTCGCATGCACCTAATCAATAACAAAATTGCTAATGATGACCGAATCCGGTGGGAAAAGAGCGTGTGTACGAAATTCCATCAGTTTCCATAATAAGCCATTTATGAATATTAGTGTAGGGTACGATTTGGTAAATCTGTGAAAGCCGTCACCTTTCATCAACCTCCTTCTGAAACCTTGCATTCTCATTGTAAACTCGTAGATTGGGATAAGGGAGAGGTGTCGAGCAACAACTAGTTCAGAGACACAGTGATGTTACAGCAGGACTGAACAGCAAAGAAGTGAACTCAGAAATTAATGATATTACAGTGTTGCCGAACATTAAGAAGAAAATTTAGAAACAAACAGCAGAGATGGGTGGAGCAGCGGTCAAGCATGAATCAAACTCTATGGATGCTCTGCAGAATTTCCTAGAGGCTTACCATATATTCAGAGATGCTGGATGGGTTGAGTTTTTCCAGAAGCTTGAAGGCTCAGACGAGGCAGTGGCAATTGAATTTGCTCAGAACTTGAACAATAATCAAACCCGAGTAAGAGGCATGCAAGTGGAGGTGACTGAAGAGGTAATTGCCCAGGTAACTTCATTACCAGTAGAAGGGCGGAGGTGGTTTAATAGAAAAATCAATGACCCCTCCTTTGAAGAGGATTTCCTAGTAGGGGAAGAGAGACTGGAGAAGAAAGGAAGAGGAATTGACAAATTGTCACTCCCTCATCCTTGGGAAGACGTTGCCCTGGGCTTGATCAAATATATCACTTGCGAAGGGAGATCCACGATAGTGTTTAACTATCACTTTCCTCTGCTTAACCACCTTCAGCACCAACAAAGAATCAATCTTCCATTCTATTTTCTTGGAAATATCAAGCACATGGCGGCAACAGTAAAAACAACACACCTGGAGGCATGCTTGACTAATCACGGACTCATTAAGTTAATTGTGTTGGATGCCCTAGGCCAGCAAGGAAAAACTTGGGAAGAATTCAAGAGAAAAAGACCAAGGACAAGCCGGGGGAAACAAACCATGACTTCAGGAGGAAGTTAGACAGAGGAGGAGACCCAGACTCGGCCTGCTAGAGTTAGGATTGGGAAGAAGTCTATTGATGAACCAATTGGGGACAGAAGACCGAAACAGAGAGTGAAGGTCAGCATACCTGCAGAACCCTTGCCTACGACTGAGAAGTAGAAGTTTTAGAAGAAGAAAGGCAACCTTCCTCATCAGGTAAGGACGAAACCAATGCCTTGTGTTTAGAAATTGAAAAATTAAGAAAGGAAAACGAGGAATTGAAGTGGAAATTTTCTAAGGGAAGGGAAATTCCGGTGTCAGTATGCATGACATGTTTTCAAAACTTAACAACGGGACACAGTGCCCGTAGAGAAAATATTAGCCCAATGGAAGTAGAAACAGAACAACAGGAGGCTGTTACACAAGAACCTGTTGATGATACTGCTGCTACACAAGAACCAACAGTTAAAGTAGAGCCTCTTGTAATAATCGAGCTAGAAGCCGACCCACAAGAACTTGTGGAGGCCACTCCTATTATAGAAGAAACAACAATGGACACAGAGGCGACTCTAGGTAAAAACAAAGGGGCTGACACACAAGAACCCACCGAAGAGGCTGCTGTTACGCAAGAACCAGCAGCAGAGGTAGAACAACCCCATGAAGCAAAGGCTGGTACACCTATTGTTGATGAAGGTATTGAATCTAGGACAACGCCAAGTCCCATCTTGGGATGGAACTCTGAGAAACTCTTGTTAATTTATGAGTTACAAAAATGGAAGCAAGAAGCAATCTCCCTTTGGGATGGTATGATTTCGCTAAAGGAACATCAGAGAGAAATAGACACCTTATATAAAAGATGGATGGAAGCAGAGTTGAAGAAAAGGTGGGAGGATTACAAGAAGAAAGAAGCTCTGAAGAAATAAGAAGAACAACTGCTGCTGTTACAGAAGTAGATTCGAGACCTCGCCGTAGATAAGCAGAGACTTCATGACCTCGCCCTCAACTTGCTAGGTTGTAGGCGACCTTCTCCATCCTATCCTATTTTTTTGTGGGAATGTTACTTCTTGTTTCAATTGAAAGCCATTATGGAGGACAGACCTTATTTCTGTTCCTCCACTCGTACGTTTTTGGATGTTTTCCATGCCTCATATTTTGATGAGCAAAGTTTGCTGTGCGAATTATTTTTACACAACATTATTTGTGAACATGTGAGTATGCAAATGATTGTGACAATATTCTCTTATATGGGAGATCTTCAATTAAGGGCTTTTGTATCCTTCATGAGGAATCAGATTGAATGGCATCTGAGCATTAAATCTATGGAGATTAATGAGGAGAAGACAACATTGTGGGTTCGGGCAGAACCAGGATGGGCTGCTGAGCTGAGACGAGAATTCAAGAGAATGCTGAGTACCCCTGGGACTAAAGAACCAGCTGCCACTTATAGAAGAATTGTGGATTTCTGCCTCAATCAATTCGCAATGATGAAGAGCCGAGCTTTGACAGGGTGTTTAAAACGCACGGAAGCCAACAATGCTGAGCTACTGAAGGGAGATCCATTCTCATTCCAGAATTTCGTGGTGGCTATTACACATGTACCAGCCTATGCACAAATTGTACAATCTCTTGGTGCTTTGTGGTTGGTAATGAAGTTCAAGTTTCCTTTGATCTGGTTGCCCATTATGGATTACCAGACCAATTACGAATTAAGCAAGTATGAGTCAGAATCCTGGGTACGGCAGTTGATGGCCAATCAGGGATACAGGTCTGCAGACGAGGACACATATGGTGCTTATGATCTCATCGACCTGCACCGAAGATATTCCCATGAGAGATGAGTTTGCATGAGGACATGCAAGTATTTCAGTTGGGGGGAGATGTTGGGTGCTGGTTTTGTACATTTTTCCTACACTTATCTTCCTTATTTTGCTTCATAACCATAACCAATGGGAGTATCTTTACCCCTTTTTCCTACCTTTTTACCTTGACTTGTGCTGTTTCACATTGCTTTCGTTACTTTGCCAATTCACCAATTATTATAATCTATTATACCTTTTTATGACTAATTGATGGTGAATGTTTGGAGAAAGGTCGATGGTCTTTGGGTTGTCCTTTCAGATGTCAAAGATCCCAGACACAGAGTTCACAGGAGCAGTTCAGATGGTGCTGTCACAGCAAAGCGATGCTGTTACACCTTGCTGTTACAGACCCACCAGCAAACCACTGTCACACTTTGCTGTTACAGACTTGTTGGCGAACTATTGATACAGTTGTACCGTTGACCGCTCTTGTCTATATTGTTGTTGATCTGTTCTCTGGTGGTTGCACTACAACTATGTTTTCATTTTGATAGCTGTAGGAGTTGTTAACATTGTATTTTTGGGATAACAGCCTAAGGGCAGTTCCGATTGTAATCTTTTATTTTCTAATCAGAACTTTATTAGGAAGTCGTTATAACTGTATGAGTTCTATTTCGATCAACATGATAATTGTAAGATTCTCATCACTGATCTATCCCTAGATTTTCTTATTTAACCACTATATATCTCTCGGCCCTAGAGGTCGAGAGGTTAGCGGAGAACAATGTTGTTTTGGCTCTGTAATTGTGTTCAGATTAATACAGATTATCCTGTTATTGCTGTTACATGCGTGATTCTATTTAGTTTTAGTTAAAGTTCCTTCTCTACTTGCTCCCTGCTAGGGAGGAAGGGCCCTCCTTCTTAGCAGGGATTGCAGTGATTAAAGTAGCTGTGTGTATGTAATTGTATTTCAGTTTATGTATCAATAGAGTGTTGTTGCTGCTGTTCAACTGAGAATATATTTGCTTCGATTTCAATACTTTATATGCTATTACACGTGATAATAGAGATACCAGTTGGGTACTTATTGTGTGGCGAGCTAGACAGATCAATTGAAGTGTGATTTCAATCTTGTGGATTCTTTTATTTCTGCATGAGTGATTTATTTCTAGCATTTACTTTAGCAACGATTTCTTTTCTTTGAAATTACTTTTGGTTGGTGTATCGGCACAGACAGTGCAACTGTCATTGGAATAAACAGACATCCGTGGATTGATAATTAAATGTGTGCTACTTAGTAATTTAATAAGTGATTTATATAGTCCAACAACATGTATTTGCATTAATGTTCCACCATAATATATATCGGACCCACCATTTGACTTATATATTTTCCACCGGAGTTTATTATATACCCACTTCAAACCTTAATATGTCATTCAAAATGTGTTTTCTGTATGGTATATGTGCCACCGTACCAACCTTCAACCTTGGAATATGTAATACATTGCCACAAAACCTTAGCATAGTTTACTAACCAATATGTTTTTTTGGACCTTGGAATATAATGCTCCAACATGAACCATAGTTAATATCCAATGAATTATGAGTTTTAGGGTTTATTTAAAATATGTGGAATTTAAATATTTATATATAAGGTTTTTTCTTTAATTAATATTAAATATTAATATATGCAATAATTTAATATAATATATCATAGTTAAATCCTATAAAATATAAATTATATATATATATATATATATATATATATATATATATATATATATATATATATATATATATATATATATATATATATATATATATATATATATATATATATATTAATCCAACCTTAATATATAATAAAAAATAATTTCCCACACATAAATATCATGGACCAAAACTTAACATTGGAGGACATTGGGCAATTTTTACCTCCACAAACGAAACTGGCAAATCCAAAAGTGACACTTTTCACAGTCCCATTGGAATAAAAAAGAAGAAGATTCTCTACATGCTGACTAGACTGCCATGTCATCAGCTGCACCTATTGTGCACTAATTTTTTTTAAAATTTGTCTGTTATGAATGGCGATCAACAGACCATAACTCCTTTATCCGAACTCTTTTTTCAATGAAATGAGTTGTGTTGGATTCCTTGCGATGGGCCAGTCGCTTTCATTCTGATTTGGTGCAATTTTGAGCACTTTAATTTTTGAGAAAAAAATTTCCCCTGATCTAGATTCTGATCACTCCTTCCCACTGACATGCTTTTGGACCCAATAAATTTTTTTATCTAATGAATGTCGAACACTCTTATATTTCCCAAGTTCTATCGTCTTGATTCTACTTGGAGAAATCTCTATGAAAACCACTTTGGTTCACTAATATGCCTTTCCATAACTTGCAAATGGCTTGGCTCTTCAACCATTGTTCTCCTTTTGCTGCTGACCCAATCCAACACTTGTTGGTTGCTTGCTGACATAATACTTTCATTGTACCAAATTGATTCCTCAGTGCCTTCCCAATGAGAATCGTGTTCCTCCTTTCCAAAATGAGTGAACTACAACAAATAGCTTCCAACATCAGTAAAAACAAGAAAATAAATGATCATTATTTTACCTCCATGGTTCCAAATTCCACATATGGAAGAATGCATTCGCCATATCCTTCTCTTCTTGGCATCAACACATAACATGGTCTACAATGCTTGAAAATTCTTTTGACATCTTGTCACAAAAAACACATCGTGCAAGAAACATAACTTGACGACATATCCTCTTGCTCCTTCAAAGCAACCAATTTCACATCATGTTAACATCGCCATGTACTCTCACATCTCAGTGTCAAAAGTTATCGACCAACACAAGTCGACAAAAACATGCCTCTTCAAACAACTGAATCTCAAGTCAAGCATAAGCATGTTTAAAAACTTGACGATTCTTTTCCCAAAACAAAAATAATTTATCATCATGAAACACTTCGTCAACATCTCCTTTCCATCCTTAGAGATAAAATCAACTCTTCCAAGTTGATATGACATGCATGCAACACACAATCGACCAACACATGTCGTCACTCATGCATGTGTAAATGATCAACACTCTCAAGTTGACATCATGCATGTTAAACAAAGCAATCGACCAACACAAGTCAATCACTCATGCATGTTCAAGCACAATGAAATCATCAAAATTCCACTTTTCATACACACAAAATCTCATGCATGTATACAATTCTTCAACTCTCTCACAAGTACAATCATAAGTACAAGAACTCCATTCATATGTACATGTAGTTAAATCTGAAGTGAACAAATTTTTCTCCAATAAAGTGAGTCAACATACTCCACTTTCAATCACCTTCTTGGCATAAACATGAAACATGCATTTGATTGGAAAATAAATGCATAAATCATCAAAAGACATGAAAAGCCTTAATTGGATAAGAAATCTAACCATCTCTTACCAAACCATTTCAATGGCGCTTATTTCAGCTACACCTCATCATCATGACCCACATCGATTATGGAATCCTCTTTTCCATTCTTGCCATTCTCTTTCTCCACCGTCTTCAAATGTCATGGATGAATTTCTGGATACAAAGTCCAACACTTGTCTACAAGATGACCTTGCTTATGGCACTGAGTGCAAAACAATTGCATCTTATTTTTAGAATAGTTTTATTTGTCTTTGGATTTCTTCCTCCTTTACTTTAAAATTTTCCTGTGCATGGATATTTTCTTCCAACACCTTGAAACATTATGGTTATCCAAACCACAAAAGGAACATGCAAATTTTATCCAAATTTTATGTGAGAATTTTCCATGTTTATCATAATCAAAAGTAACTTGATTAAAAGCAAATTTATGCCTTGAACATTCACCTTTGTCACCTTCTTAATGAGGTGAATTTCATGAGGTAATAGCTCTCTTCGGAATACCAGCAATGCATTCAATGATTGTATATATTTCAACATCCTCTTGTTCACCTTTCTCATTAGGTGCATGCTTATGAGCACCTTCTTGAAAAGTGGGTCTAAAAATTTTGCATTCCTCATGAAAAAAATCTTCACAAGCTTGAGGCAATGAACATGAAATGAAAGTCCTTCTTGGAACACCTTCATGTGCCTCATTGGATTTAGAGCTTTCTCTGTCATGTTTTCCATAACCAAGACCCAAATACTTAGGCCTTTCCTAAAAAACAATTGGCTCAACTATGCCTTGTGCATGTTTTCCCAATCCTTTACTGTCATATCTCATCTTCATCAATAATTTGGACCCTATTCCTCTAGTGTTTCTTTCAAAAGAAACTACACATTAATTTTGAGAGTAAATTGAAGATAAACTTGAATTGCATACCTCTTTTTCAAGCACATGCTTGACTAAGGCTTCCTTGGCATCATGGAGTTGATTCTCCATCTCATGCATCCTTTCAAGGTTCTCATTTTCAATATGGAATTGAGTCTCCATCTGATGCATCTTTTAAACAAGCTCTTTCTTCTCCTCCTTCATGGCAATCAACTGCTCTTGAAGTTTAATGTTCTTATCTTCATACTTTTCTTGCACCCTATCAATCATGATGTAGATTTTCTACAAAAACTCTTTATCAAAGATTTTTTGTAAGGAAGATGAAATTGAAACATCCCTTATTGAAGCTTCCATCACACATGAAATTCAAACAAAGCTTCTTTGTTGTGATTTTAGAATTGAATTCTCAATTTAGATCTCTTCTCCTCCACACATAAACTTGGAAAACTGTTAAATTCTCCTTGCACAAATTCAACAACCAATAACGATAGAACCAATAGAATAATTAGTTATACTTGGCTAAAATGAGCTAAAATTTTTATCTGATGTCAAATTCATCTGAATATGGGAAAAATTGTTATTTCTATGCAAGCTCCCTCATCGGTATTAAAATGTGTTTAAGGATAGTCTCATTTAACCATTTGTGAAGGGGTTAAAATTTCAAGTTTCATGTATCTTTGATGAGGTGATTATGAGTTAATTATATTTTTAAAACTCATAAAAAACAAATTAAATGTAGTAAAATAACTCATGAAAATCACATAACGCAATGGATGATGATGGAGTTCACCCCTCCTGGGCTACATCTCCATGGACCTGCTTTAACTAGCTAGGAACTCTTAGGATTATGAGTCAGAAGTCTGATTACAAGAATATGTGATACTCCAATGGATTTTTTGACTGTTCCATTGGCTTCATAAGACATGAAAACCCCATAAATGACTATCGAATCTCTAAATTTGGTTACCATCTCCTCTAGGATTGACCTCCAACCCCGATGGCCGTGGGCTTGTTTAATCTCCTAAGTGACAACATAACCTTCATATTTTCTCCAATGCCTTTATAAAATGTACCATTGTGTTCGTAACATCAAATACATCAAAAATTTACTATTCACTCACTGAAAATGATCTTCAGCTGATCTGGGCATGGCCTTTCCTCTTAGTGGCCCTCGGCTTCAAAATTATTCAACATGCCAAAAACACCTGTAGATGAGATCCATTTCTCTAAAATCTATTCCAATGGATTTATAGCATGCCAATCTGCTAATAATGAATATCCTTGAGAAAAAATTGGTTGAAAATTGACCAAGATAAGCCTCATTCAATTCTAACTTAGAAAATTGCCGCTAAATCTGGCTAACTGCTAGTTAGCTCTGCTAATTTTGGAACTGCCACCGAATTTGGCGCTATAAAAAAATAAACTCGGAGTTTAATTAGTATTCAGTGTGGATTAGTGTGGTGGTTAGCGCTAATGGCACATTTAACCATAGCCCTCTGCCTCTGGTCATGCGTCGTGGTCACATGTGTGAGGGGCTGGTCCCATTCATTCCCCATCGAGCCTACAATATGCATTAAGTATTGGTTTGGTGTAATGGAAATCGATGAATTGGGCTCATGGCCCAAGAGTGGAGCACACAATTACTTCGGGGGAGGTCCTGGGGTCGAACCCGACCTCCACCCCACCCATCGTTTTTTTCAACGCATTACATATGCGCCATTCGAAAACATTGCTATACCATAGCACATGTATTTGCATTAAGGTTCCACCATAATATATATCGGACCCACCATTGGAATTATACATTTTCCACCAAACTTTATTATATTCCCACTTCAAACCTTAATATGCCATTCGAAATGTGTTTGTTGTATGGTATATGTGCCACTGTATCAACCTTCAACCTTGGCATATGTAATACATTGCCACAGAACCTTACCATAGTTTACCAACCAATATGTTTGTTGGGACCTTGGAATATAATGCTCCACCATGAACCATAGTTAATTTCCAATGAATTATGAGTTTTGGGGTTTATTTAAAATATGTTGTATTTAAATATTTATATATAAGGTTTTTTTATTTATTTATTAAATATTAATATATATAATAATTTAATATAACATATGATAATTAAATAATATAAAATATAAATTATATATATACATCCAACCTTAATATATAATAAAAAAATAATTCCCCACACATAAATATCTTGGACCCAAACTCAACATTGGAGGAAACTGGGCAATTTTTGCCTTCACAAACGAAACTGGAGAATCCAACAGTGAAACTTGTCACAGTCCCATTGGACTAAAACTAAACAAGATTCTCTGCATGTTGACTAGACTTCCATGTCATTAGTTGTACTTGTTTTGCACTAATTTTTTTTCTTTAATTTTTTTTGCTCTGAACAATGATCAACATACCATAACTCCTTCATCCAAACTTGGTTTTCAATGGAATGAGTTGCATTGGATTCCTTGTGACAATCTAGTCGCTTTCGTTCTAGTTTGGTGCAATTATGTGTTGGACATTAGATAAACCAACACTCCCCGTGTGTTTCGTGACATGGACTAACCACCTCTCGTGGATCCTTATCTCTAGTGTGCGATCGTTGACTAACACCTGTGGGTTTTGGTCTAATGGCAATCGTGATTCCCAACAAGTGGTATCAAAGTGTAGGTTATGAGTTCGATACACACCCGGCTCGTGTTGGGGGGGCGATTGTTGGAAATTGGATAAACCAACACTCCCTGTGTGTTTCGTGACATGGACTAACCACCTCTCATGGATCCTTATCTGTGGTGATGCGATCGTTGACTAACACCTACGGGTTTTGGTCTAACGACAATCGTGATTCCCAACATTATGAGCACTTTCATTTTTGAGCAAATTTTTTCCTGTGATCCATATTCTGATCATTCATGTTGTGGATGATTGATTGAATTTGATGTAGCTGAGAAGTTCTTCAAGTGTGAAAGGCAAGGGTGGAGGGCCCCCACACCAAGCTCATTACACTTTTTGGTTAAATTAGTAGAATTTTCACGAACTAGTTTAGCTTCATATTTATTCAGTCATTTAGATGTGTGAATATTTCTTATGTTTACTAGATGATTCTTTGTTTAATTATAATCTGCATATGAAGGGACAAACAAGATTTTAAGTTAAATTCTCCTTCTACTTGATCAAGAACAACAACTAAAATTAATCTTCTTTTCCTTGCTTGAGTTATTTCCTAAATTTCTAGTTTTAATGCAATGGTAGCAATGATGAAATAGAATTGTAAAGAAGGAAAACCTGGACCTCCTAAGTTAGGAGCCCCTTATCCTAATTTTTATACATCATAAAATATTTTCAATCAGTTATTTGGTTTCTGTTCATGAAGGTAGTATTGTGGGTAAGGAAAATCAGGGTCTCCTAATTTAAGAGCCTCTTCCCTCACTTATTACATATTGAATCAATAATTACTTAGTTAGATTTTATATTTGTAATATGATTTTTTTTCAATTTCTACAGTTTGTCTTCTAAAATTGACTACATCTGAAATCCATATATTTTGGACATGCTTCCAATTTTACAAACCTAGATTGATAAGTAAATTCTTGTGTTAGTTTACCCAGCAAATTGACCCAACACCTTGTACTGACGAAAACTCATACCTAAATGTAAGAAACCACCTACATAATGCTACAACCTTCACTCATTCTCCAACTTCTATTGGAAAGCAGCTTCAACCACCTGATCTCATTTACCAGCACCCACTGGAAGGGAGCTCCAACCCCCTGATTTGATCACTAGCTACTACTGGAAAGAAGCTCCAAATTCCTCACTGAAGGCTCCAACCCTCAGCATTATCATGGACCACATTTCATAAATTTTCACATTAGATCCACTTGCTTCAACACATTACAACCTGTAGACCACTTCTCATCAATTTTTTAGACTGAACCCCATGCCATCATTTAAGCACAATACCATATATAAAAACTGAAACTAATCACTATATCAAGTCATTCAATCGATCACCGAATCATTGAATAAAATGATCACTAATCTAATAAATCAATGAACCAAATAATCACTCAACCAATCACCAACTCAAATCAACCAACCTCTTCTTAAACAATCAAAACAGTGAGATCATTGTAACCAGAATATCAGTACTGAACCCAAAACACCACATCAACATACTGAAACAATGAAAACCTTGATCAATCATATGAAATAACATGTAGACTACTTTATTAAACACACCTGCATATATACACGCTTTTCATGAATGCAACCTGCATATAGATCTCAACATTCCAAATAGTGAACAATTGTTAATCTTAACCAGATAATGAATTTCACAGAGACATACTGAAAAATTATGTCAGATCATAGATATTTGAACCTCAAACAATTATCCGCATCATGGACATTATTCAACAAATCAATACTCAATCCATTCAACTTTAGACATCACTATTAATCCTGGATCAACATGAAGACTTCATCTATAGACAACATAAATACAACAATACTGTATACACATATCAGACATATTCTTCTGCAGAAACCCTAGCTTTCATACATAGTTTTCATAAATAATTTCTGCATGTATACGCACTTTTCAGGAAGTAAACCTACATACAATTCTCAACATACTGTAGAATATATATGCTACTACTCAGAAGAAAAACCACATGTGTACGTGTCTAACCTGTCACAAACCCGCATACAGATTTGAAATTTTTTTAACTCAACAGTTTTACACATAAAAAATTTAGACATACAAGATCACGACATAAATAGTAATAAATACATGTCAAATCCCAGATCTAATCAACCCAAAAGCATATCATACAACACATAGTCATTTCAGTTCTATGATCCTAATCCTTCATTGAGTCATTGGGTGCATACTTATTTAAGATCAATTACTCATTAATAGCTCATACCATGAAATTATACTTCAAATCCAAGTATTCATCACTCACCCTTACACATGCACACCCTATCACTTTGATCGTCACCTCCTTATATAGCTTAGGCCTTAGTCAATACCACAGGTCAAAAGAACACTAGTGTCAGTGGTAAATTTTGATGAGATCAAATAGTCGTTACTTCGCTCAATAATGTGGGCTATTACCATGGTAAATACCCTTGGTATTTAGAGAACCATACTGTGTCAAATGTACACGCATTTTCTTCTTCATACTCATGTGTGTACGTGAATTTTCTTCATAGAACATGCGTATATTTCTTCAAATGTTCACCTTTATAGTTCTTTTGTCTCTAACTTACATACCTATATCCAATCATTCTGTCACTTTGTTCAATCACTCTGTCACCTATGAATTGACCTGTGTACTCATCGTGTCAACACATACTTATCCTACTACAAGTGGGTTTCCATTAAGGACAACACATACATCATAATTCCAACATGATGTCTAATCCTTGTCTATTTATTCGCAACAAAATTTGATTTTCTAATGCATGAACTTGGTCAATTATATAAACAACATGTGCTAAAATAACAACATGAAAGTAAACTTTTCTAGTAGTCATGAAAATATTTTAACACAAAACAACTAAAAGGATTTCAATCAATATCATGCAATACTAGTTTCATCTTCAATATTTGGTTGTTGTTTAAATGGACATGATACTAAGTATTTTCAATTTCATAGTTAAAAGAAAAAACAAAATCAAAAGAAACGTTCAAAATATAATGAAACCATAAATAGAGGATATCATGGAAAGGACATTGAAATTATAAAAAAAAATGTTTACCTATCCACTGATGTCTTGTCTAGCATTCCTAAAACATTTTCTTGCCCAAAATAACCATGAGGTGAAAGAATCACAACATTAGAAACCATAGGAATCCATACTAGAAACATTTCCAAAGTCGATGGCTCAGGTTCCTGAAGGATATCCAACATCAAATGAATCATATCTAGGACATGCTCTACATTGTCTCCCCATCCTTTTTCCAATCACATTTCCTATAACCTGCCCACACTACAGTAAAGTAACAATCGAACAAAGGCATTGAAATTTGTTTTATATTTTATATATAAATAAATTGAATATGATTTGTTTCGGGAACATATTAATTCATATTTAAAGCCTTCCTGCCATGAGAAAGTATCAATGAAGTAGGACATCAGAAAAATAAACCTCAATAATGTCATCAAACAATTTTTACAATGTCAATATATATCTTGTTGTGATGTTAGGTCCCTATAAGACTAGTTTGTACCCTTATTGTTATTGTTAGTGTAGCCTTATTATTGTTATTTTTGTACCCATGTATTCCCCATATTGTTATTATTATGCCCCATGGAATCCCACTATTGTTATTTTTGTGCCCTTACATTATTATTGCTATGTCGACTCTGACTATATTGTGACTCCTTAGACCCCTATATATAGAAAGGAAATTTTTTCATTTGAATCATCCAATAATTGTTCATTTATGTAATGTAAAGGAGGTTTCCTCCTCAAAGAGGTTGGTTTCTAAGTCATTGATCTATCTTTTCTTCTATTTTGTGAACTAGTTGGATAACATTTGGTATCAGAGCTTTGAATTCTAGGGTTTTGCTTCTTCAAACAAGCCATCTTGGAATTTTCACTATAACTTGTTTTCTATGAAGCTTCAGAAGCTGAAATTAAAACCATGTGGATTAGAGATACACGTGAAACAGGTATATGAATTTTAGACCTTGGGTCACTATATTTTTGGAGATATGACATGAGGAAGTTAGGGTTTTTGAAGGCTCTAGAATTTCATCTCAAAACAAGTGACTAAAGGAAAATCATCATAACTTTCGTTTCAGACATCGTATTTGAATTTTGTAAAATGTGGCTGAAAGTGCATGGATTTGAGTTTCTTTTGTATCAATTTCAGGGCTGAAGTTTGAAACAGACATATGTGGCATTCCATACAAGTTCACTCTACTGAACGAGTCCATAATGAGGCCATTGTGGGAGATTGGGCATAACTCTATTTTGAAGAATCCAAATTAGGTCTGACCTATGGCATTGGAAAGAAGACCTAGAGTGATATTATAGGTCTAAACACTACAAGGAAAATACCCTCTAGTGGAGGTTATAAAGGATGTTTTTAGTGTTATAAAATTGGCCAAAATTGTCAAAAAAACATTTTCTACAACATCCGTTTATGGTTACGGAGGTTTTAGCGAAGCTTTTAACAGAAATTCAAAACAACACAACTAAAAATAAATGGGTGGCCAGAGGTTATTACGGATGTTTTTTTTTCATCGGTGCGCTACTCTAGATTTAACACACCGGTGCATACATGTAGAAGGCACCCCAGGGCGGTCAAAGGAGAATGCACCAGGCCATTAATGTATAAGAACCCACCAGGCATAGTGTTGGTGATACAATAGACGGGGTTGTTCTAATTGGTCTTGGGATTTGTGTGGTGCCCATAGGTCATATCAACGCACCGGTGCGTAGACTTATAGAAACACACCGGTACACAGTATCACACAAATGCATCGAGATTTATAATTGGTATTGGTATTCGTGCAGTGCCCATAGGTCGTACGAATGCACCGGTGTGTATAGACACATAAACGCCCCAGTGCGCAGTATCACACAAATACACCAAGATTTATAATTGGTATTGGTATTCATGCGGTGCCCATAGGTCGTACAAATGCACCGGTGCGTATAGACACATAACGCCCCGGTGCGTAGTCTCACACAAACATACTGAGATTTATAATTGGTAACGGTATTCGTGCGGTGCCCATAGGTCGTACAATGGCACCGGTGCATATAGACACATAAATGCACTGGTGCGTCATACCGCAAAAACGCCTCGATATTTTTAATTGGTTTTGGTATTTTTGCAGTGCCCATAGGTCGTAGAAAAGCACCGGTGTACAGTAACTGACACGCACCGATTTTCATTTTGTATTTTTTAGAAACATCGACCTGTGACAGTGAAATTATTGTGATTGTTTTAAATTCATTATTCATCAAAAGTTGACACAGCTTATAAGAATATTCATATTAATTAAATTTTTATTAATGCATTTGAATGTGATTTTTGGATTAATTTTTTATATCATATCATAATTATTGTGGTTTCTTAAAATTCATTATTCATCAAAAGTTGACACATAGATATCTTATAACAATATTCATATGAATTAAATTTTTATTAGTGCATTTGAGAATGACAATGGAGAACGCAATAGAATAAATTAAAAAATATTTCATTATATATATATATATATATGAATAAGACATTCTCTGTCATACAAAATGGGACAGTTATTGGTATCCATTTGTCTTTCAATTGGGACACTATGTCCATTACATTAAAGAAAATGTCTAATTTCACAGACATATTTCAAAAAATACAACGCCTTGCTTTGATATCCAAACATAGTGATCATCATTCTTTGCTTGAACTACTGTCACTGCTAGAGCTACTTCCATGACTTGGGTTATTTTCAGGAATGTTTTGATCACGGCGTTGATTGTTTTCTTCTTCTTCACCTTCCATCAACAAACATAAAAATAAACTGTAATGAGTGTATATACATTCGTGAGAATAATGAAAATTGCAATATTAAATAATATACATCAATGTAAATTGAAAAGAAATGACGTACCATTGCAACAATTGACTCATAAACTATACACATTCTTTCAAAACCATGTAACATGCCATCTTTCAAGATTTCATATGTTGGCGCAATTCCATACTTTGTTTCCTGCAAGTTTTATACCCCATAACAAATCATATATTTAATATAAAAGATTTTTTTTTTTCTATTAATTATAGACGGAGCTACGTAAAACAAGATCGATAGATGCTTACAAATTCCACAATTAAATTCTCATATGCAAACATATACTCACAACCCATATTTAACCCAATTGCAATCAATTCCTCTGATGGTTCTTCTTTGTATGTTAGCACCTGTTTGAAGACATTCAATGATGATTTTTGTAAAACAACTTAAAAAAAACAAAAATGAAATCTAGTTAAGTTGTTATAAGGAAGTAACAATTACTCACAAACTTAGATATCAACCATTTTCTTCCTTGTCGTCTGGTTTTATGTGTTGAATGGGTTCCATTTTCTTTTCTTTTCTGCAAGAAAATACTTGAAAATTAATATTTAATGTTAAATTGTTTATTTATTGTACCTAATGATCGAAAAATTCAATGATTACATATTAAATTTGAAGCATGTTGTTTTTGAGATGGCTCCTCCTGTGATCCAATTTTGTCCATTTCTTTGACGATCTCCTTATACACCTTTTTGGACATTCTTACTGGCATATTTCTGATATCAACTCATTCATCTTTTGAGATTTTCATAATCTTCCTGAAAATGTAACATGACAATAAACTATTTTATTTTTATATTGATATATGAAAAGTAAATATAACAAAAGTGATATTTATAAATAATTCTAGACAAACATTTAAAGGAATATTACTTTTTCATTCCTTCTTTTTTGTTGTTGTATGTTTTTGCTATTAAAAGTCTGTCATGTTTCATTGACCAATTCTCTGGAAACTCTTCCTGTAGTTTAGATAAAATTTGGTTCTTGGAATCATTCGATTGGCTTTTATATTGTAAGTGGAAATAACGTCTATACATTCATTCCACTAGATCCCTCAAAATTTTGTAAAATATTTTCCCCCTTTCGTTAACCTCCAACACCACTCCAGATGAGCTAAGGAGCAATTCATTTTCATTTGCATGTTCTATTTTTTTCTTTTCTTAGAACAACATTCATTTTCTGAGTTGTTTGTCCCTATAAAACATTAAATAGATGTGAATTAATAGACTGTTTGACACATGTTATCCAATAATTTTAATTATATTATTAATGAAAATTAAAAAAAAGAAACTCATATTGGATCGATTGTATTTTTTCATTCATTTGATTCATCTTTTTGCAATTTTTCCATCAAGATTTATGTTCTTCTTGTCCTAGATCAGAAATAATCTTATCGAGCTTTGTCATTTTTTGACTCTGCATGAAACATAGTAAACAATACATATTAGTTAAACTTACATATAGTTCAAAAATAATATTTTTTGTAAAGAATTTACAAAGAACTTGCCTTTTTTTCTTTTCTTGATGTGTTATCAATATTTTTGTTACTTGATCTCTTGTCAGTCATTTATTTATCAATCTCAAACCTATACCATATCATTCATTAATATATTTATAAATAAGTTGTCAACTTTTTAAGTAAAAAAAATCTCAAGAAATCAGTGCACCATTCATGGTGTATGCACCAATGCTGGTTCGTGGGTGTCTTAGAAACATACAGTACAAACAATATAATAGACCGTACGATGCTCTATGTCAACAAGGAGCAACAATGCATTAAATTTCAACCACTGCAACGATTAACCATGATAAAATAATAAAAATCGTCCAGTGTTATTTTTTGTAGCATAAACTGGTGCCATATTTTACATATGGCGCACCAATAATTTTTTTTTTTTTTTTAATTTTTTATCACATTACTTTCGCGGTGCACTTGTACAATACAGAGCACTGGTGTGATAGGTTACACTGGGCGCACTGATGAAAAAAAATATGTTTTTTTTTTAATTCACGCAAGGGCCGACATGGATTGGGATTCGACTATGAAAATCATCCCGTCGGTTGGATGTCTTAGGTCTATATTTAGTAATACAAACCCTATAAATCTAAATCGAAAATCCCTAATTCTGAAATCAAAGAAAGAGGGAGAAGAAAGGGTAGAAATAAAAATAATGTAGGGTTTGTATTTTTTGAAAGTGTTTTTTTTTTTTTTGCGAAACAGAACGTTCGTTGTGTGCCGTAATGAAATAGCGCACCAGCTGCATATTTTACAAATGACGCACTAAGAAAAAATATTTTGTTTTTTTAGTTTTTTATCACAGTACTTTCGTGGTGCATTGGGATAATAGAGTGCATCGGTGCGCTTAGGCACACAGGGCGCACCGATAAAAAAAAAATGTTTTTTTTTTAATTTACGCAAGGGCTAACATGGATTGGGATCCGACTATGCAAGTCGTCGCATGGGTTGGATGTCTTAGGCTTATATTTAGCAATACAAACCCTATAAATATAAATTTAAAAGCCCTAATTTTGAAATCACAGAAAGAGGGAGAAGAAAGGGTAGAAACAAAAAGAATGTAGGGTTTGTTTCTAAAATGGATTTTTTTGGGCGAAACAACATGTTCGTGGTGCGCCAAAATGAAATAGTGCACCAATGCCAAATGTTACATATGGCGCACTGAAAAAAGCATATTTGTTGTGCGCTGGTATAACCTAGCACCAGTGTGCTATGTTACGCAGGGCGCACCGAGGAAAAAAAATCTGTTTTTTTTTTTAAATTCACGCAAGGGCCGACATGGATTGGGGTTCGACTATGCAAGTCATCCCATGGGTTGGATGTATTATGACTATACAAACCCTAATGTTACTGTACAAGTTGAAAGCAAAGTTTGGCTTGTCGAATGCATGTTTCTCAGAACTTTTGAGGTAAGTTACCATAAAGTACTCCCTTATATAAATTTGAAATATAATCAATACACTGCAATGAACATTACAAATGGTAAATTTTATGAACATTGATAATTATATCGACATTAATGTACATTTATTAATATATTTATCCATGATCACCAACTACAGGTTATTCAAAGATAAGGTTCTTCTGAGTGATAATGTCTTGATTGGTAGCTGTGAAGAGGCAAAGAAATTGTTGAAAATGTTGGGCGTTGAGTACATATCATATCATGCATGTCCAAATGATTGTATTCTATATAGAGGAGAATATGAAGACAAAGAGATGTGTCTGAAATATGGGCATGACAGGTATGATAAATAAACAAATAAGGGTAAATCACATACTAGTCCTCCTTTTAAGATATTGAGGCACATGCCTATAATCCCAAGGATTCAAAGGCTATTTCGTTGCAAAGAATTAGTTATGTTGCAGGGATGGCATGCCTCACACAGAAGTGAGTTGGGAGTTATGCGAATCTCAACTAATTCAATAGCCATGAACCATATAGAGGATACATGGCTCGAAAAATTCAAGGATGAAGTACGAAGTCTACAACTCAGCATAGCCATGGATGGTGTCAACCCATATTCCCTACAGAACACCAACTATTATGTTTGCGTAATAATATTTAGCGCATCGGGGGCGGTGCCACAGAAAAAAATTTAGCGCACCGTTGACTATGTATGGTGTCAGAAGGGCGGTGCACTGACGAAACTCTACGCCCCATGGCGTATAGTTAAGTCAGCGAACCGAGCTCCTGCCATCGTGAAATAGTGAATGGTGTGGCCTTTTACAAGGCCACACTATTGACGCAGGCGAAATAAGGAAAGTCATGCACTGAAAAAATAGTCATCTCAGGGCTGCTACTTTGGTCGATGCACCGCGTCGCAGATATTCCACTAGGTCAACAGTGCGGCCTGATAACCGACCACGCCACACTTTTAAAAAAAAATTAAAATAGCACGGTGTGCCTTCGGTACTACCTCGAAACCAGTGCAGATACCATTAGCACTGGTTTACCAGGCTAAATTTTTGACCATGTCGAAATGCGGTATGCGGTGTGCTGAAAATATTACCTGCCCCGGGGTAGAAAATTCAGTCAATACACTGTGTTGCCGCTATTCCACATTGTCAACAGCGTGGCCTAGTAAACGACTGCACTGAAATTTTTATTTTATTTTTAAAATAACACGATGTGCCTATCGGTACCACTCCAGAATTGGTGCAGATATCGTTAGCACTGGTTGCAGTTCAGCTTGTAAATTTATAGGAAGCATCGCAAACCAGTGCAAGCCGAATGGCTCGAGCGCACCGTGCGACAATTTTTTTTTTCCTTTTAAATGGTTAATTTTAAGGTTATTTGAAATTATAATCCGGTAGAAGTCTTAATTATGGAAAAAAAATAAAAATACATGTACATTTGCTCGTCGAGGAGGCATATTGGCTGTAGAATTTGAAAAATAAAATTTTTCCACCATTTTGCAAAATTCAAGCTGGAGATTTGTGGGCAATGCACAGTAGAAGTGCATGCAATGAGTGCAATGGGAGCACCGATGTCAGGGCGGATCAGACAAGGATAAATTGCATCGGTGCTTGAGAACTCTGTAGCACTGAAAAAATTGAAAAATGCAATTTTTTGGTCGTTATTTTTTTTATATTTAAACCTATTCTAGTGTGCGGGATTTTATAGGCACACTAGTGCGTTTGCTTCATTCTACACCGGGCAGTTTCTGTTTTCGCGCACTTTTTATGAGGCTTTGGTGTGGACGGTTTGTAAAGCACCGATGTGCTACAATAATACAATGCACCAAGAGGATGTGTACGGAGTGCATGGTGTCTGGTGTGCCGATGTTTTATGTGGTTTTTTGGCCGTAATTTTTTTTTATTTAACCCTGTTTTGGTGTGCGGGGTTTTATCAAAACACTGGTGCGTTTTCTTCATTCCGCGCCGAGCAGTTTCTATTTTCGTGCACTTTTTATGAGGCACCGGTGGAGATTCTCTGTAAATCACCAGTGCACTACAGTAATAAAACACATCGGGCGGGTGTGTACAGAGCGCATGGTGTCTGGTGTGCCAATTTTTGGTGCAGTTTTTTGGCCATAATTTTTTTATTTAACCCCATTCTGGTGCACGGGTTTTATGGGCGCATCGGTGCGTTTTATTCATTCTGCACTGGGAGGTTTCTGTTTTTCATGTGCTTTTTATGAGGCACCGATGAAAAAGTGTTGTAAAGAACCAGTGCACTAGAGAAATACAATGCACTGGGCGGGTGTGTACGGAGCACCGGTGTTCGGTGTGCCAATTTTTTGTGCAGTTTTTTGGCCGTAATTTTTTTTTCTTTAACCCTGTTCCAGTGTGTGATATTTTAAGGGAGAACTGGTGCGTTTTCATCATTCTACACTGGGCGGTTTCTGTTTTCGCATGCATTTTATGAGGCACCGGTCTGGAAGTGTTGTCAAGGATTGGTGCGCTACATAAATGAAACACACCGGCCGGGTGTGGACGAAGCGCACGGTGTCTGGCGTGCCAATGTTTTGTGCGCATCGGGGCTTTCTCCTGTTGAACACACTGGTGCATTTTATAGTGATAAGTGTTAGCCCCCTAATTTTCTCTCTTTTTTCCATTTACCCCTTCCTAAATCATAATCATTTACCTCTGTTTTACCTCTTTATGCACCCTCATCTTGCACTAGTTCAAGCACGGTGACGTAGTTCGTATAAACTTTATTTTTCATACTTTTAATTCAACTGGGCATTAATTAATCATTTATTACATGATTTCTTACTTTTAATCACTCTTTTTAACTTATCGATATCTCCAATGTTTATTTGGTAGTTAGAGTACTTACCGTGACCGCTCATCCTAGTGCAGGATCGGATCTTGCACCGTTTCCAGCATAGCAAATCCTTGCAATAGATTCGAACCTCCTTGATCACTACCTCGTTTTGAGAAGCTTCAGCCATGACAACAAGATTGATCCAAAGGTAGCCGAGACCAAATCTGTGAAGGAAGAAATCTGGAGATTGGCTACGGCCAGTTTTTCCGACTGTCTAATTTTGAAGGCTAAAAAGCTAAATTCAACGTTTGGTTATGTAATCGGTTGAATGATCTATTTTGGCCTTTGGCCAAATATCGATATAATGTATAATGTAAATAGGAATAAGGGGAAGTTTTTGTTAGCAGAAGAGAACAGAGACACAGCCAGAGAGGTGGTAACAGGTTGCTGTATTTTGTTATCGCCCGAATCTGGGTTGGACGATGTATTAATGTATGCACTTGCCTCAGTGAATTAATAAAAGGGAGCTCCACCTCATGTTTCACAAATTGCATTTTTGTATTTGAGCTGATGAATTGACTAAGGTATTGAGCAGCATTTTTATTTAAAAGGGAAACACACTGGTTGGCTAGGGCCCAGCCAACCCTGCACATTTACCCTATTTCCTGTTTTCCTGTAATTTGTGTTTATATTGTCAAGTGTGATTTAATTTTAAGCACATGCATTCCTGTTTGAGTGAAAGTAGATCTGTTGTGTGAAGTAGATAAATTTCCTTTTCCTGCAATTTCCTTTCCTGTACTTGATTTCAGATTGGTTTTCCTCCACCTGGTCCAAGCAGGAGAAATAACCCTGCACCAGTGCACGTTAGTGTGATATCTCTTTTTCTGCAATTCCGTTTGACTATTTTTCCTCTGCCTAGTCCAAGCAGGAGAAATGAACCTACACCAGTGCACATCGGTGTGATGCAGCAAGCCTTCTTAGTCTACTTCCCACAATCTTATTTCTTTAATTAAATTCTTATGACAGGATAAATGTATATTGATTGTTTATTTATTCCTACACTCTGTCAAGATCAAAAACAATCACTTTTTATGTGTGCAATTTGATTTAGTAGTATAAAAACACTTGTAATAATTAAGCACTCATTTTAAGAATTAAATGCTAAGTGTAGGAAGCTTTGATCCAGTGCAAGAACTAGTTTCTTGTCACGGGACCTGAGTTCTTTGAACCTGGAAAAGTTCAAGCCCCTGCACGAAGTAAAAATCCTTTAGCAAAGACACCATTTATACCTTCCGCATAAATCTTTGTTCCTGCACTAGTGCAAGCAAATTGAAATAGTGCAGGACATATTAGTGCAAGAAGGAAATATCTAAAGGAGCAGGTTTAAGGGCCCATCTGATGAGACTACTAAGTGTCTCTGCTAAAGAAAAACACACACTCAATAGTTAAACAATAATTAGCTAGAGTGATTGCCCTTTTATCTTTAATTTCCTCTTGCAAATGCATTCTTTCTTGTTCCAGTCTTAGATTATTTTGATGGTTCAAGTTGCATTTTTCTCTCTTTAATTTGATTCTGTAATATTTCCTTTAAAGGAAGTAGGGATTTATATTAGGAAGATTCATACCATCTCTGGCATTGCTTGTGTTTCATCTCTAAGTTTACAGATCCCCCGGGTTGACAAATTAAGTGTTGAGGAGTTTGCTTAAGTGTAATTTCTGCACCCAACATTTTGGTGTCGTTGCCGGAGAGGTGATTTGATTTGGTAAGAATTTTCTGATTATACAATAGAGGTAATTTTTCCTTTATTTTTTTGCAGTATTTTTTGGAAAATATTCTTTGAAGGAATTTTACTGGTGTTAATTGATTTCTGATAGAATTTTTTTACTAGAAGTTGTTTGTTATTTTCTTTCTTTTTTGAAATGAATGCCTAGAAAAGGTAAGGGTTCGAAGCCCACTAAGGGCCAAAAGAATTCTGAAAACAATTCTCATATTGGGTCTCCTTCTGTAAGCAGGAAGCCCAATCCAATTCAAACTCATCACGCAGGAACAATCCACCTGGATTTTGGTGACAACAACTCAGGTGTGAATCAGCCTGTTGAGAGCAATACAAGTAAAAGGAAACAATGGTGGACCATGAAGATCAGTTGGAAGGGACTAGTGAAAACCAGGTAAGTGGAGAAAAATCCACTTTTGTGTTTCCAATTGTGGATCCTGATACTGTGGCGCAAATGAAGAATATTCCACTATCAGCTCTCCCTCATTTCCATGGTAAAGTTCATGAAGATCCTGACTCTTTTCTATTCGAGTTTGATATTCTATGTAGAAGTTATGATTATTCAACTAACACTCAGAAGTTAAGATTATTTCTTGTTACTCTCAAAGACTCAACTCTATGCTGGTTTATGGGGTTAGGAGGAAACACTATAACCTCTTGGGATCAGATGAAAAGAGTTTTTTTTTCTAAATATCAAGAATATTGCAAAACTCGGGACATGTAGGATGAGATTTTTACAATCATACAGGATGATGATGAAACTCTTGAAGATTACCTAGAAAGATTTATGTATATTTTACAAAGCTCGAAACTTGAGTTTGATCCCAGTACTATTAGAACCTTGTTCTTAAGAGGACTTACTAACAATGGTAGAAATAATTATAATATGTTATGACAAGGTGATATTTCTCAGCAAAATTTTGAAAAAATTTGTGAATTATGCAAGAAATTTTCAAGAAATCAGTATAGATCCAGTAGAGGAGCTCGAAATAGAAATAGAAAAACTGAATCTACTAATGCTATGATTTTTGGACTAGAAAATAAAATGGAAAACATGAAAATTGATATAATGAATACTGTTACCAAATAGTTAGACTCTTTAAAATTTCAGCAAAAACTCATGAAGGAACAAGAGTCATTATGTATTTTCTTTCCTAAATGTAGAGACAAGCATCCTCCTAAAGAGTGTCCTCTTAATTTGGAAGAAACTAATAAGTGTGCTATTTGTGCAAAAGACCATGTCATAGAAAAATGTCCCTCTATACCAAGACTTAAAGCAGTATTTACAGGGGGACAACCTGAAGCTGAATACTTGTATGCTATGGGAGCAAGAAGGAATTTTCCTCAGGTAGGTACATGTATGGCTCTTGAATTTTCTCCACACTATCTTGGTTATAATTCACATGCATATTCTTATCCTAACACTAATCAGCAATGGAAGTATGGGAATCAATGTCAGCATGGGAAACCTTCTCAATCATGGCAACAAGGTTGGAGAGGGCCAACTCATTCTCTATATTCCTACCAGCCACCTATGCAGTCATATCCATCTATGCATACACCTTATTCAATGCCTCAACTTTCGAGTCAGTCTACTCCACCGTTACCTTTACCTCCACCCTTTCGACCTCCTCAGTTGCCTGCTCAGCCTATGCCTAATCCTAACAATAATAAAATAGTGCAAATGATCTATGTAACAAACCCACCTTTACCATTCGAGTACCAGTCTATTCCAGTTGGGGTTCATGATATTCAATTAAGATCGGGAAGGACTGTAACATCAGAAAATCAGAAGCAACCTATAGTGATTGTTGAAGAGAAAGGTGAAGAGTAAACTATTAACCATTCTCCGAAACCTATCACTAAGAAGCCCTTACCCTCTGAATCCTTTCCATCTTCTTCCAACCAGCCTCCATTCCTAGAGAGCCTAGTAATGGAAAGAAGTGAGCCTATTTCTGAGACTAGTTTGGCATCTGAGCTTCGAAATATTTTCATTAAGATACCTTTGCTTCAAGCCATTAAATAGATACCCATATGTACCAATATTATTAAGGAACTCTATCTCAAGAAACCCGGGAGGAAGAGAGTGGAACCCAAAACCATTCAATTTGTTGGTAGGGTAGCAGAGTTGATGACGGGATGTGTGTCTATGGAAAAATATACTGATCCCGGGAACCTTGTTGTCTCAGTATAGACCTGGGGGAAGCCATTAATGTCATGACTAAGCAAACCATGGATCAACTTCGGTTATCTCCTCTTCACCCTACTCCCACTGTGCTTGAATTAGCAGATAGATCTAAAATTAAGCCAGAAGGAGTATTGGACAATGTGATCATCTCATTAGATTCTTGGGAATATCCTATTGATTTCATTGTGCTTCAGCCAAAGAACCCAGTAGGAGGACATCCCTTGATCTTGGGTCGACCATGGCTTGCTATAGAGGATGCATATATTGGATGTCGTTCCGGTGATATGTATATTTTGCATGGATATTCTAGGAAGAAATTTACCTTATAACCCCCTGCTAGATCCATTCAGGACCTTCAAGATACTTTATGGTTGGATCAAATCGGTGATGAGGAGACTCAACCCATTTCCCTTATCCATCATTATATTGGGTCTTCACAAGAGGATGAGATTCAAGATTTCCTGAATAATCTAGACACTATGCCTAACTTTGAACCATTGAGCCAGATTTTTAGCCTAGATTTTCAAGATAATCATGATCCTCATTCTTCTGTACTGCTGCATTTGACCACTCCCTTGAGTACTCCTGAGATTGATACTACTCTTGTTGAGATTAGCCCTGGTAAATCCTTGCATATTAGTTCAGATTTGGATTCATCTCAGAAGGAGCAGCTTGTGAATTTGTTGCAAAACCATCTTAGTGCCTTTGCTTGGGGCTATGAAGATATGAAGGGTATTCCTTCTGAAACTTATACACATCATATCTATATTCAGGAAGGAACACGACCTGTCTGAAAACCCCAAAGGTGAATGAATCTAGCACTAAGAGATATTGTGAAGGAAGAAGTACATAAACTCTTGGATGCTAGTTTTATCTATCCTATTTCCGACAGTCAGTGGGTCTCTCCATTAGTGCTAGTACCTAAGAAAGATGGAGATGGCATATTTGTATTGATTATAAATAATTAAACAAAGCCACTCTCAAAGATTACTTCTCTCTCCCTTTCATTGACCAGGTGCTTGATACCCTTGCAGGAAAGAAATATTTTTCCTTTTTGCATGGCTTTAGTGGCTATAACCAAATACATATTGCACCTGAAGATCAGGATAAAACTACTTTTACATGTCTGTGGGGTACATTTTCTTATAAATTTCTTCCCTTTGGTTTATGTAATGCCCCAGATACCTTTCAAAGGGCAGTCCTGGCCATTTTTGCAGATCTGGAATTTGTAGAAATTTATATGGATGAATTTTTTGTGTTTGGTGAATCTTTTCAGGAAGCTCTCAAAAATATGGAGAAAGTACTTCTTCATTGTCAGGAAGCCCATCTCGCCTTGAGTGAAAATAAATTTAGATTAATGTGCAAAGAGAGAGTGGTACATGGCCATTTTCTTTCTGGTAAAGGTATCCAGGTTGATCCATCGAAGATTGAAATCATTCTGCATCTTCTTGCACCCAAAAATCAAAGGAAATTAGGAGGTTTTTTAGGATATGTTGGTTACTATAGAAGATTCATTGAAATTTTTTCTAAGATAGCTACCCCTCTTTTCCGACTTCTTGCTAAGGAAAGTGAATTTTCTTCATCCACAGCTTGCCAACAATCTTTCGAAACATTGAAGGGAAAGTTGGTATAGGCACCAGTTTTGAGAGGTCCTAACTAGTCCCTGCCTTTTCACATTTCCTCTGATGCTTCAGATTTGGCTATTGGCGCAGCTTTAGGACAAGAGGAAAATAAGCGATCCTATGCTATTTATTATATTAGTAAGAATTTTTCTTCCACCAAATTAAATTATACAGTTACAGAGAAAGATTTTTTAGCTATAATTTTTGCAATTAATAAGTTCAGGCACCATATTACAGGATATGAAGTATTTGTACATACTGATCATTCTGCGATTAAATATTTGATGAAAAAACCATTGAATAGTGGTAGAGTGACTAGGTGGTTGCTATTGTTGCAGGAATTTAATGTTACTATTGTTGATAGACCAGGAAAATCCAATGTGGTAGCAGATTTTCTTTCTAGATTAGGAATGCTGGTGAAGCAACTCCTGTTAATGATGATTTTCCAGATGAACATATTTTTCCTATGTCAACAGATTCTCTGTGGTTTGCTGAGATTGCTAATTACTTGGTTACTGGGAAAACACCACCCCACTTGTCCGCTTCTGAAAAGTGGAATATTATTCAGAAAAGTGCTGCATACTCCTGGATTCGAGGAGATCTCTTTTACACTGGTCCAGAACTGATTATCCGTAGATGTGTAAGAGAGGAGGAAGTGTTTGACATATTGAAATATACTCATGATGAAACTTGTGGAGGTCACTTCGCTGATAATCGGACTGCATATAAAGTATTGCGTGCTGGTTAATTTTGGCCTTCCTTGTTTAAGGGTGCCAAACATTATGTCAGGTGATGTGATAGTTTCCAATGAGTGGGCCAGCCTAATCAAATGAATGAAATGCCTTTATGCCCCCAAGTTATGATTGAGCCGTTTGAAAATTGGGCTATTGATTTTATAGGGCCAATCAATCCAACGTCATTAAGAAAAAATCATATTTTGGTTTGTACAGATTTTGTTGCAAAATGGGTAGAAGTTAAAGCTGTTTCCTTTGCAGCAGAAAAAGTTGTTGTTGATTTTCTTTTTACTAAAATCTTTACTAGATTTGGTGTGCCTAGAGAAATTGTTTCTGACAATGGTCTGCAATTTATTTCTAATTTGGTATAGGGTGTGATGGAGCAATACAAGATCCGGCACAGGAAATCCACACTGTATCACCTGCAAGAAAATGGCCAGGTGGAATCCACAAACAAAGTGATCGATTCCATTACTACAAAGACAGTAAATATGCATCGAAAAAAATGGGCTGAAAGATTACCAGAAGCTTTGTGGGCATACATAACTACTTGGAGAAATAGCACGGGACATACACCATATGAGATGGTATATAGAAAACAGGTTATGTTACTAATTGAATTCCAGATCAAAACTTTTAGAACTATAATTTAGTTAGGACTAGATCTCTCTAAGGCACAACAACAACGTCTTCTCCAATTGAATGAGTTAGATGAATTTCATAGGGATTCTGTTCAGTAGAACATACTAATTCAGTAGCAACGCAAAAGGTGGCATGATAATTATATTTAGAAAAAGAAATTCCAACCAAGTGATTGGGTGCTCCTTTATTATTCTATATTTAAAATTTTTAAAGGGAAGTTCCATATACGTTGGATGGGACCTTATGAAGTGATCTGAGTATTCGAGAATGGAGCAGTAGAATTTAAAACTATTGATGGACAAAATTCAGTATTCTTGGTAAATGAACAGAGATTAAAGAAGTATTTTCAGCCACTTGCCAAGAAATATTTTACACAGCAAGTCCAACAGCAATTTGGGACGGTAGTGGTGAATGGTAATACCAAATTTTTGAAAACATGAATTCTTCTTCTTCTTAAAGAAAAAAAAAAATTAAATAAAAAAGTAAAGAAAAATTATTTTCCTGTACTTATGAAAATAAGTTCGCTGACATAATTGCAGAAGGATCAACCTGAAAACCAGCTTGCTGGCAGGAAGATCAAAAATTTCTAATAAAAAGAAAATGTTGCTTGATCTTTAGATATGCTAGAGACCACCAAGTAAAAGCAGGTTCAATAGAACCAACCTTTATACAATTGGGGTTATTAGCATGGATTTTTTTTATTCAAGTAACGCTTAATTCTTGCTACAGTTATTTTTCTTGCACCAGTGCAGGCAGACCTTCCAGAAAATTTTCCCTTTCTTCATATTCCACTTTCATAATATTCCCTCAGTTTTCTTCTTCAATCCCAGAATGATTAACCTTCCCATATTATTCTGAATTTACCCTATCCGCTTCAGAAAAACCCCACTGTACCCTTGAATTTTTTTCCCTATCCCACTTTTTTTTATCCCCTCTTGTGGTACTATTCTTGGAATCTCTGTAATAAAATTCCTTCCCATTCTGAAATTTCCCTTTTCCCACTTCATTGTTCCCTCATGAATTCATTGCAAGATCTCACACACAAAGAGAAAAAGGATATGCTCTGAAGCATCAATAAAGGGCGAAGAAAATTTCCAGTATCAGTTGAGGAAGCCATGTTGGAAGTCCAACCTATATTTTACTTAAATTCCTTGTTCTTTTCTTCAGATATTATGCTTGCACTAGTGCAAGCATGCACCCTGTCAGAAACATAATACAATTTCTTCTTTTCATAGTGTTAGGTCTCTGTAACAAGCAAGATTGGAAAAGTCCGATCACAGAGTTAACATCATTTCAACCAACTTTGGGATTCTAGGATCTAGCCCTCCTGAATCCGGAGAGGGATCTCTCCAATATGTACAAAGATGGATATTGTCTTTGAAGTTTAGGGTGATGATATTAGGCTAGTTATGAAGGCCAAGGGTTTTATTTGGTTTTCTCGGATGGTTGAACATAATTGCTTTCTGAGGTGGAAAGATTTATATGCAAATAGGTTCAAAGGTGAGAAGTTGCAAGCAAAAGGGTAAGCTTTGATCATAAAGAAAGATGATGGCAAATTTTCAATCCATTGGGCTATGGAGTCATAAGAGGATTTAATTGAAACATTCAGGTTCAAGAGTGATCTATGGGGCAAGTCATCTATGCCTAAGGATCTCTTTAAAGTTTGATTTATGGAATGGAGTGGTACAATAAGAAAGGGAAATGACAGATGCAGAACAAAGAGCAGCCCAGGATCTGGTAAGTACTTTGAAACTATCCAGCCTTTGACCAAGCACTTAAGAAAAACATAGAAGCAAACTAGGATCTGGTAAGTACTTTGAAACTATCCAACCTTTGATACACTTCTAATAGAATACATATAAAAACAAAGGGAAACTTGAAGGCAACTTTTGGAGTAGAAACAAGAGGGCTGGGCTCACCATAATCCTCTCCTAGCTCTTCTTTACTTAGTTACTTCCAAGACGATCACATAGATAACACAGAATGGTCTAAGATCTGATAAGTACTTCGAAACTAGTAAGCTTTTGACACATCCTAAGGGAAACAATAAAATAGTTGAGCAAACAAGAAAGGGACTCAGGGCTAACCTTTGATTTCCTCAATTCATTCCTTACACAACATATATTGAAAGTAACATCTAAAAATAACATTCAGCTGTGACAAAAAGATGAGGGAACGCCAGCATCCCTGTACTTAGACTGAATTAAATCATTTCTAAATAACACAGTTAGAAGAAAACATTGGGATAAAGATTTTTCAGCCAGAGAAGGTTACTGATATACAGTAGGTCCTAACACTGTTTAAACTGTTTTTTATAGTGGAAAATGAAACAGATTGAAAACAGAAATAAAATGACAAGTTCACAATGAGAATAACATCACCATCAGCATAGACCAGGATCCCATAAATCAGCTTGTATTGATGCTTCAAACCAGTTACAATCTTCAGATTCAATGTTTTAATCCATCTCTCTTCACAACCTAACCTATCTGCTACAAGCAGAGCTCCAAGAGCCGATGAAACCACTATTTACAGTCAAGAGTTTTCAGCTCAGTTACATAGAATGCTTCAGCAATTACATTGACAACCAACTAATCCAACCCCTCACTCATCTTCTATTGAAGTATTTATAGAAGGATGATGAGGTGAGATCTGATAAAAAGATCTTAAATACAATTAATGCAGAATTAATGTCTTCCTGGCCCTTGGAGGCTCGATGAAGAAATCATACAGGTGTTCCACTGCATTAATGTGTTTACACTTATGAAGTAAGCTCGGAGGGAGCTTTGTTTGACATTTGAGGCTTTGCGTACTATTAGGGCTACTCTGCAAACGTTCTGTCATTAAATCTGGGGCAGAAATAACTTATTTGGCTGCTTCGAGGCAAGATATCTGATTTGTTCAATAAATTCGGCCTCTGATTGAGCATTTTGAGGCAATAGGTGGAACTGCGGTGGTTGAGCAATCAATTTGCCTCAAAGTATGGTGGTGGAGGCAGTATGTCTGATGAACACTTTTAGGTTTTCCTTTAATCTGTGTTCTGAGTCGGGGATTAGGCTTTTGATAACTATCTTAGCCGTAATCCCCGCCAATCTGTCCACTAATCTGCTGCTCTGGTTCATTGTTGTCTTCAATATCCGATACTCTTTCTCTGCGTTGATTTTGACGGTATTCTTCAAGCTTTATAGGGATGCGCGGCAACCAAGGCTCATGAAACCTTGTTGATAACATTATTCTTCACCCCGCGGTCGATCCTCTGGATAAATCGAAAGAACGGGAGTCGTCACCCTTGTCTTTCAGATTTTCCTAAAACATGACGAAAGAACCTTAAAACCTGCAAAATACAAACAAAATGAGAAAATCCTACGTTATATGGACAAATCTGCATTGGAGGGCGTGCGGGAAAACGGAGCAATCGGAGCCGTTGATCGTATTGAAATCAACGGTCGGGAGCGTTCTGAAAAGTCAGCGGAGAAAAAATGGGGACTGTACGATGGAATCGGGATTTCGTATAAGAACCGTCGATCTGCAGAGACCGACGGTGGAGATCGGTTTTCGAACGCGCCGGGGGAAGTTAACGGGTGGGCAAGTTCATTTAAAGGTCGAGCAGATGAGGCGATCGGCAACCGTCAAATGGGAGGGCCCAGATCCAACGGTGGAGGTGGATCCCGCTGCGGGGCTATGATCCGAAGGATAATGCGCGGGCGATTTGATAGCGCGGCGGTTTTGGAATAGGGCGGAGGACACGTGTCGGCCGGCGTATGGAATCGCTGGCCGACGGGATAAAACCGCCACCCGACGAAAAGTGGTGCGGGATGAAAACCACGGTTTCATGAAAAAGGGTGCGAGGGAGAGGGGTCCACCAGGTGGGGCTCGCTCCGCTCCGTCGGATCTGGGGAGCAGATCGATGGATGGGAAGGACTTTGGGCAATAAAACATGAGATTTAATATTTCACGCCAAAACCTTATAAAAGATGGGTTTTCGAATGTTTTTAAAGGAAAAAGGATGGAGAGGAGATTACATTTTGGTTTAGCGCCTCAGGACTTGAGCGGTCGGTCCTGGCGCTCGGGCATGTGGAGGAAGAAAAGGCAGAGGACTTAGCCTGAGGGGCCTAAGCCTAACGCATAGAAAAATGTGTTTTCTATGGTTTTTCCAAAGAATTTCGAAAGGAAATATAATTCCGATAAGGTTAAAAAATGGGTTTTTAACCTTGGGAAATGAGAGTAATGAAGGGATAAGGAATAACATATGGTTTTGTGGGGTTCTTATGAATAAAAGAAAATTGAAGAATGAAGGTAAGATGGAAGCAAGGGAAGGGAAAGGAAAAGGGATGCAGCAGTATTTGACTTGGATTTTCGTGGAATATCAGAGGCTGGGAGAGGGAAAGGTATGAAGGTCTGATCAGCGGTTTATGGTTTTACCAACAGACTTCAAGCACCAACAACTTCAGGACTGAACTTGTTTCTTGAAGGCTGCAAAGAATATTTAGCCACCAGCTGATATAATGGAAAAATATAGGTGGCTAACACATAGCATACGCCATAGGAAAGTGTTCATCATGAAATTTTATAAGAATTACTTTCACTTAGTCGATGAGTACTTGTGCTATCATATTAACTAGGAGAAAATTATTTAAAGTACAAGGTGTTTTTAAGTTAAGAATCATGATCATTTTTTAATGAATGTTAAAGTTTTTTTTGAATTATGAAGGAGTGCGTTAGTATTTAACCATTGCTTGGATATAATTTCCCCTTTCCGCCATAATCCTAGATTTCCTTCACTCGTAATGATTACCTCACCTAGCTGTTAAAACGCCGCCGCAAGCACCAGTCCAGCACGATCTCAAAGATGCCACGCATCCACGGCTATTTCAGTGGAATGAATGGGTGATAAGATGGAAGGGATGGTGGACAGTTGGATCCCTATTTATAAGAACCAATTTTTCCGGTGTTGCATGTAAATTTTTGACTGTTCATAATTGTTAAGCAACGATGCCACCTATTCGAAGCGAACCTTTGTCTCTCAGTATGGTAGAACAAACTATTGAGTATCGCAATAGTCTTTCGCTATTGTGAGACTCAAGATTTCTTCAATTCTTGCAAAATTTTGATGAGCACAACAATGAAGTGGCCTTACAGTTCTCCAGAAGTTTCAAAAATGGCCGAGTAAAATTTGGACCTCTAAAATTTCAGGTTACGGAGGAGTTTATAGCAGTAGCGATAGGTTTCGAAAATAATGGTGAGTAGTATTTTAAAAATCATAAACTAGAAAGGAATCAATGGCAGTGTTTCGTCGTCGAAAAAAATATGAAGGTAGATTGGAAGAAAGGAATTCCACACAGTGCCCTGCTGGGACAGTGGCGGGACCTCCTTTTCATGCTACAGAAATTCATAACCTGTAAGGGAAGGTACTCCCTCACTTTTGTGTACCATTTTAGGATGTTGCAGCATTTCGAAGGCAGCTGACACGTCCGGTGGAGGATTGATTTCCCCTATTTTTTTCTTAAGAGCTTGGAAAAAATGGCCAATGGTGTGTAGGATGCACGGGCAGACCAGGCCGAAAAGAAGTTATATCACCATGGCCTGATAAATATTTTGGTACAGAAACAATTAGAAATTAAAGGCATGACTTGGGAGGCATTGTTAAAACAGCTACATAAAAAGACAGCTTCTGGAAAGGAGACAGAGGACCCCACCAGCACAAGCAAGGGTCCGAGTAAGAATGTAAAGGGGAGTCCTTCTTACACCAGTGCAAAAAGGAAACGACCTGAAAAATAAAAAAAATAAAGGGCCCCATCTCCAAATAAGAAGATAGCTAGTGCACCTATTGAAGAGACTCCTTCCACGCCACCAGTATAGGCATAGACCCCCGAAGAAGACAACCTCTCAGTCCTTGCGGACGCAAGAAAATATGTAGAGGTCAAAGATGACACTCTATTGGCTGATTTCATTAAAGAGGCCCTGAAAAGGAATGAAGAATATAGTGGAGGCAAATAACCATAGGACGTTGAATCCCCTCCTGCACCAGTGCAAGAAAAAGAACTAGAAGAAGAAGAAGAACCAGAAGAAGAAGAAGAAGAAGAAGAGGAAGAAGCATTTGCTAAAATCCCGAGGGATACTGAGGTCCCTAAAGAAGATACTTCCCCTGTTGAGATAGAAGAAGAAGAATATTTGGTAACTCCTGCTGCTCGAATAGTTGAACTAGATCTTCAAGTGCAGAACTTAGAACAGCTCATAGCTAAAGCGCAGGAGGATAAAGAACAGAGTAAAGAAAAATTAACTGCGGAGATCCAGAAAATGAAAGGATAAGTTAGAGTTTGGAAGTACGTTGTGCAATGTTTCAAGCGACTTAAAAAGGTGACAAAGAAACTAAATAACATTAGAAATAAGAAGTCTGAGACATTGCAGGCTGATGTCAGTATGTCAGAGCAGGATTGAGCTAGAATGCTCAAAGTTTTGAAGGTTTTTTGCAAAGGTAAATATTTTTGTGAGGACACACAATAGCTTAGGGATGGGAGGATGTTATCCCCCTAATTTTCTCTCTTTTTTCCATTTTCCCCTTCCTAAATCATAACCATTTACCTATGTTTTACCTCTTTATGCACCCTCATCTTGCACTAGTCCAAGCACGGTGACATATTTCGTATAAACTTTATTTTTCATAATTTTAATTCAACATGGCATTAATTAATCATTTATTACATGATTTCTTACTTTTAATCACTCTTTGTAACTTATCGATATCTCCAATGTTTATTTGGTAGTTAGAGTACTTACCATGACTGTTGATCCTAGTGCAGGACTAGATCTTGCACCATTGCCAGTACAACAAATCCTTGTAGTAGATCCGAACCTCCTTGATCACTGCCTCATTTTGAGCAGCTTTAGCCATGACAACAAGATCGATCCAAAGGCAGCCGAGACCAAATCTGTGAAGGACAAAAGCTGGAGATTGGCTACGGCCAGTTTTGCCGACTGTCTTATTTTGAAGGCCAAAAAGCTAAATTCTGCGTTTGGTTATGTAATCGGTTGAATGATCTATTTTGGCCTTTGGCCAAAGATCTATATAATGTAGAATGTAAATAGGACTAAGGGGAAGTTTTTGATATCATAAGATAACAAAGACACAACCAGAGAGGTGGTAACCGGTTGCTGTATTTTGTTATCACCCGAATCTGGGCTGGACGATGTATTAATGTATGTACTTGCCTCAGTGAATTAATAAAATGAAGATCCACCTCATGTTCACAAATTGCGTTTCTGTATTTGAGCTGATGAATTTATTAAGGTACTGAGCAACGTTTTTATTTAAAAGGGAAACGTGCTGTTTGGCTAGGGCCCAGCCAACCCAACACGTTTACCCTATTTCCTGTTTTCCTATAATTTGTGTTTATATTGTCAAGTGTGATTTAATTTGAAGCACATGCATTCCTGTCTGAGCGAAAGTGAATCCATTGTGTGAAGTAGATAAATTTCCTTTTCCTGTAATTTCCTTTCCTGTACTTGATTTCAGATTGGTTTTCCTCTGCCTGGTCCAAGCAGGAGAAATAACCCTGCACCAATGCATGTTGGTGTGATATCTCTTTTTCTGCAATTCCGTTTGATTGGTTTTCCTTTGCCCGGTCCAAGCAATTGAAATGAACCTGCACCAGTGCACATCGGTGTGATGTAGCAAGCCTTCTTAGTCTACTTCTTGCAATCTTCTTTCTTTCATTAAATTCTTATGACAAGATAAACATATATTGATTGTTTCTTTATTCCTGTACTCTGTCAAGATCAGAAACATTGAATTTTTATGTGTGCAATTTTATTTAACAGTATAACATCACTTGCAATAATTAAGCACTCATTTTAAGAATTAAATGCTAAGTGCAGGAAGCTCTGATCCAGTGCAAGAACTAGTTTCTTGTCACGGGATCTGAGTGCTTTGAACCTAGAAAAGTTCAAGCCCTTTCATGAAGTAAAAATCCTTTAGAAAAGACACCATTTATACCTTCTGCATAAATCTCTGTTCCTGCACTAGTGCAAGCAAACTGCAATAGTGCAGGACAGATTAGTGCAAGAAGGAAATCTCTAAAGGATCAGGTTTAAGGGCCCATCTGATGAGACTGCTAAGTGTCTCTGCTAAAGAAAAACACACACTTAGTAGTTAAACAATAATTAGCTAGATTGATTGCCCTTTTATCTTTAATTCCCTCTTGAAAATGCATTCTTTCTTGTTCCAGTCTTAGATTATTTTGATGGTTCAAGTTGCCTTTTTCTCTCTTTAATTTGATTCTACAATATTTCCTTTAAAGAAAGTAGGGATTTATATTGGGAAGATTCATACCATCTCTGGCATTACCTGTGCTTCATCTCTAATTTTACGGATCCCCCGGGTTGACAAATTAAGTGTTGAGGAGTTTGCTTAAGTGTAATTCATGCACCCAACAATAAGCGCACCAGACGAAATACATCCGCAAACACCTCCGCCTGCCAACCTCCTCTAAAAAAATCCGCTAGAAAAAGATGTCTGGGATATTTTTATAAAGGGTTCCTCAAAAACATCTGTTAGAGGGTCTTTTCCTTGTAGTGAAAGTTCAAATATTAGGGATATGAAATTACAAAGATACATTAGGTTCAATATCGAGCTCCTCAAAAGAAAGAAAAATGTGTGTAATTTTTTTTTAAATTGCATAAATTTTGTTTGAAAAAATAGTTTGAAGTGATTCCAAGGGAATATTAAAGCATTCAGGTTCAACATATAGCTCCTCAAAATCAAGAAAAATGTGTTTATTTGTATTTAAAATTGCATAACTTTTGTTTGAAAAATCAGTTTGAAGTGATTCCAAGGGCATATTGAAGCATTGATATCAGTATTAGGTTCTAAAATTCCTCCAAAAAATAATTCCACGCCCATTAAGCCCTTATAAATCTCTACTATGACCCATGAATAGGAATAATTGCAACATGATATATCAAAATTACGAGACCAAGTGCAACAAGTTTCACTCTTGGAAAGAGTAACCAAAAATGAAATGGAAGATAAGATAGATGGTATGAAAGCTAATATAGATGGTATGAAAGCTAATATATATGGTATGGAAGCTAAGATAGATGATTTGAAGAATGGAATGGAAGCTAGGATCGATGGTATGGAAGAAAAACTTGAAGGTTTGAAGGAATGTTTGACAAAGTTGCTACAAGAAAAGGTTCCTAATGGTGAAAAGGTAGTAGAGGAAACTCATGATAAAATAAATGTTAATCCTGATTTCATAGAATCTAACATTGGATTAAATACCCACCATATTCCAAAGATCAATATGAGGAATTTTGATGGCAAGGATTGTGTAACATGGATACTACATATGAAGCAATATTTTGATCTACATAATGTGCAAAACACACAAATGGTACGCATTGCAACTTTCTATTTAGAACCCAATCAGTTTGTATGGTATCGATGGATTTGTTCTCGTAAACCACTTTTCAATGGGTCAATTTTTACGGAGTTAATAATAGCACATTATGAGGATACAAATATTAACACCTTATTTAGCCAATTGATAAATCTAAAACAAAAGGGTTCAATAGCAGAGCACATTGAGGACTTCCAAAATTTGAAAATCAGGGTAGAAGATATTCCAGGGGAGCATAGGATTGATGTCTTCATAAGGAATTTAAAGGATAACATCCAACATGAGGTTCGCCTTTGGGAACCTGATTCATTGGAGAAGGCATTCACAATGGCAAGGAAAGTTGAAAGTAAATATATGGCAACAAGGAATTCTACCAATTAAAACTATAAAGATGGAAATTATTTTGCTACTAGCCTTCCAAAACCTACAAGGTTGACACCACAAAAATTGGAGGAAAAAAGAGAAAAATGGTTTTGTTATAGTTGTGATAGAAAATACACTAAAGGTCATAAGCGCATCGATAGGAAATTATTTTTCATATATTGTGAAGAGCAAGAAGAAAAGGAACAAGAAACATCAAAAGAGGAGGATATACACCAGGAACCAACCCCAGAGAAGGAGGAAATGAATCCAACCATATCTTGTAATGCATTGGCAGGAATTAACACTCTTCAAACTCTCAAGATAGAAGGATATATCAATGAAAAAAGTTAATAGTGTTGATTGATTTGGGTAGTACCCATAATTTTATTCATTATAAGATAGCCATGGAATTGAATTTCTTCCTATATCCAAGACTAGAGTTTCAAGTGATAGTTTCAAATGGAGGAACTATAAATTTCTCTGGAAAGTGCCATAATATCAAGCTAACCATGGGGGAATATATATTGATTAGTCCAATTATTTATATTCCAATGGGTGGTGTTGATGTTGTACTAGGAATCAAATGGTTACAATCTTTAGGAACTATAGATTTTAATTTTCAAGAACTTTTCTTGAATTTTTTTTTGGAAGGAAAGTAAGTTGAATTACAAGTTATCAAAGGGAAACAAGGAAATATAATCATCTCTAATGTCTTGAAAAATATTCTGAAGAAATAACAATGGGGCGTAATTACACAATTATGCTCACTACAGGTTCAATCATCGAAATCATTTATTTCTCCATATCTCCAAAAAATCTTGGACAATCATTCCAAGGTGTTTGAGACTCCCAAAGGCCTACCACATATTCGTGATCATTATCATGTTATTCATTTGATTCCAGGAAGTGTTACTCCAAACATAAAGCCTTATAGATATCCGTATTCCTAGAGGAGTGAGATTGAATGTATGCTTGAAGAAATTCTAGAGGTCAGTATAATTCAACCTAGTCAAAGTTCTTTATATGGTCTAGTAGTATTAGTGCACAAGAAGGATGGATCATGGCACATGTGTTTAGATTATATGGAGCTCAACGAGTTTGCTGTTAAAGATAAATTTCACATTCTTGTCATTGATGAATTACATGGAGTAATTTACTTCACCAAGTTGGATCTTTGTTCAGAATATCATCAAATAAGAATGAAGAATGAAGAAATTCTAAAAACAACATTTAGAACTCATGAGGGTCATTATGAATTTTTGGTCATGCCTATTGGCCTTACGAATGCACCTTCTACATTTAAAGGTTTGATGAATTCCATTTTCAAACCCTTCCTTAGAAAATTTGTGTTAGTATTTTTTTATGATATACTAATCTACAACAAGTCTTGGAAGGATCATGTTCAACATGTTGACAGATTGCTCAAACTATTGGAGGAAAAATAATTTTATGCAAAAACCTCCAAATTTTTTTTTGGAATATAGGAGGTGGATTTCTGGGTCATATTGTATCTCATGAGGGTGTTAAGTTAGACCCTAACAAAATTAAAGCCATCAAGGAATGGAAAATCCCCACAACCATAAATAATTTGTGAGGATTTATCAGGTTGATAGGTTATTATCACAAGTTTACTAAGAATTATGGGAGAATAGCAGCACCTCTAACAACATTACTGAAGAAATATGCATTTTCTTGGACTCCAAAAGCAACTAAGGCCTTTTAACATCTTAAAGAGACAATGAGCCAAGCACTGGTCTTAGCTATTCCAGACTTCACAAAAACCTTTATTGTGGAATGTGACACCTTAGGAAATGGAATTGGTGTTGTTTTAATGCAAGAAGGAAGATCCATTGCTTTTGAAAGTCATCCAATCAAAGGAAATTGTTTACAAAAACCTATTTTTCAAAAGGAAATGCTGGAAATACTGCATGCACTTAAGCAATGGAGACCTTACCTAATGGGAAGACACTTCAAGGTAAAAATATATCATGATAGTCTTAAATACCTTTTAGAACAAAGATTATCTTCAGAAGAATAGTGAAAACGGGTCACAACAATTTTGGGTTATGACTTTGAAATCATCTACAAAAAAAGGGAAGAAAAATGTTGTTGCAGATGCACTTCTCAGGAAAGGATGAGGATGTGGAAGCATTGCATTGTGCCATTTCTATTATCCAACCAGATTGGATAACAAAGAAAGGGATGAATGGAAGAATGATGAAGAAGTGTGGGCACTCATTCAAAAATTGCAGCAAGATCCCAATACATTTGATACATTTAGATGGAAAAGTGATTCAGTATGGTACAAATATCACTTATATCTTTGTAATAATTCCAAACTCAAACAAAATATTATTTTGGAATTGTAGACCGCTCCCTTAAGAGGGCACTCAGGATTTAAAAAAAATTACCATAGGGTTAATAAGGATTCTTTTTATGGCCTTAAATATGATATTCAAAAATTTTGGCAGAATGATTGGCTTTCCAACAAAATAAAGTTGAGCCAATTAAGACCTCGGGTCTGTTACAACCTTTATCCATTCCAAGTGAGCATTGGGAGGAGGTTTCAATGGATTTTGTCACATGTTTACCCAATTCCAAAGGAAAGAGTGTCATCATGGTGGTAGTTGATAGACTTACCAAGTATGCACACTTTTGTGGATTATCACATCCATTTAAATCCAGTACAGTTGATATTTCATTTATGGAAACAATTTCAAAGCTACACGGAAACCTAAATATTATTGCAAGCGACAAAGATCCCATTTTCACTGTAATTTTTTGTACATAATTATTTTATTGTATGGGTACTTAATTAGCTCATAGCTCATCTTATCATCCTCAATCTGATGGGAATACTGAGATAGTGAAAAAAATATTTGGAAGGATATATTTGTTTCTTTGTATCTGATAAACATACACAATGGGTCAAGTGGTTACCTCTGGTTGAATGGTGGTATAGCACTTCCTTCCATACTACATCAAAAATGACCCCATTTATGGCAGTTTATGGATATCATCCATCGTCCATCACATAATATTTAAGAGAAAAATATAAAATTCAAGAAGTGGAATAACACATCTAGCATCAACAACAAGTTCTCTAACTCTTAAAGGATAACCTCAATTTGGTGCAGAATCGATTGAAAGAACAGGTAGATCAACATCGCAGCGAAAGAATTTTCAATGTAGGCAACTGGGTATTTTTATGGCTACAACCATACAAACAAATGTCCCTCAAGAAAGCTAATAAGGATAATAAATTATCATCAAAGTATTATGGTCCTTACAAGGTGTTGCAAAATATTAGTACTATGGCATACAATTTGGAGCTTTCGGCATCTTCTCGAGTGCACCTAGTTTTCCATGTTTCATGCTTAAAGAAGGTTATATGCGACAAGCTCCCAGTTAAAACAATACTTTCAGAACTTGATGAGGAAGGAAAAATCATATTGGAACCTAAAACAGTCATGGAAACAAGAACTCGAAAGCTACGAAATCGATCAATTTCAGAGTATCTCATCAAGTGGAAGAATTTACTCATTGAGGATTCTTCATGGGAGGATAATAATTTTATACAGAAGCATCCATAACTACTCAAGCATTGAACGCAACACTTTTTTGCAGGAGAGGAGCATGTTAGGTCCCTATAATACTAGTGTATCCCCTAATTTTTTTTGTTAGAGTATCTCCCTTATTGTTATTGTTGTACCCATGTAGTCCCCATATTGTTATTATTATGCCCCATAGAAGCCCACTATTGTTATCGTTGTGCCCTTACATTATTATTATTATGTAAAATCTGATTATATTGAGACCCCTTATACCCCTATATATATAAAGGAGGTTTTATCATTTGAATCATCCAGGAATTGTTCATTTATGTAATGTAAAGGAGGTTCCCCCCTCGAAGATGCTTATTTCTAATTCGTTGATCTATATTTTCTTCTATTTTGTGAGCCGGTTGCATAACATGTGATATATTTGGTAGAAAAAGAACATATATACAAAATAAAAAGCCATATATTAATTATGTTCAAACTTTTTATATGGTGTATTATTAGGAAAAATTTTAAGATCTTCCTCTCGTGCCTTTGGGAAAGTGGACTGTAGCTTATTTAAACTTTGTATCCTTTCATTGAACATCAATTTTTGCAAGATAAATGTCACACATTATTATTTCCTATTTATCAACATGCTACATATGATCAATTTAAAGTCACATAAAATCAAGAGCAAACCCTTTTTTATCCAAAACAAATAAACAAACAAAGAGTGCCTCTAATAAAACTTCACACCTCAGAGAGTACTCTACCACGTGCTTAGGCTAAAGGTGATATTCTTTGAATCACATTTAAGTCATATTTAATGGGATATTTATATGTTTACCTTGATGTCAAATTGGTGTTAAAATAAATATATATATCCATGTTATTATCATTGAAATCCAAGTATAATTCATAAAAATAATGCCATTGCAAGGTAGTGGAGAGAGAAACATCTTCATAATTAGGATTCTTTATTTTAGTTTGATTTAGCAGCTTCAAGTAAAAAACTTATTTGAAAGTAGAGTTATTTTTTATAAAAAATAATTAATACCTAATAATTATCTCATGTTGTGTGTTGTTATCACTAACTTTGTTATAGATGGGTTGCTCCACCAGACAACCTAGAGTAACTCTTTCAAACCAGCTTCTAATTGAAAATTATCCTTTTCATCTTGAGAGGGCTCTCTCAAAAAGTAATTATTATTTTTTCAATTATGATTCAATTATATGGCTAACTCTATAACAATGTCTTGAATGTGTTTGTATGTGGGTGAAAAATGTATAG
The DNA here is from genome assembly GCA_034641835.2 of Pinus albicaulis. NCBI lineage: Eukaryota > Viridiplantae > Streptophyta > Pinopsida > Pinales > Pinaceae > Pinus > Pinus albicaulis. The sequence goes on from CM076571.1 coordinate 660,312,656, forward strand.
GGTTTACTACTATTGGGTTTATGGAGTTAGTATTTGGAAATTCAGTGACATGGTTCTCCTTGTGGAAGCTAAGGCATGTAGATGTTTCAATTAAAGGACAACACACACATATATAAAATAGCTTAATTTTCAAAGGAAGTCAGAGCATTATGCACATGAATTCTGATTAATTAAACATCAAGATACTAAAAGAAAAATAATAAGATACATAGGATAAATGCTCATGAAATACCAAATGAATATTAGGTGAAGAAGAAAGACACAGTCACTGTATATTACTGATCATAAAAACTTTACAATAGCAGTAGTGTAGAATAACATCCTCCAACCTCGTATTCTTCGAAGTTTTTCCTGTTAATAGGCTTTAGTCACCTTTACATTGATACTCTCAAGAAGGTTGGGCATTTAAATGCTTCTCTTGACACCTAATCTAACCCAAAGCATATTACAAGGAAACAAAACTAACAGCTACTAACTTTAGGACTTAAAGACCTAATAGGACTCTACAACCTATTTATTTCACTAACTTTTACATAATCTATTCATGATGAAACTTATCAAACATAACCATTTTATGTAATATTCCAAAATTTTCACTTGATATTTGGAATATTAGAGTTCTTAATTTTCTTAATGAATTAAGTAAATAAAAGGGTGGAGGGACCCATAATCCTCAAGATGAATAAATTTCCACTTTTTATGTGTGAATGTGGATTAATTAAGCCTAGATCTACATAATGAGGCAATGGAGAAACTACTAATGTGAATGGAATTGGAGATCATGTATCATTAATGAGATAGATCATGGAGGTTGAAGTAGTCAACTAAGATCATGGAAGGCATCTAATGAAAGATCCTAGAGCATTCATGATGAAGTGATGGAAGAAGTTGTGCAATTAATGCACACATGATGGAGAGGGTGTACATTGCACCTAGACATGATGGATGACTTGGAGAGACAACATAGTCAAACATGGAGGATCAAGTCCACATGCACATTGCAGTTTAGATGAGTGCCAAGGCATGGGAAGGCTCATAAACTATATAAAGGAGATGAAGGAAACAATGAAGGTAGGCTATTGAATATATATTTTGAGGTTTGTTTAGATCTGGAATTGTCATGTGACATTCCATGCTTTCTTGGGTTGTTTAGAAAATATTGCAAGTGTTGTTTAGCACACGGTGTTCCTAGTCGGGAATCCCACCTCTTTCATAGAGTGATCTCTTGGAAGAGGGTTGTACTTCATTATACATCAGGAATTGGTGCCACTTATTATCTCCATCATCTGTAGAACATCTAGCTTAAGGAATTACGCAATTTCTGAATATCAATTTGGAAGGTAGCGGTTGTCTTCAGTATTTCAGCCGGAGAACTGGCATCAGGCCAAACATTATTTACCTCCTATTAGCAGTAGTCCCATCAAGGATTACGTATTCCATCATTGCAGATCCAAAGGAGGAAGAAAGTTACTATTATTTCAGCTAGTAATCCTGTGAGGGACCATCCCCTCACCTTGCCATCACTATTTCCATCAGCCTGGAGTCTATTGCAGCATATTTCAACTGGCATAGAGACTCTCCCTCTTGTACAATGTAGTTTATGTATCAGCTGCATATTTAGTTGCTGCAACTTGGAGGAAGAAGAGGAGACAAGATCCCAAGCTCCTAGCTTGTAGATCTGAAGGAGGGATTAGCCCTCAAAGCTCAGATCTATTTGTAGAGAATATTTTAGTCATCTTTGGATTAGATCTAGCTTCAGAACTGTATAACCTAGAAGTCAAAGGATTAAACCCTAGGAGGGTGGTTTTCCAAAGTTGTAGATCTAGAAAATCCTTTCTGGGTTATCTAGGGTTCCCATCACATTGGCCAAATCTTGAATCTTGGCATCATCAGAGCTCCTAAACTCCCTAGATCTTCATTTCCTTTTGAAGCAGTTTCATGTATATCAGCAGCAGAAGGGATGGCGCAGTATTACTTCTTGTAAGCTCACCAGTTACTCAGTGCTAGTTGTAACATCATTGCAGGGTGATTCTAGGCCATCTCTTTGGCTAGATCTACTCATTTTCTGTACATTGTGTAATTGAATCATCTCCATATAATAAAATGGCTCAGCTTCTCTATATATTCTGATGTTGTCTTTAGATTTATTTTTTACTTAGTTGTAGTTCTTATATTGTGTTTCAGTATTACTGCATTCTCCCTTTTGGGAATACTACAGTGGCATCAGAGCATGATCTTTGGCTCAGCTTGTGGACACTTCATTTTTTGCATCAAAAGAAGAAGCAAATAGATGAGATATATCATGAAGGAGGATTATAATATTGCCACTCCTATCTTTAGATCCATGCAATATCTCTCCAAGGAGGTCAATATAATGAATAAGGAAAGGCAGAAAGAAGATCTAGGAAGAAAATTTGATGAGGAAGGTCCAAGCACTTCCTATCAGTAGAAAATAAGGTCGAAGAATCATAGATCTCCTCATAGATCTACTATGCCCACTTACTCTGAAGAGGGTGAGAGGTATAGAAATGAAGGAATAAAACCTGCGACTCGTGAGACTCTCATTTTGTATCTTGAAGAGTATAAGGAACAGCCTAGAGCTTTCAAAGAAATTCTAACTCTCCAAGAATTATTTGAACTCAAAGAAGAAGAAAGATCCTATAGCAGCAACAGAAGGAAGAGGCACAATAGATTTTATTTTCCTACATTTGATGGATCTTCCTCAAGCACTATTAATGCTTGGAGGAAAGAGTTAGATAAATTTTTCATGCTACATCCTGTGGCTGAAAAAGAGGTTGTCCAAATTGCAACACTTCATCTTCAAGGTGAAGCCAATGATTGGTGGTTTGGTTACATGGAGCATGCAAAGCTGACTAAATATTTAGATTTCTTTCACAAGTTGAGGAAGAAGTTTGATGTGAATAAAACAGAGATGTGCCACAAAGAGACATTTCCTAAGGATACAAAGGAGGATGCCAATCTTGTCACTCTAGACAAGGAGTCACTACATTCACCACCAGTTGCAAAGGTGCCTACATCCAGAGAAGAGACACTTGCAAATTTTGCAACATGGTCTTGAGCTCTCAACATATAGAGTCCCATGCATGATTCATTTGAGGCATGTGGAAGAGGATGAATATTCCAGCGCTGGTACATTGGTTGAAGAGAAACCATCTCTCTTACTAGCAGTTGGAGACACCATTGTCCCTGTTGGAGGAACTCTTGTGTTCTGGCAAGAGGTTCCCACACATCAGTTGATCCAAGGTATGCATACACATTAATCACCTATTATTTCAGTAGATCTTATTGAAACTTATGGGGACATGCTATTAAGGCAAATGCATAACCAAGTGTTAAATCAAAATGCTGATTTGAAGAAGCAAACTATCACAGTGCAGAGGACCCTTGATTTAATCAAGGAGGAGATGAAAATATATCCCAGTTTGTCATTGATGGACTACATTCAACCCTTTGAGTTGAAGTGTAGAGTTTCAGAAAATGGGATGAGCATGATCCTATGTACAATGACTGGTTATGAGATCAGTAGTGTACCTTACTTTGAGACAGCATATGTATTACCCTACAGATCTACAACACTGTCACTTATTAACAGTGATAATGAAAAGGCCCCATTATTCTTGGAGCATTCTAAAGGTAGCTTCACTCATGAAGCAATGGAGGTTAAGATGATGAATGGTAGACATCTTGAGATGATAAATATTTTCTCCTTTCTTGATGACACTTTCTCAATGAGCATCTCACAGCTCAAAGAGAGACTTTTACCTACAACGGATCTAGAACCTCATTGGTTTTGGAAGGCCATGGATGAGAAGAAGGTCTCATTAAGAGATCTCATTGGAGGTGCACTTCAACATTTCATGGAGTGAAAAGTTCTTCATCAGTTTGGGGAGGATGGTATTCTACAAAGGGAGGATACCATGTTTATGCAGTACATCATTCATCATCCACATTGGGATGAGTGGGTGTGAACGATAAGTAAGGGGGTGCATGACCACTTGCAAATATATGACATGGGCCAGCAAGAAGCTTGGTTACGTTGGTTTCTCTTGGGTGAGTTTGGTTACTACCCAAAGGCTTCTATTTCTTTGATCCATGCCTTGAAAAACACTCATGTAATGAAGAAAGAGACATGGCTACGCTAGTTTCTCTTGGTTGAGTATGGTTACTACCCAAAGGCTCATATTTTCTTGTCTCGTGCCTTATGTATCAATGATTGTTTATAAAAAAAGAAGGCATGTTCATCTTTAAATTCCTTAAGAGATTTTGGCCATCACATGACATCTCCCAGGTTTATGTGTTTTGTATTGTTGGTAATATGGCATAGTACTCTCATGATATGTGATAATGGAGTTTGTTTTTATTGGGCTAGTATGACATTGTATATGTCCTTCAGCATGTTGTTGTTACTCCATGATTCACATGATGATGTGAAGATGCAACAAGATCTCTTGTTCCTTTGGTTACTTTTTGGGGAGTTTGGCTTGTCAATATTACATGGAGGAGATGGAGGATGGCAGCAAGAGGCCCTACTTCGGTGGTTACTATTGGGAGAATATGGTTGACACTTTGGTCTACCCATATGTCTCTATTTCTTCTTTTGCGTAATGTTGGAATGATGATTGGAACCAACAAGACCAACAGGGCTAGAGATGAGGGCATGTCAATGCTCAATGTACTTCATAAAACATGGGATGAAGAGATGTGGCTTTTCCTTTGTGAGAAGAACCAGTTTATTTTATGTATCTCATGTGTTGATGATGATGTTGTACATCATATGGTTGTCACTTGGTACTTCATGGAAAGAGGAGGACATCTAACTATACAATTAGAGGTCATTCTATGCATTTTTGAAAGACAACTTTGGAACCAAACATGCATGAGACATTGCAGCAAATGGGGGAGGCCTTCCTTATGTGGATTCCATTTGGAGGGAAATGGATGTCTTATGCATCTAATTTTGCAGTTTCTTAAGGTCAAGTAAAATTTTTCTAGGGAGGAATGTAATATTCCCAAATTTTCACTTGATATTTGGAATATTAGAGTTCTTAATTTTCTTAATGAATTAAGTAAATAAAAGGGTGGAGGGACCCATAATCCTCAAGATGAATAAATATCCACTTTTTATGTGTGAATTTGGATTAATTAAGCCTAGATCTACATAATGAGGTAGTGGAGAAACTACTAATGTGAATGGAATTGGAGATCATGTCTCATTAATGAGATAGATCATGGAGGTTGAAGCAGTCAACTAAGATCATGGAAGGCATCTAATGAAAGATCCTATAGAATTCATGATGAAGTGATGGAGGAAGTTGTGCAATTAATGCACACATGATGGAGAGGGTGTACATTTCACCTAGACATGATGGATGACTTGGAGAGACAACACAGTCAAACATGGAGGATCAAGTCCACATGCACATCGCAGTTTAGATGAGGGGTCATGGGAAGGCTCATAAACTATATAAAGGAGATGAAGGCAACAATCAAGGCAGGCTATTGAATATATATTTTGAGGTTTGTTTAGATCTAGAATTGTCATGTGACATTCCACGCTCTCTTGGGTTGTTTAGCAAAGATTGCAAGTGTTGTTTAGCACAGGGTGTTCTTGGTTGGGAATCCCGCCTCTTTCATTGAGTGATATCTTGGAAGAGGGTTGTACTTCATTCTACATCAGGAATTGGTGCCGCTTATTATTTCCATCATCTATAGAATATCTACCTTTAGGAATTACGCAATTTCTAAAGATCAGTTTGGAAGGTGGAGGTTGTCTTCAGTATTTCAGCTGGAGAACTAGTGTAGGTTTATTCCTATCACCTTGGGCTTGAAGATCAGCATTCCCAGGTCTTCATTTCAAATCTGGCATCAGGCCAAAAATTATTGATCTCCTATCAGTAGTAGTCCCATCAAGGATTACACATTCCATCATTACAGATCCAAAGGAGGAAGGAAGTTACTAGTATTTCAGCTAGAAATCTTGTGAGGGACCATCCCCTCACCTTGCCATCACTATTTCCATCAGCCTAGAGTCTATTGCAGCATATTTCAGTAGGCATAGAGCCTCTCCCTCTTGTACAACACATTTTCTATAGCAGCTGCATATTCAGTTGCTACAACTTGGAGGAAGAAGAGGAGACAAGATCTCAAGCTCCTAACTTGTAGATCTAAAGGAGGGATCAACCCTCAAAGCTCAGATCTGTTTGTAGAGCATATTGCAATCATATTTGGACCCAGCAGTCAAAGGATTAAACCTTAGGAGGGTGGTTTTACAAAGTTATAGATCTAGAAAATCCTTTCTGGGTTGTCTTGGGTTCCCATCACATTGGCCAAATCTGGAATCTTGGCATCATCAGAGCTCCTAAGCTCCCTAGATCTGCATTTCCTTTTGCAATAGTTTCATGTATATCAACAGCAGAAGGGACAACAAAATATTAATTCATGTAAGCTCACCAGTTACACAGTGCTAGTTGTATCATCCTTGCAGGGTGATTATAGGCCATCTCTTTGGCTAGATCTACTCATTTTCTGTACATTGTGTAAATGAATCATCTCCATATAATAAAATGGCTCAACTTCTTTGTATATTCTGATGTTGTTTTTAGATTTATTGTTTACTTTTTTGCAGTTCTTATATTGTGTTTTAGTATTACTACATTATCCATTTTGGGAATACTACATTTTGTGTGAGGTGGCAATATCAATAACCAAACATTAAAAAAAACCAAACTGACATTAAGGGTATTCTCTTCGCATTTTGGGGATGTGCTGTCATAGTTGATGATGTGTCCAGAATTGATGATTTGGCAGCCTAATCGCCTTCTTTGCTGAGTTTTCTGGCCAACAAAATATTCACTGCTACTCTTTGACTAATCCATATGATTGATGTGCTTCAAATCTGCATTAAATTCTTGAAATACTTTGAATTCCTTTTCGCTGCAAAAATAGAGGATTTTAGGCAAGTTTGTAGCGAAATTCCATAGCAAATTGATTTCACCAATCTATGCCACCTGTTAGCCCTTTTTTTTTATTTGGAAATGTTTTTTGAGTCACATGAGCTAAAAAAAAATCCCCCCCCCCTTAATTTTGACCATAAACATTATTTTTACCAAAAATACACCTATAGTGATTTCGTAGAAAAATCTGGGCTTCAAGCCTGGGATTCGCTACGAAAATGCCTCATTGGCAGAAAACTGAAAAATTGTCCTTTTTCTTAAAAAAATTTCCTATGGGTGTGTAATATGATAATATGAAGTATGATTAGGAAAAATTGGTTCAAAATACTTCTTACCCTCCTCAAGAAGTAGGATTTTCAGCTTCAGCAAGTTCATCTACAAATAAAATGGAATTTTTTTTATTTATTTTTTTAGGGATAAAAAATGATCTCTTATCTCTACATCCTTGATAGCTGTCGCAAAACGGGAGGAGGTTTTTGTAAATTAGTTCATGCTAAAGAAAAAATTCTCTTGGTTTTTTGAACACCATCTCTAACTGTCCGGAATCTGCATTTGAAAAACATGTCTATGTTGAACCCTTAGTTAAACTAAGAGGGGGGGTGAATTAGTTTAACACATTCATGGACTTTTAAAACTTTTTCATTAACACTTGTTTACACCTTAATTTCATTTTCAACTTAACATGTGAGTAATCTTAGAATGTGAGCAGCAAGCATTAATATAATGTAACAGTAGACTTAATATGAGAGCAGCAAGTATTAAGCAAATGATATAAACCATATCAACACATAAACATCATGCACACAGACTCCAGATATAAGTGGAAACCCATAAAGGGAGAAAACCACATCTTATTATTGTTGTGATGCAAAGGCAAGCTCCAACTCCCTCTCACCACTGATTTTCTATAGGCACCAACCTACAGGAGGCTCCAACCTCAATCAGCTACAACTGACATTTTATCAAGCTACAACCTGATGTGGAAGCACCAACTCCCATCTATTTTCTGCAGGCACCAACGTACAGGAGGCTCCAACATCAGTCAGCTACAACTTGATAGGGAAGCTCCAACTTCCTTACTCTTTCAAACTGAAGGTTTGCTGATTTACCTCAGATATTAGCTCTGTTGTTAGTATGAATTCTTCGTCGAAGTGTACGAAAAAGAACCACTTTAGCTACGCATAACTAATAGCCCTAACAACAATAATGGCTGCAAAACATCTTCAGATCTGCAATTAGTAGTTAAAGTGCTGCAACAAACAGATCTATAAATGGAAAGATATTAAGCAGTGAAGTAAAGAGTTTGCTCCATGCATCCAACAGACAAGACAAGAACACGATTTTGAATGAATTTTTATATTACAGGGCACCTGGGAGGAAACAAGAAGGTGTATCCAGGTCTCCTCAATGGGATGGGTTCTTTGTAGTCCTCAGCACTTCAGATCTAAGCTTTCTCTCTCTTGTAGATGTAGAAAAACCCAATGTAGAAGGTAGAGCTCAATGGGAGCAACAATGGCAGAAAATGAGACCGAGTGTATAGATCCAGAGTGATCTAGTATGCAACAAAAGGTGAAGAATGAAGGGAAAAACCCTCCTATTTATAACAAAATATTGGGTCATTCTAGATCTTGGTGCATGATTAAAATAATGTTAACCAAATCTAGATCCACCTCTATGGAATATTTTATTATTATTTGTTGGAGGGAAAGGGACTTGGACTTGGGTCAAAATCCCTTGATTAGTGAAGAATAAATAAATAAATGATTTATTTATCTTTTTAAGGAAGTGGTTGGGATATAATCAAATAAATAATGATTTATTTAATTAATAGTGGTTTATTTGGTCATATTTAACAAGGAATATTATTTAAATAATTATTCCTAGAAAATAATAAGATAACTATGGGTGTATCTCATTAATTTCTTTGTTTTTGGGTTAAACATGACTGGGAATAATAATTAAATTGTGGATTAATTAATTATTCCTTTTGGGGTTTCCTTAATTAACATAGTGAAAGCAGTTTTACTTGGGGTAAAACTGGTCTTACATGGTGTACTCGGGTCCATCTAATAATAAAAGGTGAGATGACCAAAAAATGGTGTAACAGATTGCCCCCCAGCGTGCGAGTGTCAGGAGCAAATCGTATGACCGAAGTACGTTGTAAGAATACAATCACTAGACAACGAAAGGGGATGTCAGAGAGAGAAGTGTGAGGTAGATAGTGTGCTGAAGGACTAGACCCTGAGGAGACGAGACTCGCAGGTGCAACAAGTCTCTGTTATGAGAGGGTACCTGTGCTGAAGGCGGCGGGGGAGGCATACCTATGCCCGCCGTGACAAAGTACAAAGAATAGTGTGTCCAGTAAACAAGGGGTCGAACCATAGAGTACAGCTGGCATAATCAAGGGCCAGATAAAAATACAATGAAGAGTCTCACATACATGCTGTGCCTGGGATAACAGCCAGGACTAGTACAATAATATCTGAGTACATGAGATAAATACAACCCAAATGCCCCCTGTAAATGGGGAAGGGCTCACAAAATCTGACTGATACATGCAAATCATGGAGGCGCTGCAGGTGGCTAAGGCCAACATCATCAAAAATCTGGAGCGGCATCAAAGGCTGCAATGAAGAGGGCATCCGGGCATGTGAGGGGCTACCTGCAGGGCCACCCCCTCATGAGGGCTGAGACATCTCACACACGCCCGGGAATCATCAAGAGCTGCTGCTGGGTCACTGGACTGTCCAGTATACTCATCTCGATCATGCTAAAAGGAGCTGGAGAAGTAATCAAGTCAAAGGGAAGTGAGAGATCCCCCTGCCTGATCCGAGGCACCGAACAAGAGTGGAAGCTGGAACCAAGGTACACCGCCCTCTAGACCTTGCTTCTGGAATAAATGCGCTGATGTCGACAGAAGGAGGTCCGCGGTAGGTGAGGCAATAAGAGACCCTCAACTAAGGCACGAGAGAAGAACAATAGAGCGACAGACAGACTGACACCAATGATGATAGTGGAAAGGGGGAGGATGGAGTGGCGAATGGGCGAATTCCCTTGTTAGAGCATAAAGGGCATCAATGATATGGCAGCGACTGACACAATATCGAAAGGGATAGGGGACAGTGGGACTGAAGGTCATGATATGCGACACAAGGGAGGAACCAAGCAAAGAAGGATGGAGGGCTATAGTGGGGTGCAAAAGGACGCAGGATAGACTCCATGAATGCGATGATGACTCGACTTGGATGCTCTAAACAAGGGCGACTGTAGAGTGCTGCCACACAGTAAAGGCCCCAATGGGGGGTCATAGAAACATGAGTACAAAGTGGGCACTCATGACGAAAATCAACACGAACATGGACAAGTAAGGGGGCGATGTGGTGCCCCAAGTACAAGTGTCGTAAGTGAGGAAATTCGATTTTAAGGAGTGGTGAAGTGACCCTTCGTGGAAAAATGTGTCCGGGTGAAGTATCAAATCACCAAAAACTAAGTAAAACCCATTTGAGAGCTCGGTGAGATCTATCCAGCGGTGCTGACGGTTCGTCGAACGGGGCTACGGTGTGGTCGCGGCAGTCGAAAGAAGAAACAGGGGTTCTCTTTTAATGAGGCTGTTCTCCCTCCAAAATCATTCATTTGCTATTGTTGCTGTGGTGAATGTGGAGAGGAGAGAAGGCCCTAAATCTTGCGGCGAACGTAGTGGAAAAACCGACCGTTGGATTCGAGATCTGTCAGTTGGAGGTAAGAGGCCTGACCTTGCTCTTGCATTTTGATGGATTAGATTTGCAGTTTAGGGCCCAACACCCCAGAAACAGCCCCTCCCTCCTCTCTACGGCCGGGTCGCACCTTTTGGGGAAAAAAGTGCGACCCAAGACGCAGGTTTGGGGGAAAAAAGTGCGACCTGGTCCAGAAATGGGCAGAAAGCTGCGACCTGGGAGGGGAGGGGGGCTTGGTGCTGTTTGATGGTTGGGAGTTGGGTTTTTGTGTGTGGTTATGGTTTGCCCGATCTATACCCTGACAAAGAGAACGTGTTTGTGCAGGTATGGCAGAGTTACGGGTCAACTGGAGAGAGAGGGATCTGGGAACACTTCGGGCAGAGATCCAGGCGGATCAGGGCGTCCGTCGTGTATTGGCCAGATTTGGGGTTCTCAAGTTTGTGGAGAACCCGTTGATGAGAGCAGGGGAACCATTACTAGCCCGGATTATCAGTTAATGGGATCCAGATCAGGAGATCTTTGTAGTGCAGGGGCACAGGATCGAACTGACGGTCCAGGATGTGTACTTCCTGACCGGCCTCCCACCATTGGGGATAGTGGGAGACACGCAGCCGGTGTTGCCGCGGGGGCGGCATATCATGGAGTTTGTGGAACGCCATTGTCGACCGGGTTTCCAAGTCAAGGGGACTCGGATATCGATCGGGGATCTAGAGAGGCTAGAAACCCGTGCAGTGGCCGCAGCTGTGCTGCGAATCCTGGGCACCCAGGCGTTCCATCACATCACCGGTGGGCCGATGATGATAGTGGAGAGTGTGTTGAGTGGGACCTACTTTGGGTGGGCCCAAATGATGTTGGTGTCGCTAAAGCGACAGTTGTCGCTATGCAAGCGGCAGGTGAATCATGATTGCTCATATGGGACTTTGTTGTGCGCCTTCTTCTTTGAGAAGATCCTGACCTTGAGGCCTCGCGTGCAGCTTCCAGATGGGGGCCCGAGAGAGCCCAGGATGCGTCGTTGGGGACGACTACTCTGCAAGGGAGGAGGAGGGGCGGTCGGGCGAACATTTCGACCGGAGTTCTTTGCCCATTGGGATCAGATGCCGTTGTACATAGACGACTACCCTTATAGTGGGATGAGCTACTATGGGGATCCGGATTTGCCACTTCCGGCTGGTCGAGTTTGGGGGCCCGATGGTAAGTGACAAATTGCTATTCTTAGATGGGCATGTTTAAAGTTTTTTGAATAGTAAATAATGATACTGATTCAGGGACTTTTGGTATGCAGATATAGCACCGGTAAAACCGGCCGGATATATGGGACGACCGGCAGCGTCTGGAGCTACGGGTCCGAGTGGATCGAGAGCAGCGCAAAATGATGGTGCGGCCGCCCTACTGGAGGACATCCGCCGTAGATGTGAGCAGCTGTTGACCGGAGTATCAGAGCGCGGGTGGCAGGATTTAGACGACCAGTACATAGAGCCATGTGTTGGTCTCCCCTCGGAGTGGCGAGGTATCATGCGGCGCATGGCGATGGCCGGTCAAACTATGCGGGATCTACATGCGGCAGGGGCAGAGCCATTGGCCCGGGAGCCTCCAGATAGTGATTAGGGGCATATGGTGCCCCTTCTGATGTATGTAGGGGCAGGTGGTGCCCCCTAGAATGTATGGAGGGGCATATGGTGCCCCCAGTTTTTGCTTGTAACATGCTATGGGCATGTCGTATGTATATGTATGGGGGGGCGTATGGTGCCCCCAGTTTTTTGGAACATGCTATGGGCATGTCATGTGTATCCGAGTAGATGGACTCATCAATATATGGTTTGCGACACATATTATGGATATGCATCGTCTTTTGATGGTTGATTTAATGTTATTGTCTTGTATGAATTGAGTGTGATAAATGCCAATCTAGAACATGGTTTGCAATACTATCTACGTAGTGATTCTAGTCTCTGGGTACATGGTTGAAAGTTATGGTTTCAAACGCACGTATTAAGACTTTTACTCGTAAATAGCGTCTAAACAGCACAGGGTTACGCACACGATAAACACCATTTAGTTGCATGACAAGAAGCAAGGAATCCAAACGAACGTGCAGGTGGCGAATGCGATGCAGCAAAGCATCAGCTAGTAGGCCACGCACTGCATCGTATTCGGCCTGATTGTTGGTGGCAGAACCAATGCATACCCGTTAGACAGAACGAGGTCATGCAAGGGGGTGAAGATGGCCCACCCTGCCGAGGCAAGATTCCTGGAGTAGCGACTTGCACCATCGGCGTAACCGATAAAGGATGTGGACGGGGGGATGCGCAAGGTGGTGTGACAAGACAATACATGAGGGGATGAAAGGAAAGGACGACAGCGTGAGGGGGCAGAAGTCATCGAGCGGTAATGGCGGGGGGAAGGGGCAGGATGAGCAAAACTCAAACAAGGTGATGTATGAGAGCTATCGGAAACATGGCGAGGACTCGGGCTGCGAAGGTCAACAGAGACACAAGTGGAGTGATCTCGAGCATCAAGGGACACAACGGGGGAGGCTGCAGACGGGCTAGGCTCCGAGTGTCGTGCAGAGGAGGATAGGTAAAGAATGGTGACTGTAGACTCCGTCATCTGAACATCAGGGGGAGCGATGTGGATGGGAGCGGGGGGGATCCTCAAGCTGGCCTGAAGCATACTGCGCGAGAATGGGAGAGGCGGATTGATTTTTTTCAACCTCATACTCGCGGATCACCTCAAGGGAGGCACGGTAATGCGTCAGGTGAGGACAATGATGGGAGTAGTGGCCATGGACACCGCACAAAGCACAAGGCTTGTTGGTGCGGAGAGTCTTGGGGTTCTTGGAGAAGTCCCAGGCCGAGAACATGGGAGTTTCATACAATGAATTCTTCGTCGAAGTGTACGAAAAAGAACCACTTTAGCTACGCATAACTAATAGCCCTAACAACAATAATGGCTGCAAACCATCTTCAGATCTGCAATTAGTAGTTAAAGTGCTGCAACAAACAGATCTATAAATGGAAAGATATTAAGCAGTAAAGTAAAGAGTTTGCTCCATGCATCCAGCAGACAAGACAAGAACACGATTTTTTGAATGAATTTTTATATTACAGGGCACCTGGGAGGAAACAAGAAGGTGTATCCAGATCTCCTCAATGGGATGGGTTCTTTGTAGTCCTCAGCACTTCAGATCTAAGCTTTCTCTCTCTTGTAGATGTGAAAAACCCAATGTAGAAGGTAGAGCTCAATGGGAGCAAAATGGTAGAAATGAGACCAAGTGTATAGATCCAGAGTGATCTAATGGGCAACAAAAGGTGAAGAATGAAGGGAAAAACCCTCCTATTTATAACAAAATATTGGGTCATTCTAGATCTTGGTGCATGATTAAAATAATGTTAACCAAATCTAGATCCACCTCTATGGAATATTTTATTATTATTTGTTGGAGGGAAAGGGACTTTGACTTGGGTCAAAATCCCTCGATTAGTGAAGAATAAATAAATAAATGATTTATTTATCCTTTTAAGGAAGTGGTTGAGATATAATCAAATAAATAATGATTTATTTAATTAATAGTGGTTGATTTGGTCATAATTAACAAGGAATATTATTTAAATAATTATTCCTAGAAAATAATAAGATAACTATGGGTGTATCTCATTAATTTCTTTGTTTTTGGGTTAAACATGACTGGGACTAATAATTAAATTGTGGTTTAATTAATTATTCCTTTTGGGGTTTCCTTAATTAACATAGTGAAAGCAGTTTTACTTGGGGTAAAACTGGTCTTACATGGTGTACTTGGGTCCATCTAATAAGAAAAGGTGAGATGACCAAAAAATGGTGTAACATCTGTTCTGTAGCTTCTGTTTCTACTCTTCTTTTCTTAATATTCTCTTCCTTAGACTTCTATACTCTGCCTTCTCTATATTTTCTCTCTCTAACCTCAGTTATGCATACCCAGGTAATATTATTTATAGAGTTTCTCACATGATTGTTTGTATTTCACAAAGAATTTGGACAGTCATGACTCTTTGGCTTCTATCTTCTCATTTCTTTTATCTGCTCATTCAATAAATATAACTGTAGGTGCTTATTTTAATATTTCAGTGGGATATTTTCTCTCTTTCGAAGACTTGCCAATGCATCACAAACAATAAAATTCAATTAAAACATTTACATTCAAATTACAATGAGAATTCTAGCTCAACTCATTTATTCTTTTGGCTTTTCTTTGACTGTGTTTGTCTTTTCTGTGACTGTGTTTTATCTCCTTTCAGCTCTGTTTGCTTTTCTGTCCTCTGTTGTGGTGTAACTGCTGCATACACGTAACTGAGCTTTTTATACCAGCTGACTGTAAATCTGGACAATTTCCAACGCTCTGTACATAGTACGTGTCTTGTTGATGTGGTGATTTCTGCAAGCGGAACATACGTTCATCACAATCGTTTTATATTAATAATCGCCCTCCCATTAAAACGAGGCATATATGTATAACCCACAGACCACACGGCACATCGCAACAGCGTTATATATATATATATATATACGACAGTGCCCCTTATATATATAATCCAACTTCAGCTCTTGGCATAGGTTTAACATACAAACTGCCCTTTTAGGTATGACTTAAATCAATTCTTGGCGTATATAATAAAACCTGTTTAAACATATAAAAAACTCATTTCAGGCCCACCTGACACGTTTCCCAATGTGATGACTCTGATGCAATGCGATTAATCACAATCACAAACTTCTATTTGCGATAGTTGCTGTGCAGTTTCAACCAACTGCGATTTTGCGATTGTTGTGATAATGCGATGGTTGCGATATTGCGATGGTTGTGATGATGCGATGGTTGCGATATTGCAATGGTTGCGATGATGCGATGGTTGCGATTTGGACTGGGCCCCAGCCTTAACGATCTACCACATCCAACAATGGACATCACATTGCACGGCTTCTGATGATCCAACGTATATCACTCGGGCAGATAAGGGAAGGAGACCCCCTTGGAATAAGTGTCGTCATGTATGCATCTTCCCGATTATTAATAAACTGTGGCTTGTGTTTAGCGCCCAACATATATATGGTCACGGTCTTAAAACCTTTGGCTCCGGGCCCACAAATATAAGCGACATAATACTTTTGCTATTAAAACCATGTAAACTGACCCTCGACATGTACATATATTAAACCACGTTCATTTCATCATATATTTAAAACGACGTCACCCTACTCGCATATGATTCTATATCAATATATAGTCACGACCTTCGTTCAATTATTAAACTGTCACAATATGGTTAACCCACATATTTTCCATGGTTTATATATTTGCCTCCAAACCTTAGGACTCAGGTTATAACCCTTCATGCTTATACTCCTTCTATCATGGGAATTCAATTTATTTGTATGTGCAAAGCTTTACAACCAATGGTTAAACCTTGAGAATTTATATTGATACGCACACTTTTTGCATAATTAACTTTTGAATAAACCTTGGCTCTGGGCCCCGCATCTACGTTCAATCGCCCAATCAACGCACTCACCATACCTGCTTATTCTACGTGCATCTCCATCAAACGGTCACCATCCGATGGCTTTGCGCCAGATCGACGGCACTCGACGATATCACTCCATCTCCTGGTACGAATGTTAATGCGCGATGGCACACTTTGAAAGGCAGTTTCGTTGGGTCCCGCCTTGCCACGCATCAAAACCTCTTTGGAATCGTTCCCCCCTCCTCAAATACCGCTTGCTGACGAAAGGTGGTGCGATGAAATCCGCTTCCAGCCTTTTCTGCTCACTCCAAACCGCGTCACTGTTCCTCTCGCAAGGTTCCATCCTTTCATGGTTCCACTCCCCTTTGACATATCAGGTTCCGTCCACTTGTATTTCTTTCATTACACTCTGTCACATAGTTTCACGTCAAACAACATGTCTCCCTTTCGCACTCGCTCCAGTCAATACACGGCTTTGTTCCTCCGCAGGCTAAACAATGAGAACGAGAATCGATTCCAACCAATTCTCGACGGCTTAGTTAGCACGGGCCAACCTGAAAATTAAGCTTATAAGTGCTCCAATCAACTCCATTGTATTATTATTTCCCTTACAAAGTTCATACAAACACAGGGTTCGAATTGTAGTCCATAGCCAGACTTGACATCAATTCATAAGTTAGAACAGTGTATCCATCACGAATAATGATTCCCGGAATAACGAATCTACCTCTGCCTCTGTCTCAACTGCTGTGATAATGGCTCTGCCTCTGCCTCTACTTCTGATAACGGTTCTGGCTCTATATTCACTTCCTCTGCCTCTGCATGTCTCCTTTGCTTCCTTCGTTTGCTTCTTGGCTGCCTCCATTTCCTGTCTCTGTTTTGCCTTATGGATAGTTTAGGTGCTTCTGCTATCTTTACCTTTGCCATCAATGACAAAATTTCCAACAGTCTCCCCCTTTGGCATTGATGGCAACACATCCACCGATAATCCAATGCTTCCTCCAAGTCTTTCTCTGGCTGACTTCTTTTAGAAGACCCTTTCTTCTATTACCTGCTTTCCTCCCCCTTTGACATCAATGGCAAAGGGTTGCACATTTCTCAATGTTGATTTTGTCTTTGCATTTCCTCTCTCTGATTTGTGTTTAGACCACCTTCTTCTGACTTTGTACCCTGTTGCTCCAGACTGGTGTACAAGACTTGTTGAGAGAACACTTTGAGGATTATTGGACTTGACTGTACATTGTAAATTAATACAATCCCAAAGCACAGATTCCTTGCACTTGTGTAGAGTGTAGGTGATGATAGAACAACCATATATCATCAGATTCATATAATCAAAGATGCTTCATTTGACCAAAGCTAACATGCTGAGAATGCTTCAAATACACTTCTGTCTCTAGTATGATCTTTATCAGAAATACAAATCTATTGAGGAAGATCGTAGATGGAATATGTCTTCTCCTGCAATACTCATCTGCAGTACCACACCTATTCAATTATGATAATGATGCCAATATATCTTTGGTTGCTGTGGTACACCTTTCCTACCTGTTGGTGATGATATGAGCTAGGATGCTGATATTATTCTTAATAGTTGAAGGTTCTTGTTACAGATGTGATCAATGAATTAACCAGAATTTGATCTAAGAGATCAAATGCCTTTACTGTTTGCATAATGTACTTTCACAACAAAACCTTGAGGCTAGATACATTCAATTTATTGTTTATTCTTACTTATCAACCAAGCACTTTTATTTATGACATAAGGGGGTCTGTATGTCAGTGATCAATCTCTTTTCAATGGTGAGATGTCAGCAAATCCTTTCTATTGAAGTATGTTCTTGATGATTCAAAGACAGATTTTTGAGCTTCAGCTGACCCAATTAGTCCTTCATACTTTTGATACTTTAATTGTTCTATCATAATGAACTTCCACGAAAGCATATTCAAGATGTTTAATTGAAAACTCAGCAAACAGACTTCACACAGTTTTGTAACTGATCTTAAGAAAGAAGCCTTGAAGATATACATGTACCAAATTCAGGAAGGCATGCAATTATATATATAAAAGAAGATATTGCTTCAGTGCTCAATATACTACTTCAAGTGTAAGCAAGATAATGTTATTTTTGCTATGCTACTGATATTTTCATGTTGAATGCAGATAATACTGGGAATATTACCTTGAGGTTCTTCTGCCATAGTTCTTTGATCCTGTGGACCTGTATCATACTTCTGCTCTACTGATAATGCTTGGTAATCTGTTGATAAGCATGCTGCTTGTTCCTACACACCAATTGATATTACTTTGAAAAACCATGCAGAGGTTTCACTTTAGCTAGCACATGAACCCATAGCTTCTACTATTGGTCTTTTCACTGTTCACACCAAAAATCATCAATATACTGAATTTAATCTTGGCATCATTAACCTTTTTCTTATTCTGTCATTCTGGTTTAAAAGAATGTCACTGCATTTCCTTTTCTTGGACTGCTCCAAAATCATTGCTGCTTTATATACACTTTCAACTATTATAGCATTCAAATCTTCAGGAAGACATCTTCAATTTATTTTCTATGTATCTTCATGGGCTGATTACTCAAAGATTTATTACTCACTTAACTGCATTTCTCCAAGTGGACCTTTTGAAAGAGTAATGAACGGATGATAGGCACTTTTCTTACTCATCCTTCTTAATGTGATACATTGTTAATTCTAGCAGTAGGAAGTATAGTGTGATCATCACTTTAATGTGCTAAAGTCTTCTTAGCTTATATGTTCATTGCTAAGGTTTCCTCTATCATCATGGCTTCTTTCTCTCTTCTCTTCTTCCATCAATCTGTCAGCTGCTTAATACTTCAGATGATCTTCTTTCTCTATAGTTCTCTTTTAGAGGAAAATCCTTTCACTTCCTGATCTCATAGCTATTCTTATTTCATGGAGCTCTTCTTATACTACTTTCATGGGGATTATTTGTGAACTTATCTCCCCCTGGGATGTTGCTTCAAATTTATCACTGGTTGGATATTTGCTATGTTTTCTAGAGCAACTCCCCCTGAGACTATGCTAGATTCATTATGTTATTGAGATGATAGGCTCCCCCTTTCTCTTATCCTTCCATACTTTATTGGGGTTCTTCATAATGTCTGCACTTCTTTTAGATTCATAGTTTTGTTTGATTTGCTTTATTTCTATCATCTGTCTAGAGTTCTTTAATATATAAGGCAGTTTACAGTCATTTTCTTTGTGGCCAAGCTTGAGGCATACATAACATTTTATTTTATCAAAGCACATTTGAGCTGATGTATAATACTTTGTTCCTCTTCTTGAATACATTTTACAATCAAAAATTTTGTGTCCAAAATTATTGCATGCATAACAATAGCCATGGAAATGATTTGTGTACCTGGTGAAAGATTGTCTTTTCCATTTGCTTGCTTGAGGTGTTCTTCTTGTTTGTTGCATCTTTTGCTGGTTGGATTGGGTTTGATTTATCTTACAATATGCTATAGTGTGTCCTTGTTTGTGGCAGGAAAAAAAAGTGATGCTTCCCATAGGAGGAGAAAACCTTCTTTGACATCTTCCAAATTTATTCAATTCATCTTTAGGAGTATGTGAGCCTTTAGCAGCTGATTGTTTCATCCTCTCATTCTCTGTTCTTTCATGTTGCTGCTTGATTCTGTTTATTTCTTTACAAATATTGTTCTTGTCGGCTTCTTCTTCTATGGAAATCTTTTGAGCTGCTTCATTTTCTTTTACATATTTTACAAAGATGATTTTCTTGTTATCTTCTACCTTGGACTTACTGGTTTCTCCTTCATATCCTATCCCAGCCTTTATGAGAGGAGTCGTTTGTGCATTTAGAATCTGGTCCAACGGTCCAGAGCCTTTCATTAGGGGTGTATTCATTAATAGTTCTCTTTGGGATTTTTCTAAGTTCTTTCTTAGGCTCACTACTTCTTCTTCCAATCTTTCACATTCCTGACTTTTCTCTCTCATTTGTTGCAGCAGAGTCTCTTCTACTTTCTTTGCTTCTTCAAGTTGTGTCTTCAAGCCAATAATTTCTTTCTTATCTTCATATTCTCTCTCATCACATATTTGCACCAATTTATTAAGGTCTTTGTTTTCATTCTTTAGTCTTTCTATTTCAGTCAAGGCTGTGTCTAGTTTGGCCTTTTCTTCAACCATAATTTCTTCATGGTTCTTCTCTCCATTCACACTAGTAGGTACTTTATTTGATTGAATATTTTCTTGTTGACATGAATTTTCCTTCTTCTTAATTCTCTTATCCTTCTTGTCAGTGCAGTCCTTATTGTTTACTCCATGCATGAAATGCAGTCTATCCCAGATTTCTTTTGCTGAAGTTAAATCCATTATTAATTCAAGATCCTTGTTATGAAGATTGTTATATATCACACATTTTGCCTTGGCATTCCTCTGTTGTTCTTTCACCGTGGGGGAGTCTGTGCAGTAACCATCACATAAAAGCTTCCACACTTCAGGTTCATAAGCCAATAATCCTGTTTTAACCTTATCTCTCCATTCAGGAAAATTTGTCATACTTAACACAGGTACATTTTGATAGTCCATGACTTAACCAGATCTCCTTCAAGCTATTAGGCTTGCACCAAAGGAACCGAATCTGATACCAAATGTTGAACCCTTAGTTAAACTGAGAGGGGGGGTGAATCAGTTTAACACATTCATGGACTTTTAAAAAATTTTCATTAACACTTGTTTACACCTTCATTTCAGGTTCAAATTAACATGTGAGTAATCTTAGAATGTGAGCAGCAAGCATTAATATAATGTAACAGTAGAATTAATATGAGAGCAACAAGTATTAAGCAGATGATATAAACCAGATAAACACATAAACATCATGCACAGAGACTCCAGATATAAGTGGAAACCCATAAAGGGAGAAAACCAAATCTTATTATTGTTGTGATGCAAAGGCAAGCTCCAACTCCCTCTCACCACTGATTTTCTGTAGGCACCAACCTACAGGAGGCTCCAACCTCAATTCTACAAGCTACAACTTGCAAGGAAGCTCCAAATCACATCAATTTTCACAGGCACAGCCATGAGGCCTAACCTCGCCAACACAACTGACATTTTATCAAGCTACAACTTGATGTGGAAGCACCAACTCCCATCTATTTTCTGCAGGCACCAACCTACAGGAGGCTCCAACCTCAGTCAACTACAACTGACATCTATCAAGCTACAACTTGATAGGGAAGCTCCAACTTCCTTACTCTTTCAAACTGAAGGTTTGTTGATTTACCTTAGATATCAGCTCTGTTCTGTAGCTTCTCTTTCTGCTCTTCTTTTCTTAATCTTCTCTGCCTTACACTTCTATACTCTACCTTCTATATATTTTCTCTCTCTAACCTCAGTTATGCATACCCAGGTAATATTATTTATAGAGTTTCTCACATGATGGTTTGTATTTCACAAAGAATTTGGACAGTCATGACTCTTTGGCTTTTGTCTTCTCATTTCTTTTATCTGCTCATTCAATAAATATAACTGTAGGTGCTTATTTTAATATTTCAGTGGTATATTTGCTCTCTTCGAGAGACTTGCCAATGCATCACAAACAGTAAAAGTCGATTAAAACATTTACATTCAAATTAAAATGAGAATTCCAGCTCAACTCATTTAGTCTTTTGGCTTTTCTTTCATTGTGTTTGTCTTTTCTGTGAATGTGTTTTATCTCCTTTCAGTTCTATTTGCTTTTCTGTCCTCTGCTGTGGTGTAACTGTTGCATACACGTAACTGAGCTTTTTATACGAGCTGACTGTAAATCTGGACAAATTCCAATGCTCTGTACATAGTACGTGTCTCATTGATGTGGCGAGTTCCGCAAGCGGAACATACGTTCATCACAATCGTTTTATATTAATAATCACCCTCCCATTAAACCGAGGCATATATATATAACCCACGGACCATGCGGCACATCACAACAACGTTATATATATATATATATATATATATATATATATATATATATATACGACAACGCCCCTTATATATATAATCCAACTTCAGCTCTTGGCATAGGTTTAAAATACAAACTTCCCATTTAGGTATGACTTAAATCAATTCTTGGCGTATATAATAAAACCTGTTTAAACATATAAAAAAATCATTTCGGGCCCACCTGACATGTTTCCCAATGCGATGACTCTGACGCGATGCGATTAATTGCAATCGCAAACTTCTATTTGCAATAGTTGCTGTGCAGTTTCAACCAACTGTGATTTTGCGATTGTTGTGATAATGCGATGGTTGCGATATTGCGATGGTTGCGATGATGCGATGGTTGCGATATTGCGATGGTTGCGATGATGCGATGGTTGCGATTTGGACTGGGCCCCAGTGTTAACGATCTACCACATCCAACGGCGGACATCACACTGCATGGATTCTGATGATCCGACGTATATCGCTCGGGCAGATAAGGGAAGGAGACCCCCTTGGAATAAGTGTCGTCATGTATGCATCTTCCCGATTATTAATAAACTGTGACTTTTTTTTAGCGCCCAACATATATATGGTCACGGTCTTAAAACCTTTGGCTCCGGGCCCACAAATATAAGCGACATAATACTTTGGCTATTAAAACCATGTAAACTGACCCTCGGCATGTACATATATTAAACCACGTTCATTTCATCATATATTTAAAATGATGTCACCCTACTTGCATATGATGCTATATCAATATATAGTCACGACCTTCGTTCAATTATTAAACCGTCACAATATGGTTAACCCACATATTTTCCATGGTTTATATATTTGCCTCCAAACCTTAGGACTCAGGTTATAACCCTTCACGCTTATACTCCTTCTATCACGGGAATTCAATTTATTTGTATGTGCAAAGCTTTACAACCAATGGTTAAACCTTGAGAATTTATATTGATACGCACGCTTTTTGCATAATTAAATTTTGAATAAACCTTGGCTCTGGGCCCTGCATCTACATTTAATTTCCCAATCAACGCACTCACCGTACCCTCTTATTCTGCATGCATCTTCTTCAAACGGTCACCGTTTGATGGCTCTGCGCTAGATCGACGGCACTCGATGATATCACTCCACCTCATGGTACGAATGTTAACGCGCGATGGTGCGCTTTGTAAGGCGGTTTTGTTGGGTCCTGCCTCCCCCCTCCTCAAATACCACTTGCTGACGAAAGGTGGTGCGATGAAATCCGCTTCCAGCCTTTTCTGCTCACTCCAAACCGCGTCACTGTTCCTCTTGCAAGGTTCCTTCCTTTCATGGTTCCACTCCCCTTTGACACGTCAGGTTCCGTCCACTTGTATTTCTTTTATTACACTCTGTCACATAGTTTCACGTCAAACAACGTGTCTCCCTTTCGCGCTCGCTCGAGTCAATACACGGCTTCGTTCCTCCGTAGGCTAAAAAATGAGAACGGGAATCGATTCCAACCAATTCTCGACGGCTTAGTTAGCACGGACCAACCTGCAAATTAAGCTTAGAAGCACTCCAATCAACTCCACTGTATTATTATCACCCTTACAAAGTTCATACAAACACAGGGTTCGAATTTTAGTCCATAGCCAGACTTGACATCAATTCATAAGTTAGAATAGTGTATCCATCATGAATAATGATTCCCGGAATAATGACTCTACCTCTGCCTCTGCTGCTTCTGTCGCTCTGCCTCTATCTCAACTACTGTGATAACAGCTCTGCCTCTGCCTCTGCTTCTGATAACGGTTCTGGCTCTATATTCGCTTCCTCTGCCTCTGCCTGTCTCCTTTGCTTCCTTCGTTTTCTTCTTGGCTGCCTCCATTGCCTGTCTCTATTTTTCCTTATGGATAGTTTAGGTGCTACTCCTATCTTTACCTTTTCCATCAATGAAAACATTTCCAACAGTCTAAAAGAGGAAAAACACATTCTGAAAATAGAGCCCAAAGACATATTTTAATATCCCAATTTGTAGCACCTGTGAGAAAAGTGAAAGAGGTTAATGTTATTTGACCTAGGCTTGACAATAACCTCTCTTAGGTTTTTAGAATTCTCCTTTATTTTCCCAGAAAATTCTCTTGAAGTTGACTTCTCAAACAGTAAAAAAAACAGAGAAATCCCTTTGTATCTTCTTGTAAAAACTCATGCAACCATCTTTGATGAAGTTCTCTACAACACTAAGGTCTTCCATGACCAATTTTAGGTCCATAAGTTCATATCCTACACATGAGCCTCCTTTTTTTGTTTTTTTTTTCATGGCCATTTTCCTTTATACTACGTTGCCTTTCTTGAAAAAGTAACACGTGTAAGAGAACAAGTGAACAACAAGCTGCTTGCGGTGAAGATGGAATCTTCAAGGACACTAATCAATTGCTGCATACAAATATCGAAAGGAATATGACAAATATGAGCTTTGGATATGATTTAAAAAAAATTAAATTCGAATGTCGAGAGAATTATCACAAATGGGAGTGAAAGGTAATGATGAATAGTGTTTACGATTTTGCATGCTTGGATAACTGTAATAACTGATCATATTACCTCACCTTTACCCTAAACCACTAGAAACTTGACAACTCATCATCCTCTTTATTGGTTCAGAAAAAAATGATTCTGCAATGTTTTCAGTTATAAACCTAGCAGATTATCTATGAAATGGTCAGGTGATTCCGTAGCGAAATATGTCTGTTTATAGTAATATTCACTGCGGAATTGGGAAAAATCAGACAGGTGGCCACTATCAAAATTTAAAACAATGCATGTAAACCTAAGGTGAATTTTGATGGATTTGACTGTAATGACATGACCTATGGGCTATTTTAGACTTAGGATAATGACTATTTCATGAGTTTTCATCAATTTCATGATCCAACTTTTATGAGACAAAATGAGACCTAGGCTAATAACCCTATCGATCAAAAATTGAAATTTTATGTGTGATAACAGTTCCTTGTGGTAGCTGAGGCATGTAGATGTTTCAATTAAAGGACAACACACACAGATATACAATAGCTTAATGTTTAAAGGAAGTCATAGCATGATGTACATGAATTCTGAGTAATTAAACATCAAGATACTGAAAGGAAAATAATAAGATACATAGGATAAATTCTCATGAAACACCAAATGAATCTCAAGTGAAGAAGAAAGACACAACCATTATATATCCTAACACTGACTCCATAATCCCAATGGTAGTAAACCCTATACATTTTTTACATGCATACAAAGACATTCAAGACATTATTACAGAGTGAGCCATCTGATTAGATCATATTTGAACAAATCATAGTTACTTTTGAGAGATCCCTCTCAGGCTGAAAAGGCTAATTTTCAGTTAGAAGTTCATTCGAAAGAGTTACTCTAGGTTGTCTAGTGGAAAAGCCCGTTTGTACCAACTTAGTGATAACATGTGTCATATGCATATGCAATAATTTCACTAGTTTTTTTAGTTGCACTCCCAACCATAAGGAGACCCATGATAATACCTACAACATCCCCATAAACTACACTATCTAAATATAGAATATTCTTGATATCATCAGAAATTTCTTCATCGGTAGTTCCCAAAGCTTCCAATCCCAAACCTAAGCATGCTCCATGTTGAATTACCTGTAGAAATTACAACACACATCTGCAATGGCTCCCTTAAAATTAAAACATGTTGGAAAAATAGGGTGAATCAACTTTTTTATTATAGAATAATGCACATTTGCAAAGGAATTAGATACTCGCTTCAAGATTTTCACCGCATAATCTTTCACTAAGAAACTACTTGATCCATTCTCCATGATTTGCATGTATAAGTCCCAAGTCATATAGGGCTCCACCCTCAAAAAAGTGACTTCCATCTCCACTAGAACCATTCTAAGGAATATAAGGATCCATCAAAGAACGTCCATGTTGAAGATGACCCCTATGAATGACTCCTAAGCCAGCCATAGTAGTAAACTCTGCCCAGTTTGTTGCTCTGCTCAGCAATTCCTGGTAACACAACATATCAAAACCATAAAATACCACAATATAAAAACAAAATTATGTAATAAACAGTTAAAGGTGAACACAATATTATTGTAAATATAAAATCACAGTTGAATCGCCAATTTTTCCCTTAGGAAAGTGTTTGCAGTTGTTCCAACATGCATCAATGTATTGGCATAAATGTTCACACTGTGGAATACACTATTGTGCATTTCAACATATGGATTTATGGTTTTCAATATCAGGAGATCTGACATGCAAAAAATAAATATTGATTTGGTTTGAAACATATCTTGCATTTAGAAGTAGTAATATTGACATGTCTAAAATTTCAATTTTAAATTTAAATTTTAAAAAATAAATAAATAAAAATTCCAAGAAGTGGTAAAAATAGAAACCTATCCATTATTATCCCATCCCTTGGAAAAATAAAATTACAAAACTAATTGGAGTATTTCCAATACTTAAGGTATTTAAACAAAAATAAATTATATTATATGATTTACAAAAGAAAATTGATTCACCAAAGCCAACAAGGATAAAATATTTTGAGGTGGTCTTTAAGTAAATGGGATTTTTATTAAATATATGGTCAATTTAATCTAGAAAATGAAGTTCCCAACATGACACAACTACTTAAAGAGCATAGCATCTTTCTTGTGTTGGCCTACAAGCGCTTGTAAGGGCAAAGGCCCACATTGAATTGTTGGCCTCTCTTATCTCTCATATTAATAGAGGAATGATAGTTTTCCCATTAAAATATGTTCATTCACACTGTTGCACGTTGCACAAAAGGAGCATCTTGCAGGTCTAGGGTTAAGTTTTATCCCTTGGAGATTGGAGATTAGGGTTTTTCAATCAAACCCTAGGTTGGGATTATGTAGAAATTTGAATAACTGAGATATTATTCACTGATATTATCCTAATCACACACTATTTTAGCTTCATGCATAATACCTAACCTATTCTACTATTGATCATCAATTTGTGGAAATATAAACAATCGCATGCGCACATTAAAACCATAAACAATCACACATATAAACACAGTATTTAATGGGAAAGCTTAAAGCTGAAAACCCCCAACTATCTATATATTATAATGATAGAGATCATGTAACAATCATTGTAAAAACTCCTCACAAGCTCTCAGTACAATCTCCAATTGTTACACACTACACAAGCTCAGATCATACAAAACACATGCTCCAATCTGCTCCACCTATTAGCCTGCCTCTACTGTGCAATCCAATATGGATAATTACAAGATCCAGGTTCGAATCCCACTAGTATGCATTGCGCAATCCTCATTGGCATCTCCATCAATGTGTGGTGAAAACTCATGCACCAGTATAGTCACAACTGATAGTCACACTGCTCTTTCACCTACCTCTTCACTGGTCTCCACTGAAACTGTCCATGCACTAAAGTTAACTGATGTATTCTTTAGTTGATTAATGAGTTTATAATTAGTGAATTAATTAATAATTAATTCACACCACTCTCACTATTGTATCAATCAGTTAGACTAGATACAACTAGCTCAACTATGTTTAACTCAGTTAAACTGAATACAAATCCACTAACTTCCTCAATCAACTCCACCAAACTCTGTCACATGAGTTCTAACTGAAGTCAACATGCAATAGCTCCACTAAACCCTAGGAATAGCATAATTCCTTCTGTCAGCTGCATGTGCCACTTTTGTGCACTCAACTGAAGTGCTCCAAGAGGATAAGATAATGTTTAGAGTCCAAATATTATTAAGAGCTAATAATATTCGACATATCTATTTTTAGACTGGCAATCTAAAAATAGATTCTGCCCAGTATGTCTAAAAATAGAAGTCCATCTATTTTTCCCGACTTGAACAACCATCCACAAATAGCATCATGCAACTCATAGAACAGGATCCATATGTCTAAAAATATACATAGTCTAAAAATAGACTTTGCGCCAAAAATAGCCTGCGGGCCCACTTAGTGAAGGCGACTTCTTTCCACTAAGCTCCTCATCTTGTTGCAATCTCAACACTCCATCTCAAAAAGATAAGGATTATCTACAACCCCTATCCTACCCCTGTGGTATTCGAATTTTCTCCTGGTGAGCGTCTTCGTCAAGATATTAGCATCCTGATCCTCCGTAGGAATGTATGAAAGTAACATGATTCTCCGCTGCACACAATCTCTGATATGATGATACCGGATGTCAATGTGTTTAGATCTATCATGAAATACTGGATTAACCGAGGGTTTGATCCAACTCTGATTATCACAATAAATCATAGTAGGCTCTAAGTGTGAACCGAACAACCCGACCAGGATCTTCCTCATCCATATAGTCTCGCATGCAGCCAAACTTGCTGCCATATACTCGGCCTCTACTGAACTGAGTGCCATGGATCTCTGCTTCCTGCTATACCAAGAAACTGTTGTTGACCTGATAGTGAAAATCCCTCCAGATGTGCTCTTTTTGTTCGTTGGGCTCCCTGCCCAATCTGCATCCGTGAAGCCACAAAGCCTCACCTCATCCGACTGTCTGTACCACAATCCATATCCCGATGTGCCTCTAAGATAACACAATACATGCTTCCCCACCTTCCAAAAGAGCTTGGTAGGCTTAACCATAGCTTGTGAAAGCTGGTTAACAGCATAGCATATGTCGGGTCGTGTATTGACCAGATACATAAATGACCCCACCAACTGTCGATAAACAGTGGCATCCACTACCTCCGCTGAAGTAGCATCCTCCTTCCTCCAACCACCAGGAAGAGGAGTATCAATAGGCTTGCAACCATGCATGTTGAACTTCTCCAGTATCTCCCGGGCATACTTACCCTGAGAAACAAACAATCCATCACTGCGCTGCCAAATTTCCAATCCCAGGAAATATTGAAGGAGGCCCAAGTTCTTCATCTCAAACTCTTTTGCAAGATCCTTCTTGCATGAGAGTATCAATAGCTCATCACCTGTCAAAATCAAATCATCTACATAAAGTACAATGATCATCAACTTACCCTCCACCACGATCTGGTATAGGTTAGGATCCGCCTCACTCTTGGAGAATCCAAGTCCGGTGAAATAACTATCTATCAGTGTGTACCAAGCACGAGGTGCTTGTTTCAACCCATACAACGCTCTCTTGAGCCTGCACACATGCGACTCGCTGCTGAAGATATTGAAACCTTCGGGCTGCTCTATGTACACCTCCTCCTCAATCACTCCATTGAGTAACACAATATTCACATCCATCTGATGAATGTGCCACCCCATCTGCGCTGAGAGAGCAAGAATCATCCGTATGGAAGAATACCTTGCGACAGGTGCAAATGTCTCCTCATAATCGACCCCCTCAATCTGTGAAAAGCCTCGGGCAAAAAATCCCGCCTTGTACTTCTCCACACTCCCGTCAGCTACCTGCTTCACTTTGTAGATCCATCTCAAACCCACCACTGATTTCCCTTCTGGCCTCGGGACAATCTCCCATGCACTGTTTCTGACAATCGAATCATACTCTTCCACCATGGCATCTACCAATGCGGGGTCCTCCATAGCTTCCTCGAAAGAGGATGGCTCTGTCACGATACACTTGCTCATAAGATCCATGTATCCAGTATACCGGTCAGGTGACTGTCTCTGTCTGCGCTGTGATGTAGGTGCTCCTACAACCTTCTCTGCATCTTGAGCCAGTCGCTCAGCTTCTGTAGTGCGCTTCCGCCCTCTGATGGTTGGCGCTGCATGAGTGGTATCTTCCACTCCATGAACCTCCTCTTGTGGCTGATCCACATCCAGAGACTCATCCTTAGGAACTAATAGCTCCTCATCTGCATGCAAGTGTGGCTCCCTCTCAAGCGAACACTTCATGGCTTTCTCCTCATGAAATTTGATATCCCGTCGCACAACAGTCTTGCGACTGTCTGGAAAATACACATGATAGTTGTGGGGCGTATCAGTGTACCCCAAAAATATCCCAACCTCTGCAGTCGGCTCCAGCTTCTTCCTGGCATCCTTCGTCACATGAATGTAAACAGGTGAACCAAAAATCCTCAAAATGGAAATATCAGGCCTCTTACTATAAAATTCCTCCTCGAGTGTACTCATGCCAAGTATCCTGTGAGGACAACGGTTCTACACATATATTGTAGTATTGCATGCCTCAGCCCACAAGTGTATGGGAAGGCCCTGATCATGCAACATCGCCCGTACAGCACTCATGATTTTTCGTTGTACACATGACAACCTACGTTTGCTGTGGGTTATGAGGTGCTATGAGCTCTCTTTGAATTCCTTCTGCGCTGCAAAAGTACTTGAATTCACCAAAGATGAATTCACCACCATTGTCGCTCCTAAGAGCCTTCACCTGCTTCCCTAATTCTTTCTCAACCAGTGCCTTGAACTCACAGAACTTTGAGTATGTCTTACTCTTCTTCTGCATGAAGAAGATCCAGCACTTCTGAGAAAAATCATCAACAATTATCACATAGTACCTGTGCTTTGCTATCGAAGCTACTGAGAAAGGTCCACACACATCTGTGTGAATTCTCTCAAGGATCGTTGTGGCGCGACTATCCTTCTCGTGAAAGGTGGCTTTCACAAATTTTCTTAAGGTACATCCCTTACCTTTGATGCGGATTGCCTGAGAGTGCCTTGCCCCAGAAATGACCAAAGAAATGTATTTTGATGTCTTCAAAGCTCCATGGTGAAAGGTGGCCCAATCTCACGTGCTACAACTCGCCATCATCTAAAACTCACCACTCATACTTGCTTACTGCGTTCTTTGTCTGACCATCTACCTACAATTGATAAAGGTTCTTAATTCAAACCCCTATCCTACGGGTTTCACCAGTTGCTTTACTACACAGGAAATCCTTTCCCTCACTAAAAACAACATCATGTCCCTTGTCTTCCAACATCACCACAGAGATCAGATTCTTCTTAAATCCTAGAACATGCATGACATCCTTCAATACGAAGGGTTTACCAGACTCCCTCTCAAAGGAAATGGTACCGATACATGTCGCACTGTATCTACCATCATCACCCATCTCGATGTGCACTCCAATATCTTTCTCATCTAGATCAGTAAACAAATCTCAATCTCCTGTCATTTGAAAAGACGCAACACTGTCCAGAAACCACACTGAACCCATCACACTTGATACCAAGCATACGATCAGTGAAAAATCCAACTCAAACTATGAGGCTAAGGCCTCTCCAGCTGCAGATCTAGCAGAGTGCTTATTTTTCTTATTCTCCGGACAATTTTTGGCATAATGTCTGTGTTGGTGACAGTGAAAGAACTTCACCTTGGACATGTCCTGCTTCTTGCCTTTCGCACCGGATTGAGAAGCTTTCTTGCTCTTCCTCTTCCTTGCTTTGGTAGTCAAAGAAAAATTCTCTTAATCAGAGTTCCTTGATGAAGATCCATCCCTGGTACTCTGCCTTATCTCCTCTTGCACAAGATCCGACCAAAGTCGGTCCCATCTCGGCAATTTCTCCCGACCATTGACAGAGTCCTGATAGGAATGCCAACTCTTCGGAAGCCCAAGGAGAGCCAAGCTCACCAATTCCTCATCATCAGAAATCACCCCCACACTTCCCAGCTCATCCCTGCATTGGATGAACTTCGTGAGGTAACGGAGCATCACTAATGGCCTTTCTCCATCTTTATGTTTCTGAGTTTATCCTTGAGCGCCAACTTCCTTTGGTCGCTCTTGCTTTGGAATAAATCTGTCAAGGCTTTCCACATCAAGAATGGAGAAGCCTTACCATGAAGGCTGGACACTATGTGATCCTTCATGCCCTTCAACAGAATCCTTCAATACTTTGCTGTCTTCTTTTGCCAAGCCTCAATTACGGAAGCATCGCTAGAAGTAGGCTTTGGGAATTCAGCATATATGAACTCCTTCAACCCATTTTCATCCAGCACCGCCTCCATCCTGTCCTTCCATGCAATATAATTTGAGCTGCCCTCAAGGGCATACTCCAATTGCAATCCGTTGAAAGACATCTCAACTTCGACACCAAGAAAACACCACAACGCAAATTCAAATTCCACCGGCCACAAAACTCAATACATTCAATGTTTTGCAATTGCTCCAATGATGAAATTCATACGATGCCATCATAAATTCGACCTAGCGGATATTATTCACGAGATTATCCTGATCACACACTATTTGAGTTTCATGCATAATACATAACCTCTTCTACTATTGATCATCAATTTGCGGAAATATAAACAATCGCATGCGCACATTAAAACCATAAACAATCACACATATAAACATAGTATTTAATGGGAAATCTTAAAGCTAAAAACCCCCAACTATCTGTATATTATAATGATAGAGATCATGTAAAAATCATTGTACAAACTCCTCACAAGCTCTCAGTACAATCTCCAATTGTTACACACTACACAAGCTCAGATCATACAAAACACATGCTCCAATCTGCTCCACCTGTTAGCCTGCCTCTACTGCGTAATCCAATATGGATAATTACAAGATCTAGGTTTGAATCCCACTAGTATGCATTGCGCAATCCTCATTGGCATCTCCATCAATGTGTGGTGCAAACTCATGCACTAGTATAGTCACAACTGATAGTCACACTGCTCTTTCACCTACCTCTTCATTGGTCTCCACTAAAACTGTCCATGCACTGAAGTTAACTGATGTATTCTTTAGTTGATTTATGAGTTAATAATTAGTGAATTAATTAATAATTAATTCACACCACTCTCACTAATTGTATCAATCGGTTAGACTAGATACAACTAGCTCAACTAAGTTAAACTGAACACAACTCCATTAACTGTCTCATCAACTCCACCAAACTCTGTCACATGAGTTCTAACTGAAGTCAACCATGCAATAGCTCCACTAAACCCTAGGAATAGCGTAATTCCTTCTGTCGGCTGCATGTGCCAGATCCAGGCATCAAACTGAAGTGCTCCAAGAGGATAAGATAATGTTTAGAGTCCAAATATTATTAAGAGCTAATAATATTCGACATATCTATTTTTAGACTGGCAATCTAAAAATAGATTCCACCCAGTATGTCTAAAAATAGAAGTCCATCTATTTTTTCCGACTTGACCAACCATCCACAAATAGCATCATGCAACTCATAGAACATGATCCATATGTCTAAAAATAGACATAGTCTAAAAATAGACTTTGCGCCAAAAATAGCCTGCGGGCCCACTTAGTGAAGGCGACTTCTTTCCACTAAGCTCCTCATCTTGTTGCAATCTCAAAATATTATGCGGAAGAGAAGGAAGATCGGACCTCTTGATTTGGAGGATGTGTTAGAGTGATTCTTGCATATTGGCTCTTCTTGGTTGCTAGGATTTTATCAATTTTCCCTTCTAGGGTTTGGAGCATGGGGAGGATTTGTACTAGAATTGAGAGAAATCCATGATGTGCACATGTACTTACTCTTAAGCATGTTAATTAAGCTTGCAATTGTCCAAAAATTTGTGCAATTTCCAAATTTGACTTAGTTACATATGTTCTTTATGCATTATTATTTATAGCCATATATGTCTTGTTGATTTGACACAAGAAAAGCATAAGTGTGAAGTTATTTGACATCTGAGTGAATAATATAAGTTTCTTATTTTAATTTTTCCATGTTATTATTATTACTATTGTGAAAAGGTATTTTCAGATTTCGTTATTGGCAGACGAGTTATGCTAAAATGGATTAAAAATTAACCCTTTGATTTGATATATTTTCTCATTGAATTTCCAAGAAGTTTGGGTTTTTATGAAGTGAAACATTGCACTCTTTCCACTATTTTTTCATATAGGGTTGAGATCTGAGAAACCTTCTAGGATGAAGATGAAATTTCTGATTTACATTTAATTTCGAATTCCAAGAGATTTCCAATTTCCAAAGGTGAGGTACAAGTAATATGGATGTAAAATCTATAGACTTCCCCTCTAATGGACCAATTTAGTTATGGTATAATCGACAAGGGATGGCTTGGCTCATCTAGAGAGTACCTGAAGTGGGAAAGGTTCTCTAAGGAGAAGTTCATCCACTAGAGAATTCAAGAGGCCTCTTAAAACCAATATTGGGGATTCATAATTGATTGTGGATGTTTTTGGCTAATGAAATTACCCATTTTTTCCTTGTTACACCTATCCCTTTCAATCCACTTTATAACTCTTTTGACGTCAATTTGTATCCCAACTAATGAAAAGGTATATCATAATGGAATGTCTTCTTGAATCATTAATTGATGAAGTGGTAGTCATAGGGGAACAATAATTAGCTGATTTACTAACAATAATTACATGTATATCACCAAAAAAAATGTACCAGACATCATTTAGTGGAACAGGGCCGATTGTGGTGTTGTCGACTATGGATAGGTAGCGTTATTCGAGGACTAAAACAACAACTGATCAACTACCGAATAGCTGGAAAATACAGAGTTGTTGTTATGTTTTCATTATGTTTTGTATTTGAGGAACTATTTTGTATTTCTAAATAGAAAGTTCACCACAATTTATGGGGTTTTGTTAAGTAATACTATTCATGTAATGACAGTTGTGTATAAGTATGGTGCAATTGAGAGAACTTGTTGTTCGTCCTTTCATGTGTAACAACAGTGTAGAAATTTGAATAACTGATATATTATTCACCGAGATTCTCCTGATCACACACTATTTTATCTTCATGCACAATACATAATCTCTTCTACCATTGATCATTAATTGTGGAAATAAAAACAATTGCATGCGCACATTAAAACCATAGACAATCACACATATGAACACAGTATTTGATGGGAAATCTTAAATCTGAAAACCCCCAACTATCTGTATATTATATGTCATAGAAATCATGTAAAAATCATCATACAAAGCTCCTCACAAGCTCTCAGTACAATCTCCAATTGCTACACACTAATCAAGCTAGATCTAGCAAAACACATGCTCCAATCTCTGCCACCTGATAGCCTGCCTCTATTGCGTAATAAATGTTGAAGAATGGCTCATAAATAAATTCGAACCACCTGGCTTGTACTGCGCAATCCTCATTGGCATCTCCAATCACTGGTTGTTGCAAATCATGCAATAGTATAGTCACAACTGATAGTCTCACTGCTCTTTCACCTATCTCTTCACTGGTCTCCAATGAAACTGTCCATGCACTAAAGTTAACTGATGTATTATTTAGTTGATTAATGAGTTTATAATTAGTGAATTAATTAATAATTAATTCACACCACTCTCACTAGTGTATCAATCAGTTAGACTAGATACAACTAGCTCAACTATGTTTAGATTAGTTAAACTGAACACAAATCCATTAACTTCCTCAATCAACTCCACCAAACTCTCTCACATGAGTTCTAACTGAATTATCCATGCAATAGCTCCACTTAGCCCTCAGGAATAGCATAATTCCTTCTGTTAGCTCCTGTGCCACATCTGTGCACTTAACTGAAGTGCTCCAAGAG
This sequence comes from Pinus albicaulis, assembly GCA_034641835.2. Classification (NCBI taxonomy): domain Eukaryota; kingdom Viridiplantae; phylum Streptophyta; class Pinopsida; order Pinales; family Pinaceae; genus Pinus; species Pinus albicaulis. The sequence goes on from CM076571.1 coordinate 660,348,314, forward strand.
AATAAGATAATGTTTAGAGTCCAAATACTATTAAGAGCTAATAATATTCGACATATCTATTTTTAGAATGGAAATATAAAAATAGATTCCGCCCAATATGTCTAAAAATAGAAGTCCATCTATTTTTCCAAATTTACCAACCATCCACAAATATCATCCTGCAACTCATAGAATATGATCGACATGTCTAAAAATAGACTTTGCGCCAAAAATAGCCTGCGGGCCCACTTAGTGAAGGTGACTTCTTTCCACTAAGATCATCATCTTTTTGCAATCTCAACACTCCCTCTCAAAAAGATAAGGATTATCTGCCACCCCTATCCTCCCTCTGTGGTATTTGAATTTTCTCCTGGTGAGCGCTTTCGTCAGGATATCAGCATCCTGATCCTCCGTAGGAATGTATGAAAGTAACATGATCTTCTGTTGCACACAATATCTAATATGATGATACCAGATGTCAATGTGTTTAGATATATCATGAAATACTGGATTAACCGAGAGTTTAATGCAACTTTGATTATCACAATAAATCAGAGTAGGATCTAAGTGTGAATCGAACAACCCGACTAAGATCTTCCTCATCCATATAGCCTCGCATGCAGCCAAAATCGCTGCCATATACTCGGCCTCTAATGAACTGAGTGTCGCGGATCTCTACTTCCTGCTTTACCAATAAAATGATGTTGACCCGATACTAAAAATCTCTCTAGATGTGCCCTTTCTGTCCGTTGGGCTCCCTACCCAATCTGCATCCGTGAAGCCACATAGCTTCACCTCATCCGACTGTCTGTACCATAATCCACATCCCGATGTGCCTCTGAGATATCTCAATACATGCTTGCTTGCCTTCCAAAAGAGCTTGGTAGGCTTAACCATAACTTTTGAAAGCTGGTTAACAACGTAGCATATGCTGGGTCGTGTATTGACCAAATACATAAGCGACCCCACCAACTGTCAATAAATAGTGGCATCCACTACCTCTGTTGAAGTAGCATCCTCCATCCTCCAACCACCAGGAAGAGGAGTATCAACAGGCTTGCAGCCATGCATGTTGAACTTCTCCAGTATCTCCCGAGCATACTTGCCTTGAGAACCAAATAGTCCATCACTGCACGGCCAAATTTCCAATCCCAGGAAATAATGAAGGAGGCCCAAGTCCTTCATCTCAAACTCCTTTGCAAGATCAGCCTTGCATGAGTGTATCAACAGTTCATCACCTGTCAAAATCAAATCATCTACATAAAGTAAAATTATCAACAACTTACCCTCCACCACAATCTTGTATAGGTTCGGATCCTCCTCACTCTTGGAGAATCCAAGTCCGGTGAAATAACTATCTATCCATGTGTACCAAGCACGAGGTTCTTGTTTCAACCCATACAACGCTCTTTTGAGCCTGCACACATGCGACTCGCTGCTGAAGATCTCGAAATCTTCAGGATGCTCTATGTACACCTCCTCCTCAATCACCCAATTGAGGAACATAGTCTTCACATCCATCTGATGAATGTGACACCCCATCTGCGCTGAGAGAGCTAGGATCGTTCGTATGGAACAATACCTTGTGACAGGTTCAAAGGTTTCCCCATAATCGATCCCCTCACTCTGTGAGAAGCCTTGGGCAACAAATCTTACCTTGTACTTCTCCACACTCCCGTCAGCTTCTTGCTTCACTTTGTAGATCCATCTCAAACCCACCAATGATTTCCCTTCCGGCCTTGGGACAATCTCCCATGCATTTTTTCTGACAATTGAATCATACTCTTCCACCGTGGCATCTACCCATGCGGGATCCTCCACAGCTTCCTCAAAAGAGGATGGCTCCGTCACGATACACTTGCTCATAAGAGCCATGTATCCAATATACCAGTCAGGTGACTGTCTCTGTCTGCGCTGTGATTTAGGTGCTCCTACAATCCTCTCTACATCTTGAGCCAGTCGCTCAGCTTCTGTAGTGCGCTTCCGCCCTCTGATGATTGGCATTGCATGAGTGGTCTCTTCCACTACATGAACCTCCTCTTGTGGCTAATCCACATCCAGAGACTCATCCTTAGGAACTAATAGCTCCTCATCTGCATGCAAGTGTGGCTCCCTCTCAAGCGAATACTTCATGGCTTTCTCCTCATGAAATTTGATATCCTTTCGCACAATAGTCTTGCGACTGTCTGGCAAATACACACGATAGTTGTGGGGCGTATTAGTGTACCCCATAAATTTCCCAACCTCTGTAGTCGGCTCTAGCTTCTTCCTGGAATCCTTCATCACATTAATGTAAATAGGTGAACCAAAAATCCTCAAATGCAAAATATCAGGCTTCTTACCAGAAAATGCCTCCTCGGGTGTACTCATGCCAAGTATCCTATGAGGACATAACAGTACACATCAGCAAAGATGCATGCCTGACCCTAGTGTTCAATAAGATACCTGATCTTCTTGTGTGAAATAAAGCCCTTGATAAATTAATCTGCTGGCTCATATTGTTCATCGCTTATGGGGTGCTGAGCTCTCTTCAGAATTCCTTTGTTGCAAAAGTCCTTGGGCTCGTCCTGCCTTTTATGTTAGAATTCACCACCATTCAACTGGATAGCCTTACCTACTTCCCCACGTTCTTTCTCTTGGTGCTTTGAACTCAAGAACTCACGAACTTTGAGTATGTCTCACTCTTCTTCTGCATGAAGAAGATCCAGCACTTTCGATAAAATTCATCAACAAATATTACATATTACCTGTGCTTTGCTGTCGAAGCTACTGAGAAAGGTCCACACACGTCTGTGTGAATTCTCTCAAGGATTGTCGTGGCGTGACTATCCTTCTCGTGAAAGGTGGCTTTCACAAATTTTCCCAAAGTACATCCCTTGCACTGATCTGACTGCCAAGTGTACCTTTCGGAAGCCCGTTAGAAATCAACTGCAAAATTTTCAACGCTCCATGGTGAAGGTGGCCCAATTTCCTGTGCCACAGCTCGCCATCATCCCAACTCACCACTCCTTCTACCTTGCCTGCCATTGCTGCGCAGCCATCTACCTGCAACTGATAAAGGTTCTTAACTCGAACCCCTATCCTCCGAGTTTCACTAGTTTCCTTACTACGCAGGAAAGCCTTTCCCTCGCTAAAGACAACATCATATCCCTTGTCTTCTAACATGGCCACCGAGATCAGATTCTTCTTCAATCCTAGAACATTCTTCACTTCCTTCAATACGAAGGGTTTACCAGACTCCTTCTCAAAGGAAATGGTACCAATACCAGTCGCATTGTATCTACCATCATCGCCCATCTCTATGTGTACTCCAAGATCTTTCTCATCTAGATCAATAAACAAATCTTTGTCTCTGGTCATATGAAAAGACGCACCACTGTCAAGAAACCACACTGAACCCGTCATACTTGAGACCAAGCATGCGATCAACAAAAAATCCAACTCAAACTGCGAGGCTAAGGCCTCTCTAGCTGCAGATCCATCAGCCTGCTTATTTTTCTGCTTCTGTGGACAATTAGTGGCATAATGTCCATGTTGGTGACAGTGAAAACACTTCACCTTGGACATGTCTTGCTTCTTGCCTTTTGCACCAGATTGAGCAGCATTATTCTTGTTCTTCCCCTTCCTTTTTTCGGCAGCCAAAGCACAATTTTCTTCATCTGAGTTCTTTGATGAAGATCCATCCCTGGTACTCCGCCTTATCTCCTCTTGCACAAGATCCGACCAAAGTCGCTCCCATCCTGGCAATTTCTCCCGACCATTGATAGAGTCCTAATAGGAATGCCAGCTCTTCAGAAGCCCAAGGAGAGCCAAGCTCACCAATTCCTCTTCATCAAAAGTAACCCCCACACTTCCCAGCTCATCCCTGCATTGGATGAACTTCGTGAGGTACTTGGGCATACTGTCGCCTTTCTCCATTTTTATGTTCCTGAGTTTATTCTTGAGCGCCAACTTCCTCTAGTCGCTCTTTCTTTGAAATAAATCTGTCAAAGCTTTCCACATCAAGAATGGAGAAGCTTTACCATGAAGGCTGGACAATATGTGATCCTTCACACCTTCCAACAAAATCCTTCGACACTTTGTTGTCTTCTTTTGTCATGCGTCAAGTACGGTAGCATCACTAGAAGTAGGTTTTGGAATTTCTACATCTATGAACTCCTTCAACCCATTGTCATCCAGTACCACCTCCATCCTGTCCTTCCATGAAATATAATTCGAGCTTCCCTCAAGGGCATACTCCAATCACAATCCTTTGAAATACATCTCAACTTCGACACCAAGAAAACACTACCGCAAATTCGAATTCCACCAGCTCAAAAATCAACCGCTTCAATGTTTTGCAATTGCTCCAATGATCAATATCCCTCTGATACCATGTATAAATTTGAATAAATTATATATTATTCACCGAGATTCTCCTGATCACACACTATTTTATCTTCATGCACAATACAGAATCTCTTCTACCATTGATCATTAATTGCAAAAATAAAAACAATCGCATGTGCACATTAAAACCATAAACAATCACACATATGAACACAGTATTTCATGGGAAAGCTTAAAGCTGAAAACCCCCATCTATCTGTATATTATATTTCATAGAGATCATGTAACAATAATCATACAAAGCTCCTCACAAGCTCTCAGTACAATCTCCAATTGCTACACACTAATCAAGCTAGATCTAGCAAAACACATGCTCCAATCTCTGCCACCTGATAGCCTGCCTCTACTGCATAATCTATGTTGAAGAATGGCTCGTAAATAACTTCGAACCACTTGGCTTGTACTGCGCAATCCTTACTGGCATCTCCATCAATGTGTGTTGCAAATCATGCAACAGTATAGTCACAACTGATAATCACACTGATATTTCACCTACCTCTTCACTGGTCTCCACTGAAACTGTCCATGCACTGAAGTTAACTGATGTATTCTTTAGTTGATTAATGAGTTTATAATTAGTGAATTAATTAATAATTAATTCACACCACTCTCACTAGTGTATCAATCAGTTAGGCTAGATACAACTAGCTCAACTATGTTTAGATTAGTTAAACTGAACACAACTCCATTAACTTCCTTAATCAACTCCACCAAACTCTCTCACATGAGTTCTAACTGAATTATCCATGCAATAGCTCCACTTAACCCTTAGGAATAGTGTAATTCCTTCTGTCAGCTCCTGTGCCACATCTGTGCACTTAACTGAAGTGCTCCAAGAGAATAAGATAATGTTTATAGTCCAAATATTATTAAGAGCTAATAATATTCGACATATCTATTTTTAGACTGGCAATCTAAAAATAGATTCCGCCCAATATGTCTAAAAATAGAAGTCCATCTATTTTTCCAACTTGACCAACCATCCAAAAATAGCATCCTGCAACTCATAGAATATGATCGACATGTCTAAAAATAGACTTTGCGCCAAAAATAGCCTACGAGCCCACTTAGTGAAGGTGACTTCTTTCCACTAAGCTCATCATCTTATTGCAATCTCAACAAACAGAACTCTATTTTTAATTCATTTTTGAATTGATGAAAGTATCAATGGATTGAAACTTGGCATGATCTATCATTCTTATCCAAGACCATAATCAAAGTGTTGGGCCCACTCTTTCAATCAGGTGTTGTTGGATAGAGTTGTGTGGTATAGGTATGTTTTCTTGTTATATTGTTTATGCTTTATAATCGTTGTTTCCTTTTTTTTTGTTTTATCATTTCATCGTTATCTCATATTTTTTTTTTTCTTTCGAGTTGTTGTTACTTAGAGTCAGCATTATTCGGTTTGTTGTTACTCAATTTGTAGCTTTCTTTGGGCCTTGTATTTTGTAATTTCTCAATACTAGGTATGGATCATGTGGCCTACATAGACCTTGAAAAATAACCTTGAGAGAATAAGATGAACCCTAGATTGATAAAAAAATGTAAAAAGGATTGAATCTATAACCTATATTAAGACCCCAACATTTTGGCGTCGTTGTCGAGGAGCTTATCAAACACACAAAAGTATGACTAGTATTTACCATAGGACCACTCCCTCGTCCTGGTCAAGTGTGGTTTTGTACCACCCATTTTACATGACTCGAGCATTAGATTTAAATTGGTTGTATTTTTTATTGTCCTGATTTCATTTTCTGCCTTTTAATTGATCATAGAAGCCACTCTCTCATCCTGGTCAAGTGAGGTTTCACACCATCCCTTTTCCAGGACTCGAGCATTAGGAATGCTTTGGTTGTTATAATTTTTTGTCTTTTTAATTGATTGTAAAACCCACTCCCTTGTCCTGGTCAGGTGAGGTTTCACACCAACCCTTTCTAGGGCCCTAGCATTAGATTTGTTTTGGTAATTTTTGATTTAATTTTTCGCCTCTTTAGATTGCATGAATAGAGAAATAGAATCAATGGGAAAATGAATACCCCCAAAAATCATAGGTGGCAGAGGTTGAGGAAGGAAATATCTAGGCATAATTACCTATATTCAAGAAATGATCTCAAGATATTAATTAGGAAACTCGTCACATGGTGCTATTAGGATAAGATCTCAAACAGGGTCTAGGGCCCAAAAAATCTCTCAATCATAGCCTTCCTAAAAGGCAGAAGCAGATCCTAGAGAAGAGAAATAAGGGAGCATAGGATTTGAGGGATTAAGCATTTAAATTCTTGAAGGAGAAGAGGTAGGGGAAGTAATTTCTCTGCCCGATAATGGAAGTGTTATTAAGATAACTCAATCACGTATCGTGGTATAACCAAAACCTGTTGAGATTCCAAGTGAATATTGGAGGATATTCATCGCCAAAACAAATTCTACAATTGAATTCCCAATTGGGGACATTAGAGGCAATATAACCATGAAACCTATTCCTCTAACAACAAACCTAATTTCCATGGTATTTCTTCCGAGGATCTGGATACATTTCTCTTCGAGTTTGATTTTGTCTATCGAGGGTAGGATTATGTTTCAGATGCTCAAAAATTAAATAATATTTCCTGCTAATCTAAAGGGAACATGCATTTGTGGTGGTTTATGGGTCTATGAGGAAATTGTATCATGACGCAGGAGAATATGAAGCAAACCTTCCTTGAGAAATACTGGGACTACTGCAAGTCTCGAGATATTAAAGAAGAGATCTTCAATATAATGCAAAATGATGATGATAATATGGAGGACTTTGCTAAACGCTTTAAGTATAGCTTGCAAAGATCAAGCCATAGTGATTTGGATAAAGGTAGTTTGAAAATGATACTTCTTTGTAAATTAATGGAAGAATATTTGGAAATTTTGAATGTGGTAGGGAATTTATATATCTCAAAGGAATATTTTGACACCATTTATGAAATCTGTGTCAAATGTTCATGAGGAGCTGCTAGGCACAAGAAAGGAAAACGAGAATATTATAGAATAAATATCAAAGCATCCAGCAATGGGGTCACAAAACCATAAATTGGGAACCTACTGGACAATTTGAGGACTAACATATTAAGAAAATTATCTTCACAATTAGATGTTCTGCAAGAAAAAAAAGAAATAGATTAAAGTCGAGAAAGAAATGCCCATATTATACGCAACGTGTAGGAAGAATCACCCACTAAAGGATTGTCCACTTAATGTCGTTAAAACTTATGCAATATGTGAGAAAAAAACACTTTACAAGCAAATGCCCATAACTTCCTGGGTTGAAGGCATTTTTTTAGGGGGGAAATGAAGAAACATGTGAACTCTATTTTATGAGACCAAAGAATCCATGGAAATCGCAACCTCAGAATATGAATCAAGGTATGAATCAAGACTCTTCTCAATATTTTAATAATTGGAATTATGGGTCTCGCCCTGCACAATTTCCCTCTCCATCATGGCTGCAGTATTACCGGCATCCTACGTCATGGCAATCATGGTCACCTCAACCTGGTCCAAATCCTTCTTGGTATCAGAACTGGCATGGACCTCCTATTCCTAAAAATAAAATCCCTCATCCTATGACACAACAACAACTACAGCCCCCACCAAATGCCTCTACTAGTAATCCTCCTCTTCATCCTCAAGTGCCTATCCAAACCAACCCAAATCCAAATAATAGGGGAGTAAAATAGGTTGAGACACTCAACCTTCTTGCATATGGTATTGCCACTTCAGAGTGAAATGAGTTAAATATTTGATCCAAATGAGTGGTGAATACAAACACTTCAGCAATAATAATTGAGCTAACTGAGGGCAAAGTCTCGACCTCAGAACCAGAACTTGTACACCCCTCTAGGGAAGTTGGGGGTAATCCAACACAAATTGTTATGGAAAAAAATACTCCCACCAAAAAAATTGTCACTTGAGGGGGTCACACAAGCCCACCTTATCCTAAGAGGTTGTCTTTGAGTAAACACATCCCTCAACCCGAATTTGATCTTTTGGGAGAATTACAATATCTATTTGTTAAAATCCCATTGCTCAAAGCCATGAAATATGTACTGATTTATGCTAAAACAATTAGGTAATTGTGCGTAAATAAACCCAGGAGGAAGCCTAAAGATCCACTTACTCTTCATGTTATTCGTAAATTTTCATATATGATGTTGGTAAAAACTACACTCGTTAAATACGATGGCCCAGGGAACCTAATCCTCACAGTTCAAATCAATGGTGTTGATATTCAAAATGTTCTAGTATACCTTGGGGTTGCAATTAACGTTATAACTTTATAAATTTTACTTACTTTGGGCTTACTTCACCTTAAACCAACCCCAATGGTTCTATAACTTACAGATCGATCTACTGTGAGACCTGTAGGAAAATTATAAAATGTAATAATTTTCGTGGATTCTTGGGAATACGCAGCAGATCTCTTAGTACTACACACTCAATCGCTAGTGGGGGGGCATCCAGTGATATTAGGAAGACTATGGCTCGCTATAGCGGGTTCTACATTGGTTGTTGATCTGGGAACATGGTAATATCAAATGGTAAATTACGAAGGATCGTGTTCTTTACCCTCATGCGGAACCAAGCTCATCGTTCAAACCTGGGTTTACCTTATCACAAAATATTTCCTTTTGCAATGAATCTGAATCTAAAAATGAAATTTTTAGACCAATTCTTACTATTGGGAAATATCTTTGTTTCAAGGGAGAGACAGAAGATGATGTTATTAGCACTTTTATCAGTGATCCCGACTCTGTTCTTCTTGACCCAACGACTATTAGAATCCATTATGATTTGTACTACCCAGGAAGTTATTCAATCTGAAACTAAAATTGAAAATGTTCCTGTCATGGTTGTTCATAGAATTATTCCAGTAGAGATTGATTGAGGGTGTTATTGCCTAAATCTACCTTAGGCTGAAGGAAGGCAGAGTCTAGGGTAACATCAAACCATGCTTAATCTGGTAGCTAGCCTTACCAGATCAGGAGAGGGCTCTCTCCGGGTCAATCTCAGCAAAAATAATCAATAAGGCTTGAGATGACTTGAATTAAGGCTAATTTTAGGCTAGGTATATATGTAAAGGATTTTTATTTGATTTTGGAAGGGTTTTTGTTGGAATCAAAGGGAAAGGCAAATTTTGGGTCTGGGAAATGATCAGTTTTGCAAAGGGATGAATGGGGCAAGGAAAGCAATTGTTTTGATGCTTCGAAATTGAATGAAATGGATAGATCAAACAGGTTAGGAGTTGAAGAGGGAAAGAGGCATTCAAGATTCCTCTTCAGACAGTTGAAAACATGGAAAATTAAACAAAATTTCAAGGTAGAGCACTGCAAATCTAATGGACTCCACCTTTATCACTTATTTGTTTAATTTAAGAAGAAAGGAGAAGGGAAATGATACACATGAAACTTCAGTAAACTTACAATCACAAAGAGAAACACACCATCAAAAAATAGAGCCACATGGATCCCAAAGAGTGCTACAAACCCTGGTCTATTCCTTTGCCAAAATGCAGAGATGAAATGTACAATGAAGCTCTAAGCAATCCCAAGTATCCAACCCATGCCAATGACTGAAAAACTACAAGATATAGACAAGCATAACTCATCCCCAGCCTCTAGGGGTCGAGCTCACTATTTTGGGAGCTGTTTCAACAAGATCTAAACTAAGAACTGGAAAATAGGCAGTGGAACAGCTTGCGTCTATAAGATAGGAAACTGATTCATTCAGTTACAATTCACTTTTTGGTGAATGAATCTACTTACATGAGTAAAAATGTGCCAAAATTACATCAAAGCCATGAAATTACATCAATTTACATCAATAGTTTCACATTTGGAGATGAAAAAGTCAAACTGGCCAAAACTAGGCGAAAAACTAAGTTACTGAGTGAAAACTAGGCCAAAATTCCCAATGCATCGTGCCTGAAATCTCTATCAGTCGCACCACTTTGGAGCCGATTTTGAAGGCCTTCCTGGTGTCCAAATCGAGTGAAGGATAGCTCGTTGGAAAGGTCTACCTGTCTTCTTTCCAACACAATTGTAATTTATGAATTTGGTTTCCATTTACCCCTCCAAAAATCAAATCTCCCAACACTGCTTCCTGTGTGTCCAAAAACTGGCAGAAAGGCCATTTTTAAGGTGTTTTTAACCCTTCAGGTAACCCAAAAAATGTCAAAATCCTTAGGTAATGGGTAGGAATGCATAAATTGTCATGAAAAATAAAAAATACAAATTTTTACCCAAGAGGAGCTCCCAATCATAAGCGCGCGCCAAGTGGCGCGACACGTCGGGCAGAAAAATCTGTGTTAAGGCCAAAAAATTCAAAATTGACAAAAAATTTCCCAAATTTGCTGAAATTTGGGCTAAATGTCCACCATCAAGCACTATTCTGGGCCAAAGAAGCTTCAGCCAAAATTTGCAGTCTATCATGCCTTTTGCGACGCTTTAATGCTCTCTTTAGTTTTGCCTTCAGGATTTTAATTTGCGCCTTGCAAACGTGATTTCTCACCCAATAATGATTCTTCATGTGCCTGAGAATGTTATTTTCCTTGTTGGCCTTCTCCAACAGCTTCTCTAGATGAATACTGACCCTCTCAAGCCAAGTCTCTCTATCGGCCTCAATCTCTAGCTCAATGGATGTCATCTCGGTTTGGCTTCTTTGGGCAGCTTGCCGTTTTGCTTTCATGTTTTGGAGCTCCATGAATGAATGGGACTGATGAGGGGAAGGTTTGATGCTATCTGTAGGATTTTATGAAATTAAAGGGTTTAGGAGATGATATATAGGGTTTGGGATGCAAATTAGGGTTTTGGGGATATTTGACTAGGGTTTGGGATAGTGGGATTAGGGATTTAGGGTTGATTGATTAGGTATATGGGAATTAAGGAATGAGTGGATGAAATGTAATGAAAGGGAAAAAATGAAGGAATAAAGGAGTGAGGGAGTGAGAGATATCTAGGAGTGGAATTGGCAGTGAAACATGCAATTTTCAAACCCTATGCAATTGCTTTTGGCAAGAAATGTAAAGAGGTAGGGTTTTGATTTTTTCTCATTAAATCACCATAAGCACCAAGAGAAATTCATTCATTGGTCATGGAGGGATGTTAAATTACTTGGGAAATGAAGAATTTAGAAATTTGAGAGTTTTGGTGGAATATTTGAATGGATTTCAGGCTTTTTAGCCCAATGCGCCGCGCCATCTCAATGCATCGCGCCAGTTCATTTTTTACACTGCAGAGGGCTGCCCAATGCGCCGCGCCATCTCAATGTGTCGCGCCATTTTGCAGAAGAATTTTGGAGAACTTATCAGTGTCCAAATTGAGTGCCTGATATCTCTTTGGAAATCTCTGTCTATCTACTTTCCAACCCAAGTGGAGTTTCTCAATTTGGAGTTCATTTTCACTGTCAAAAATCAAATATCCCAAGACTGGTCAAAATGTGAAAAATGAGGCTGCCTCAAGGCAGAGTGCTGTTGCATTCAACTTTTGAAGGTCTTACTCAACTCAAAATTGAGCTCATGATAGCTCATTGGAAATATCTTTGTGTCTAGTTATCATTTGACTCATCAAGCAAGTCATTTGGCCAACCAAGCTAGGATAAATATTGATTTTCCCAATGTCACTTTAGAGATGCATCAATTCTCCTGAGGCAATTGTAGTTTTGAAATTTCTCTAAAAATATGACACCTGTGTAAACTGTGAAGGAGTTTTTTCTTCCTTGGCCTATTTTGGACAAAAACCTCTCTTAGTTTTCCAAAATTCATATTTTCTTGCTCAGAAACATCATTGGAGTAAAACCTATCCTGATGTGTGGAACAAGGGATTTGTCGAAATGAAGCAAAATGAAGGGGAAAGGGGCTTCTAATTTCTTGAGAAAATTTTGGGAAGTAGGGAGGGATGTTAGGAAGTAGGGAAAAGTTGAATTTCATAGATTGAGTGAGGGGAAGGGGTCCAAAAGGGAAAAACACAGGCCTAGCCTAGAAAATTGCCAAGTTGTAGCATGAAACTAGGGTTTGTGCGGAAATGAGGAATTTGGGGGATCTCAGTGATGGGAAGTGTTTAATAAGGTAGATTTAGGATAGGGGAAGGTGTATGAACATCAGGATATAATTTTTTCTGATGATTTGACCATCCAAGAGAAATTACCTCCAAAACCCTAGGAGAGGGAAATGAACCTTACCTTGGCACAACTGAAGCACGAACAAGGTGTAAAATGACCCATTGGAACCTGACATGATGATGATACCCTCTGAATGATGGTACACTCAGCTTAATGGTGACATGGACCGACATTTGGAAAACTTTGAAAAGAGTGAAAACAAACCCTAGACCTAATACCTAGTGACCAAATTTTACTTGAAGACTCACTGAAATGACAAAATTTGACCTTGACACCTTAAAATCACCTTGTAAGAGCATGTTTGATCACTGGAGGAAGGCTGCAAAGACTGACACTAACAGAGGTAAAACCTTGAATATCAACCCCAGCCTATTACCCTCCCAAACTAAACAATTATTAAAAATTCTTCAGAATGAGAAGGAGGGCTTTGCTTGGGAATACACAGATATGAAGGGAATTCACCCAGAACTATGTACCCATCACACATATACAAGAAAGGAAAGTTGTCATGTTCGCCAACCACAAATAAGAATGAAAACTGCTTTGAAAAACATTGTTAAGGAAGAATTTTTTGGTGTCCAGATGTGAACAATATTCAAAACCTTTTTCCACATAAATTATCAACCCGAGGGTGTAAGTTATTTCAAGACTAACACGCAAAATATATGCAAGAGCAGTCACACCACCTGCTATCAGATCATAGGCTTAAATCAATGAACACACAGACTATTGTAACAGAAATTAAAATGAATTGCAGAATTAAAAAGGAATTCACTACAATTAAAAGATTATACTGGAACAACAGTAACAAAACCAAACTAAATCATGAAATCAATGGAAAGAAAGGTAACACAACACCTGATCAGAAGAGTGGGCCCAAATCTCTGATCAGGGCTGCGACAGACTCATAATTTACAGGTAAAATAGTAGATCGTTGCGCATTCAATTAATTGCAAAATACTCTGTTACAAAATCTGTATATTCTCTGCTTAACCCCGATTCACAACCCGTAGACCCTATTTATACAATTGTTCAAGAAATCATAGATTTCATCTTACAACTACATATCTATAATTATACAATTTTTTACAACAGCAACCTAGTTTCAAATAAGGAAACCATGAAAAAGCCTGAAGTATTGCTAGGGTTAAACAAAGTCTGTTGCGTTGTAGCAGAAAGTGAAGATAATGCTGGAAATTAGGAGCTGCTCCACGATTCACAGCTGTAATCTTCCTACTTTTGCCAAATCTGTAAAAATATCGGAGTTAATGTTTGAAAAGGGTAAAACCTCCTTGACTATTACTTAATTAATCAAATATCCCATGTAAGATAAAAGAAAGTGGTTTACCTCGTGTGTTTGAGAAAAATAATGATAAAAGAGATAGAAAGGTGGGCGAAAATGGGAGAGAAAAGTATACAAATATGGTACCCAACATCTCACCCCAACTGGTCTATCTGCATGTCCTCATGTAGCTCATCGTCTCCTCAGGTCTGGGTTGGATGTACTGTGACTGGAATGAAGATGTGTGAGATCATATTCTTCGGCCATTTCCATCCCATGGGGTTTATAACCTTCCGCCAGAACAACATCCTTCCACCAGTCTGGGTAAACATTGTATGCAGGAGTATATTGCTCGACTGGCAACCAAATAAGGGGAAACTCAAACCTCAGCCCCATCCATCTGACCCCACAGGTCTGAATGCATGATACAAAACATGGCATCCTCTCTAGAGCCCATGCAAATTTGGGTGCTCCAAATGGTTCTCGTCCTCTGACGGCTGAGGATGAAAACATCCACCTCCTTTGACAACTGTACAATGCTTCCTTATGGAACATTTTAATCTATCTGACACATAGGTCAGCAAACCATTTCTGGGTTGTCAACATGTGTTCTCTATGCCCTTCAATCTGTAGGAAGGTAAAATTCTTGTTATAAATATTTGTTGACTAGCCATGCTCCTTCCTCATAATTAGTGGCCTTATGAATTGGTTCTCCTCAAACGTATCATAGGCCTTTCTCCATTTAATCTGATTGATGGTGTAGGAGGAAAAATCTCTTAAATTAATGTCCCCCACGAATGGAACAGGGTTAAAATACTGATCATGCCTCAAGAAGTAACCATGCATGTAGAGCTTGTACATTAAGTGATGTCCTATGATATCATGAATTTTTAAGATACAGAGAAATTGAATGGGGTCTTCAATCTCATGCCAAATATCCTTACATATACTTTCAAGAAAAAAGAAAATAAATTTCTCATGGAGGAATAAGGAATAGCTATGTGCAAGGGGTTTGCAGGCCATTACCTGTTGTACCAGGGAGAACATCTTCTCCTTATCCGATTGTAGCAGTTGCACTTGTTCTTACAATTCTTCTATTCTGGCCTTTTGTTTAGCTTTCTTCAACTGCGCCTTATCTAACTGGTCTATGTATCCTGTAATGATTTCGGTAGCCTGTTATTGAACTCGCATTGTTTCTTTCTTATGTCCATTCAGAGAAGACTGCCACCTCTGGATCTCAGCGGCCAAGAATATTTCCCAGCCTTCAAACAACTGTTCAATCAGACCAGTTTGTGTAGCTTCGGAGGAGACTTCAATTTTTGGCATTACTACCCTCCATTTGTAGACTTTTACCTTATTTTTCAACCAGGAAACTTGTCTCTTCAACTCCCGAACCTCCCTCTTCAATCTCATGGTTTCATTGAACTGGAACTGATACCTTTTCTTGAAAGGTAACCTTCTCTTCTCACATTGTTTAGTCCATTACTGTGGCAAGAAATTCATTTTCTGGGCCTATAACAGGCTCAGGAGGCGACGGAATGCTGCCGGTATTATCAACTAGTTCTTTTGTTAGGTATTTATGGCTAGGCTCCCTATTTTCAGGGGCATCTTCCTCTAAATTTACTTCAGGTAATCCTTCCATCTGGTTAGCATTTCCATCGACCACTCTGTGTTCCAGTGTTTCCACAGGAATACTATCTTCTTTGCGAGCCTCTGAGTGCTCCAAATGAGATTAAGCAATTACTGGGCCAATATTGGCCATGTCCTTTCTTGGGTTGACAAACTTAAGCACCGGTGGACCAACTATTCGCTCCATTAATCGTTGGGGTGAGCGGAATCCCCTTGCCCCTCTTTGCATCATGGACTGGAACGAAGAGTGGGGAATAGCTTCATCATCCTTGTTTCGAACTTGGGCTAGAATTTCATGCACCATTACTTCAGTTGGGGTTGACGCTAGTTCTTATGGCACAATGTCGATTCTGAGGGTTGTTTCCCTTCTATCCTCCTACCCTTTGTGGATTATTTCTTCCTCTGAGGTCGATACTGGTTCTTGTGGGACAATATCGACCTCGCGGGTTATTTCTCTTTTATCTTCCTGTTCTTCATGGATTTCTTCCCTATTTCCCTGTTCTATCTAAATCAGGGGTGGTTCTTGTGTAACACCCCCACTTGTTTCAATATCCATATCTTCTTGGACAGGTGATGTTGTTTCTTGCAAAACAACATCACTTGCCATCACTCTTTCTGACATTCCACTTCCTTGTTCTTCATTGAAAAAAGTTGATGATTGTATGACAGTCTCGACTTCATGCACTATATCCATAATTCCTTCATGTGTGGGCTCCTCAGGTGAGGTTGGTTCTTGTGTGGTAGCCTCGACTATGTCGCGAATTATCTCCTCTACTCTCATTTCTTCAAGTCCTTCATGATCGCCCTCCATTTCCACTTCTTTGGGTTCCTTCTGATCAACCTCCATTTCCATTTCTTCGGGTTCTTCCTGATTAATTTCCTCTGAATTTTCCTCCTCTACCAACCCAGCCGGAGAGGCTGGTTCTTCTTCTCTAGTAGCAATAATGGTTGCTATCTCTTCTTGTGAGGATCCAAAGAGTTCTGCCCAGGAGACTTGAAATATGTCTATTACATGCATGACCAGTAAACACACCAATCCATGGTTGGGGAGCACTTCCTGCATCTGGCGCCAACGCCGAGCGGATTGTGCCATGTGCTGCAACTGTTTAAATATAAAGAAGGGCATGTTTAAGGAATGCACTTGAGCCTGTGGAAATCAAAGGTGAGTTAGAATTTTAAAATGATATTTAAACAGAGTTGTGGCCCGGCCTTCGCAAGTTATGTATTTCATTACAAAACCTATGACTTCATTCCATGCATAGAAAATTTTAGGGGCTAATATTCGCAGGTGGGCTAATTTTCCATGGTTTTTCCAAAAATAAGATTCACCGATCTCTATTTTTTTATAAAAGTGATTCGCCCAAATTTTACAATATAAAATTATTTTACCTTAAAAATCGTTAACATTATATAGACAATATATATAATATCATTATAAATTTGAAGAATTTTACAAATACATCAATAAAAAATTTATATTTTTCATATTAGGGACTAGTGAGATTCGCTAATTTTTTAAACTTCAAAATAATTTTCCATCCTTAAAATTTTCCCTGATTCCATGGATACAACATATATTTGCACTCATATCCTCTGCCCAATTTAACGACGCTTTCTCTTGCCTGCAAGAATAATTCGGGAAACTTCGGGAGAGAAACTCTCTGGGCAAACCATTGCTACCCTTGTTGTCTCAACTCGCTAGCTTCTGCAATTATCTCTTCTCTGACAGGAATTTCCAATCCTCTAACCTGTGAGCCATTCCCATCCAAATTAAGTGCAAAATCCATTGTGATTTCCCTATCAAACCCCTGCAATCTGTCGAAATAAGTATCCCACCCTGCATTGACAAATATTTGTCATACCTCTGGATTACTGTGGATCGAAGCTATATTTTCAGGTTCATGCCACACATTTAGTCTGCCTATACTATGGGGACTATAACAGCACCCTAGAACAGAAGACCGTTGGATAGAATAGTGGATACCAAATTTGGAAAAACAGCATGGTGAAAATGAATGGTGGTAACGGTAAATACATATGGTAATTCCTGGAAACCGAGGAAAATCATGAAAAAGTATGGTAAGTGCAATGGAAATAAGGGTAATTATTTCATATGAAATGGAAAATACGTGATACGGATCCCAATACATAATTAATGATTATACGGAATATTGATAAGGATTGTAGGGTGTACCACAAACGAAATTAATAATGACTTACCAAAATCATCATTACGTTGTCATTAAATTATGACGACACCCCCCCCCCAACTTAAAAAGTTGTCGTCCGCGACATTAATATGTTCACATGGGATATTTAATTAAATCATTAAAATTCATGTGGAGGCCTACTTGGACGAAGTGACGGTTGGTAGGATGATGGCGTAGTAATGATGCGGTTGGAGTAACAGTAGTACGATTATCAACATCTGGAGTAACAGCAATGCGAGTAGCAGCATCCAGAGTAACAATAGTTCGAGTAGAAGCATCTGGAGTAACAACATTGTGAGTAGCAACATTCGAAGTAACAACAGTTTGATTAACAACATTCAGAGTAACAACATCTGGAGTAACAGTAGTGGGAGTAGCAGCATCTGGAGTAACAACAGTGCGAGTAACAACATCCGGAGTAACAACATCTAGAGTAACAATAGTGTGAGTAACAACAGTGCAAGTAACAACATCCGGAGTAACAATAACCAAGTAACAACATCATGAGTAGCGGCAACTGAGTAGTAGCATCATGAGTAGCAGCAACCGAGTAACAACATCATGAGTAGCAACAACCGAGTAGCAGCATCATGAGTAGCAGCAACCGAGTAACAACATCATGAGTAGCAGCAATCGAGTAACAACATCATGAGTAGCAGCAACTGAGTAACAACATCATGAGTAGCAACAATCGATACTTAAAAAAATAATTGATTTTTAAAGCATTAATCTTTAGTAGTAACTCCTACAAAAAGACAACAAAATAAATAGTAACAATATAATTCTTTATTCTTTATTATTTTATTTTTATTTTTTTTGTATATATTTATTTATTTATTATTTTATTATTATTATTATTATTATTATTATTATTTTAGAGCAAGGATGCAGAGGAAGAGTTCTCTACACTGATAACCTTCAAACCATATTTATGAGAGAGGTGTTTGATAAAAGCATCCTTAGAGGCTGGGCAGTGGTATAATCTCAGACGATGTCCATTTGCTATAAATGAAGCACGTGTATCGTCAATTGTGACTAGCCTAACTGTTCCATTATCAAATACAACGTCCACCTCGTAAGGTCCCATCTAGCGAGTACAAATATTTCCCTTAAAATACTTAAAGCGGGAGTCATAGAGTAGTGCCCAATCTCCCCTATGAAACACCTTGTTCTTGATAAAATTATCATGCCATTTCATTCTTTTTTGCTGAATAGAAATAGTTCTCTGGAAAGCTATTGAGTGGATTTCATCTAGTTCATTGAGCTGGGCCAGTCAGTGTTTCTGGGCATCTGACAGATCCAAACCAACTTCAAGAGTTGTTCTGATCGTACTAATTTCAAACTCTATTGGAAACAATGGGGATTTCCCATAAACAAACTCAAATGATGAAAACCCAGTTGTGTTCCGCCATGTTGTTCTGTACACCCAGAGAGCTTCAGGTAGCTTCTGAGCCCAATATCGATGATGGCATGCCACAATTGTTTTCAAGATATTTTCTAATGTCTTGTTTGTGCTTTCTACTTTTCCATTCACCTGGGGATGGTATGGTGATGTCACCCTGTGTTTGACTCCATATTTCTGCATAAGTTTTGTTATCATGTGTGATGTAAATTGTGCTCCTCCATCTGAAACAATCTCTCTTGGAGTACCATAACGAGCAAAAATTTCCTCAAATAGAAAATCTAAGACCACCTGCTCTATTGCTTTTGTAATAGCTTTGGCTTCTACCCACTTAGTCACGTAATTAGTACAGACCAGAATGTGAAAATTTTGTTGGGATGGTGGGTTGAAGGGTCCAACGAAGTTGATAGCCCATTTCTCAAAAGGTTCAAGGACTACCTGTGCCTGTAAGGGAATTTCATCAGCTCAACCGGGCTGCCCCATACGCTAGTAACTATCACACCTCCTGACATAATTATGCACATCCCAAAAGATAGAAGGCCAGTAATATCCCATTTGTAGCACCTTATGGCCTATTCTTTTTCCTGCAAAATTCATTCCACAAGGGCCATCATGTGCATCCTTCAATAATTCATAAATATCATCCTCAGATACACAGCGCTGAATCTTCTTATCAGCTCCTGTATGAAAAAGGTACCTTTCCATCCAAGAATATTGGGCATTGTGATGAATAATTTTTCGTTGTTCCCTGTATGACAAATGATGAGGCACTTTCCCTATAGCAATATAGTTAGCAATATCTGCATACCACGGAGGTTTAGTAGAACTACAAAAATATTATCATCGGGAAAACTATCTTCTATAGGTGTGCATTCATCATTGTTATCCATTCTAGATAGGAAATCAACAACTATATTATCTTTTCCTAGTTTGTCTATTATTGTAATATCAAATTCTTGAAGCAATAGGAACCATCTTGTAATATGGCCAGGAGTGATAGGTTTATTCATCAAATACCTAATTGTGGCATGATCAATATGTACAAAAGTAGGATACCCAGTGATGTAATGCCAAAACTTGTTGATAGCATAAATGATAGCTAGGAATTCTTTTTTTATCACCGTGTAATTCAGTTTAGTAAGAATTAAATTCTTGCTGACATAATAAATTGCATATGGTGTTTTGTCTACCTACTGTCCTAAAATAGCTTTTACTACTATTTGAGAAGCATTAGCATTTATGTGAAATGGTAATGCCCAATCAGGTCCTCGAAGAATTGGAGCTTTGCAAATCAGTCCCTTTATTTTCATGAAAGCTACTTCACAGTCTTCAGTCCACAAAAATTCTGCGTCTTTTGTTAGAAATTGAAAAAGTAGATGTGTTATATTAGCAAATTTTTTTATAAAACTTCTGTAATAACTAGCACAACCAATAAAGCTATGTACTTGTGTGGGTGTCTTTGGTACCAGGAAGTGTAATATTACCTCTACTTTGGCTGGATCAACTCGAATTCTGATAGCTGAGAGAAAATGTCCCAATACTATCCCTTCTTCCCTCATCATATGGCATTTGACTATACTCAAAGATACATGGGTTTTCTTACAGTTTTAAGTACTTTCTCTACATTTTCCAATCCCTCTTCAAATGAGTTTCCATATGGAGTAAAATCATCCATATATATTTCAACACTATCATCGACCAAATCAGAAAAGATTCCCAGAATTTCCCTCTGAAAGGTAGCAGGAGCATTACACAAGACAAATGGGAGGACCCTGTATGCAAAGGTACCCCAGGGGCATGTGAAAGTTTTTTTATCCTGGTCTTTCAGGGCTATCTGGATTTGGTTATATCCACTGAATCCGTCTAGGAAGGAAAATAACTTCTTCCCAGCCAAGGTGTCCAAGACTTGATCAATGAATGGCAAAGGGAAATGGTCTTTTTGGGTTGCCATGTTTAGCTCCCTATAATCTACGCAGATCCGCCACTTACCATTATTTTTAGGAACAATAACTAGCGGGGATACCCATTGGCTATCTGAGATGGGGTAAATGAAACCTACATATAATAATTTTTTTAATTCTTCTTTGACAATGTTCTTTAGAGTAGGATTCATTCTCCACTGGGGTTGTCTTACAGGGCAGCAATCTTCCTTAATATAAATATGATGAGTACATAAGTTAGCAGGGATCCCCTTCATGTCGGTATAGTCCCAGGAAAAAGCTTCCTAATGATATTGAAGGAATTTTAAGAGCTATTTTGTTTGGGATTTAGACAGATTAGGGTTGATATTGAGTGTTTTCCCTAGTTCAATCTCAATTGGAATACTATCATGGGATGAAGTTACAAGAATGTCTTCAATTTCATCTTCTGATTCAATGTTTTCCTGTGTTTCATAGCTCATAGTAGACTTTAAAATTTGACGAGTTGAATTGGACACAGAACCAAGATCATTAATAAAAGTATTGATGGCATCGCCCTCGGCTTCTATTTTGAATTGAAGGGCCTGCCCAATAGTGAGGATTGGTCTAACTTCTTCATTTTCAGGTTCAGGCTCTTCTATTGGTAGAGGTTTCTGATTGGTTAATGATTTTTCTGATGGGCTAGGTTCCGTAGGAGGGTAGAGGGTAATATTATTTGTAACTATCCCATTTGATATGATCATATGCCCAAATCGGCACCCTATGTAGGCGTCTGTAGTTGCGAGCGAAGGTCTTCCTAGGATCAATGGATGAACACCAACTGAATATCAAGTCTGTAATACAAGGAGGTCCACAGGGTAATGCCACGAATCCACCGAAATGGTCACATCTTCCAATTTCCCTATCGATTTAATTGTAGACCTATCTGCTAGTTCCAAAATAATAGGGGTTGGCTTAATGTTTCTGAGACCTAATGTATTCATTGTTTTGGAGGTAATAATGTTGATGGAAGCTCCCAAATATACCCGTACGTTTGGGATTTCAACCCCATTGATTTGTACTGTTAGAATTGGGTTTCCTAGGTCCCCATATTTCACAGGCATGATCCTTCCTAACATGATGTCGGACAGTCTACCCGTCACATGAATGGTTAATGGATCCCTAGGTTTCTTCCCTGGTTTCTTAGAGCAGTAATATTTGAGAGGTTTTTCATATACAATTACATCCCTCATGGCTTGTAACAAGGGTATTTTGACAAAAATATTTTTCAATTCCCCCAGGAAGTCAAACTCTGCCTGAGGGTTTTGTTTGTTCAAGGTCATTATTTTAGGATATGGAGGAGAAGTATTTACCCCTAACTATCCTCTGTTCTAGTTTTGTAACTTCACTTTCAATATATTATATGATAATAGGTGAAGTAGGAGCATTTACTACCCGCCCAGATCGTAAGTTTATCTCATTAAGTCCTGCGGTAGAAATGCTATAAGATGCAAGGTTAAGAGTATATATTTGTTGGACCCCTGTATTATTAGGATTCATATTGGGCTAGATAGGAAGCTGGGGTCAATGGGATGGGTTACCAAGAGGTGCATTAGAGGGAAACTGAAGTTGTTGTCGAGGCATAGATTGAGGAAATTGTGCAGTAGGAGAGGGCCCATGCCAGTTCTGATTCCACGTAGGATTCGAACTGGCCTGGGGAACCCATTGTTGCCAAGCGGGGTATTGATATTGATACCACATAGATGAAAATGGTGCAGATTGGGGACCCGTATTAAAATTATTAAATAACTGAGATGGGTCCTGAAACATACCTGGATTCATAGCTGGTGGTTGAGGTTTCCATGAAATTTTCGGCCCCATGAAGTACAACGGGTCTACCATATTTTCTTCACTTTCTCCTTGAAAAACCGCCTTCAGTCTGGGCAAGGAAGGACATGAGCTGCTCGTATGAGTCTGTTCATAGATTGTGCATGCTTCCACTGTGTTTAATGGGCATTCTTTCAAAGGATGCTTCTTTCTGCACTGTGGGCAGAATATAGCCATATTTTTTCTCCAACTCTATATATTTATGTTTTGCTTGCAGAGTGTCCATCTGGGTGGATAGTGTACTCAGGATATCAGTCCTTAGGTTATCTAGTAGGTTTCTAATTTCTTCCTTTATAACCCCACCACCATAATTCTTCAATGACCGAATTTCTTGTCCGCTCCTTGCAGCCCCTCATGAAAACTGAATGCAATAGTCACAGATTGCGTCGAAGTATTCTTTTGAAATATCCCCCTTTCCTATTATGTTCATAAGTTGTAGAGAATATTCCCTAAGCGCCTGGAGAAGAATAATCTTTAGAATATCCTTATCCAGGTCACTATGGCCTGATCTCTGCAATATATATTTGAATCATTCTACACAGTCTTCCATGTTCTCATCCTCTTTCTGTACGAACTTAAATATTTCCTCCTTAATGTCACGGGATTTACAGTAATATTGATATTTCTCCAGAAAGGCTTCTTTCATCCCTTCCCATGAGGTAATATTTTTCCCTCCTAAACCCATGAACCATCATAGGGCTATCCCTTTTAAGGTATCAGGGAATATTTTTAGTTTTTAAGCATCGGAGATATAATCATACCCTCGACAGACAATGTCAAATTCGAACAATAATGTATTAGGGTCTTTCGAAGAAAGCCCATGAAAATTAGGTAAAGATGTTAAAGGGATGGGCTTCATCGGTGCATCACCTATAATGTTTCCAATTTGAAAATCAATAGAAGAACTTGTAGATGCCATAAATATCCTCCAATACTCACCTGGGATTTCAAATAGTTCGACGACTGGTACTTAGGGTTATTCAACTATAGGAGGTTTCACCGCACTCCGTTGGTCTCTTGGTAATGCAAAATCCTTCAGGAACTCTCTTTCCAAATCAAAATTGCTTAATTCAACTACAAGAGGCTTCACAACACTACTTGGTCTCTTGGTGATGAAAACCCTTTCAAAAGTTCTTCTTCCCAATTAAAATTTCTCAATTCTTCTGACCCTCTACTTGTTATTTCTTCCCCTTTTGCTGATAGAAAATATTTCTCCTCCACCAATACTTTATTTATTGCTTCTTCCACTGTCAAAATAATTTCCCCTGGTACTGTGGCTGGAGCTGGATGTTCAACCGACTACCCTTCGGACCTTGTCTAAACCCTTACCCTGACAGCAGCATGAGAGGATGCTTAAGATTTAGACTTCTCGATAATCTCCTAAATATATGTCTTCCTTCCCATATCCTTTCCTTTCTTTGGGGGTCTTCCTCTTACCCTCTTATTTATATCCTTTTTCATATAATTGGTGAGAAGGATTCATCAAAATAGAAAAAGAACTCAGGACCTGGAGCAGGACAGATAGCTTCCTCCCTGGGATGAGAGAGTAGGTTCAGAAACGGAAAGTAAAATAAACTAAAAAGAAAATCAAATTTCAGGACATGAAGTAGGGTAATCACATACCCTCCCCTAGACAAGAAGTTGGCCCCTTCAAAATAAATAATCAAAAAGAAGAAAAAAAATGAAAACTATGCCTAGGACTTAGAGCAGGGTAAAAAATACCCTCCCTAAGAGGAGAGATCGGTCTTAACAAAAGAAAACAAAGCAAGGAAAAAAATCACACTATGCTTAGGACTTGGAGCAGGGTAATAGATGCCCTCCCCAAGACGAGAGATCAATTCTAAAGAAAAACACACTACGCTCAGGACTTGAAGTAGGGCAATAAATTCCCTCCCCAAGATGAGAGTTCAATTGTATATAGTGTTCTTGCACCTTGTTAGCCTTCCTCGGCAACGACACCAAAATGTTGGTGTCCATATGTGAACAATATTTAAACCCTTTTTCCACATAAATTATCAACCCGAGGGCGTTAGTTATTTCAAGATTAATGTGCACAGTATATGCAAGAGTAGTCACACCACCTGCTATTGGATCATAGGCTTAAATATTTGAACACACGGACTATTGTAACAACAATTAAAATGGATTTCAGAATTAAAAAGGCATTCACAGAAATTAAAATATTAAACTGGATTATCAGTAACAAAACCAAACTAAATCATGAAATCAACGGAAATAAAGGTAACATAACACTTGATTAGAAGAGTGGGCCAAACTCTATGATCAGGGCTGTGACAGACTCACAATTTACAGGTAAAACAATAGAGTGTTGTGCATTCAATTAATTGCAAAATACTCTGTTACAAAATCTGTATATTCTATTTGTAACCCTGATTCACAGCCCATAGGCCCTCTTTATACAACTGTTTAGGAAATCATAGATTTCCTCTAACAACTACATATCTACAATTATACAATTTGTTACAACAACAACCTAGTTTCCAAAAAGAAAACCATGAAAAATCCTGAAATATTGTTGGGGTGAAACAGATTTTGTTGTGCTGTAGCAGCAAGTGAAGATAACGCTAGAAATTAGGAGCTGCTCCACGACTCACAGCTGTAATCTTCCTGCTTTTGCCAAATCTATAAAAATATCAGAGTCAATGTTTGAAAAAAGGTAAAACCTCCTTGACTATTACTTCATTAATCAAATATCCCATGTAAGATAAAATAAAGGGGTTTACATCGTGTGTTTAAGAACAATAATGATACAAAGAGATATAAAGGTGGGCGAAAATGGGAGAGAAAAGTATACAAATCCGGCACCCAACAAAACTACATAAGCTATTAGATGTTGGATTTATCTATCCAATATTTGACAGCCAATGGGTATCCCCATTGGTCATAGTCTCAAATAAAAATGGCAAGTAGAGGATTTGTGTCGATTATAGGGAATTAAATAAATCCACCCAGAAATATCACTTTCCTTTACCCTTCATCGACTAGTTTCTCGACAAATTAGCTAGAAATAAGTTCCTTTTTTTTTAGACAGGTTCAGAGGATACAACCAGATCCAAATACCTCTTGAGGATCAGGACAAGACCACTTTTACTTTCCCTTGGGGGAATTTTTCATATCGAGTCTTCTCGTTTGGAATCTGTAATTCACCTACTACTTTCCAACGGGAAATACTGGGAATATTTTCTGATTTAATTAATGACAGCATTGAAATTTACATTGACAATTTTACTCCTTATGGTGATTATTTTTAAGATGGTTTGGAAAGCTTAATAATGAACTCAAACGATTTAAACACACTCATGTTTCTCTTAGCACTGTGAAATGTCATATGATGATGGAAGAATGGATCGTCCTAGGGAATTTACTTTCAGCTACAAGAATATGGGTTGATACCGCTAGGGTCAACGTAATCCTAAATTTTACCACCCCAAAGACTCAGATAGTAGTACGAAGCTTTATTGGTTATCCTAGGTATTATCGACGCTTTAGAGAAAAATTTTCTAAAATAAAATTCTAACTTTTTCAACTACTGTTTAAAGATGTAGAATTTGTGTGGACTGATGCCTGTGAATCATGTTTTTTAGGGATTGTTATAGTTGAATTTGGACATCATCCACCAAGACCTGGTCAAACTGGGCATCATTCCCTAGGACCAATGAATAGGGTCTATCATCCCCTTATATTTCAGTTTCTATATGCCCTAAATGAAGACATTCCTTTCATGGCTTCAATTGTGAGATTTCCAAGGTTTGAAGTATATGTTATATGACCCATTAACTCACCAATGCTCCTCTGCAAGGGAATAACTTTTTTACAGTGCCAATACCTCTATGCAAGGGTGCACTGTAGTGTACTTCCTGACACTCAAGGGTGCGTTGGTCATATGGGAGCGAAATCATCAGTGTTCTGGGAATCTCTACATGGCCAGTGCCTTCTAGAAGAGTCCATATGTGTCATAATTCGAATCCAAGTTCCATCCACTAGCTCTAAACTTTGAAACTTTTCTTTCCTATTATTGGAAAGCCATTAAATGAGAAACTACCATCAGTTTCCCTATAAATTGAGCACTCATCTAAGTGCTAGGGAGGAATAATTTTGCGCAAAGTTATGCTATTGGATTCTCATTTGATAAGAGATTGGAAATGCTGATATGCTACTGAGATGATGCTGGATGTGATGAGGCTGGAATGAAGTTGGAGCAGGTTGACGACAAATCAATCTATTGGTTGGAATCTTCTCCTCCTACTCTATTAATAAAGATATATGTTCATTTTATCAATACATATGCCTATAATATCTTGTGAAATGTATTCTTGATTATGTATGTATTCTCAGATCTAATTGGTTTAATTTGGTTAATATAAGCAGATAATTGTATATTGTACGTTGTTTTTTGTTCTCTGTCTTTGATTGTAGGAATCAATTTAGTGGTTTAAGTTGGATTAGAAGCGACGAAAACAAAG
The DNA here is from genome assembly GCA_034641835.2 of Pinus albicaulis. NCBI lineage: Eukaryota > Viridiplantae > Streptophyta > Pinopsida > Pinales > Pinaceae > Pinus > Pinus albicaulis. The sequence continues at coordinate 660,375,619 of CM076571.1, forward strand.
ACATAAGGAGAGAAAAAGAATCAAAGGTAGGTTTCTTTATCTTTCTGTATATCTATTTGTCTTAGAGAAAATAGTAGTTGTATTTCTTTTTTTGTTCTGAGTGAAGGAACACCGCACTCAGGGAATTTAATTTATCTATAGATCAGAATTTCGTAGGTAGAAAATGGAACTATTGGAGTCCTATATAATTCATGGGATTCGGTATTGTAGGTTTTTCACATTGGGGATAAATTCCTCCCAATTTTGGTTGATGACATTTATTTTCTCACTGGATTATCGAGGCGAGCTTCTCCCATTTCCCTGACAATCTGAAGTATTTAAGCAACCCACAATCTCTAAGGTCTCTTACTGTACCCAGATCGTTTAGGGCATTCATATTATGTTCTTCATGTTCTCTTTCTCTCCATGTAATCGTCATTTTGATCAAATGAATAACTGAAATACAATCATAAGCTTCATTAGGATCCATTTCATGCAAAAAAATTAGGAAAATTTGGGCACACAGCAAGAAACAAAAATGAGAATTGCACCCAACACACCCCACGTCAAGAGATAGAGCGTTTCCGTTCATTTGACCTTCAATTTCAGTGCACTAGAACAAACCTTTTGACATTCAAGGGTGTGTTGCCCTCAAAGCGTGATATATTTACCCTAAGGGGCTCAAAACCCTAAGAATTGACCATGAAATGCAATGAAAATGATACTAAAAGAAAGAGAAGGTTCATGGCTCCAACCTGGATCAAACGGCAAGAGAAATTGTCCACTAAAACTATTGCAATCGACCGCTAAAGTTCGAGGGAAAATCTAGTTCAGAGCTCCTAATTTTCAAATGGTAACTATGGAATGGTAAAAACTCTTTTAATTAGTCAATTTGATTATTTTAAATCATGTGTAAATGCTGTGACTATGGTTTTTTCATTTTTTATATGAAACTGGTAATTTTAATCCATTTGATGGTTTTCTGAACAGGTTTTATAGCTGATACATTAAGATTAGTGTGCACACTTATTCAAGAATGATTTGACCATAAAGCATACTTTTATCCTTCTTTTTCGAGCTTCAATAACTACGAAAAAGGAACCCCATGGAGTCTGCTTTTAGCTCTTTTCAGACTCCGATAACGTGAAAATATTGCCGAGCACTTGTCTTTTCGAGGTCGTAAAAGTAAATGAAATGAAATCTACTTAGTATAAGTTTAACCCTTTCTGAACTTAGATAGATTATTTACGAAAAAAGGAAAACGTTAGTCGAACATGGCTAAGAGGTTTTATCAGGTATCATTTTAGACTTTTTCGGACTTGAGAGACAAATTTACGAAAAAGGACTCAAGGGGGTTTTCTTTTTGTCCTCTTTTTCAAATTCTCTAAACATGAAAAAGGGTTGGGTTTTCATTATCGTTAGACTTGTTAAAACATAAAATAGCGACGGACTTGTCGATCATGGCAAGATCAAGTTTCATTTATCGCTAGACTCGTTAAATCATTAAATAGTGATGGATTCACCCGAAGGGTCGAATTATAGATCAAGAATATGTTACCAACCTCAATCTTGTTAAAAAATAAATAGGTACTGGTCGGAAAATGGCAGGGGAAAATTTGGGAAAAAGAACAGAACACTTTATGGTATCAAGTTTCTCTCAAACATGACACTTCCACTCCATCATCATGAATTTTGGGTTGGGTAATCTTCTTGACGGTTCATAATACCTATGGTTCATCATACCTTCACTTCGGTTTTGGGTCAATGCTACCAACTCATCTTTGTTTCATCGATATGTTCAAGAGAAATAATCCAGTAATTCCTCATAATCTTTTGCAATACTCATAAACCTTCTTTTTCATGACAGTCATCCCTGAACATTTCTATATCAAGTCACATTTTGTCTCTGAAATAATTACTCCCCTTTCGCAATAAAGTTTCTTCCTATCAACATCAGCTCATCATCCAGGAATTTTATTTAGAAACATCTTCCAATACCTTGACACTTGCTACATCATCGGCAAGTTTCTCGCTTCTAGACCTTTGACCAAAATATTTTGTTTGGTGTTCAACATCAAATAATCTATTGATGCCTTGCAAATTGTGTTGCAGTACCTTGAAATCCATTAACATCAATGGTGGTTTTCTCGTGTTTGTTAACAACTCACATCATTAGCTAATAATCAAACGATGTATTCACATTTTCGACTTCAAATCATATGTTCGCATGGTTAGTCTTGTACCTGAACGATCGAGTGAAAAAGACAATAAGACCCCAGATCTAGTTTCATCCATCTAGGTTGTGATTTCAGGGTTTTTGTACACATCCTCTGTTACATATAGATTGTAATCCGAACATGGGCCTATATTTGTAGGAATGTCTATATCGGGCAACATTCCAGTGCACTTCCCGACACTCAAGGGTGCATTGGTCACTTAGGAGTGAAATCATCATTCTTCCAGGAATCTCCACATGGCCAGTGCCTTCTAGAAGAGTCCATAGGTTTCATACTTCAAATCAAAGTGTCCATCCACCACCTCTAAACTTGGAAACATATCTTTCCTATTATTGGAAATCCATTTAATGAGAAGCTACCATCAGTTTACCTATAAATTGGGCACTTATCTAAGTACTAGGGAGGAAGAATTTTGTGAAATGTTATGATGTTGGATTCTCATTTGATAAGATATTGGAAGTACTGATATTTTTCTAAGATGATGTTGAATGTGATGAGGTTGGAATGAAGCTGGATTAGGTTGACGACAAATCGATCTATTGGTTGCAATATTCTCCTCCAAATCTATTAATAAAGATATATGTTCATTTTCTCAATACATATGTATATATCTTGTGAAATGTATTCTTGATGAAGTATGTATTCTCAAATATAATCAGATTTATTTGATTAAGATAAGTAGATACCTGTATTATTTGATTTGTTTGTTGTTCTTTGTCTTTGATTGTAGGAATCGATCTAGCAGTTTGAGTTGGATTGAAAGCGACGACAACAACGACAGAAGGAGGAGAGTGAAAGAATCAAAAGTAGGCTTATTTATCTTTCTGTATATCTATTTTTCCTAGAGAAAATAGTAGTTTTTAATATTCCTAAATTATCATGCAGCTAATTGGAATATTCAAATCTAATTTTACTTCTTAGTTAGAAGAATAAAGGGTAGGGAGACCCATAAATCTCCTTAGTAGGAATAACACCTCTCCAAATGTGAATGGAGGGCATCAAAAGAGCTTGTTAAAGCTCCCCTATATGTGAACAAGGGAAGAAGCATGTGGACTGGGTCAACTTTTACCAAATCAACAGCGCTGGTATGGAAGTAGTGGAAATTCAATGAGGGAAAATAGAGTTTTGGAGGGAGATCCTTTGCATGGAAGTAGTTCCTTTAATGAATGGGGCCTAGGGTGAGGAAGTTCACCAAGAATATCAGGAAGAGGATGGTAGCCATTGTGATCATGTTTTAGATTATTATTTGATGTGGTATGTTAAGAATTTGAGCTCTCTTCAGCTGTTGAGCTAAGATTGCAGTGTTATTTAGCCCTTTCTGAACTTAGATAGATTATTTACGAAAAAAGGAAAACGTTAGTCGAACATGGCTACGAGGTTTTATCTGGTATCATTTTAGACTTTTTCGGACTTGAGAGACAAAATTACGAAAAAGGACTCAAGGGGGTTTTCTTTTTGTCCTCTTTTTCAAATTCTCTAAACATGAAAAAGGGTTGGGTTTTCATTATCGTTAGACTTGTTAAAACATAAAATAGCGACGGACTTGTCGATCATGGCAAGATCAAGTTTCATTTATCGCTAGACTCATTAAATCATTAAATAGTGATGGATTCACCCGAAGGGTCGAATTATAGATCAAGAATATGTTACCAACCTCAATCTTGTTAAAAAATAAATAGGTACTGGTCGGAAAATGGCAGGGGAAAATTTGGGAAAAAGAACAGAACACTTTATGGTATCAATTTTCTCTCGAACATGACACTTCCACTCCATCATCATGACTTTTGGGTTGGGTAATCTTCTTGACGGTTCATAATACCTATGGTTCATCATACCTTCACTTCGGTTTTGGGTCAATGCTACCAACTCATCTTCGTTTCATCGATATGTTCAAGAGAAATAATCCAGTAATTCCTCATAATCTTTTGCAATACTCATAAACCTTCTTTTTCATGACAGTCATCCCTGAACATTTCTATATCAAGTCACATTTTGTCTCTGAAATAATTACTCCCCTTTCTCAATAAATTTTCTTCCTATTGACATCAGCTCATCATCCAGGAATTTTATTTAGAAACATCTTCCAGTACCTTGACACTTGCTACATCATCGGCAAGTTTCTCACTTCTAGACCTTTGACTAGAATATTTTGTTTGGTGTTCAACATCAAATAATCTATTGATGCCTTGCAAATTGTGTTGCAGTACCTTGAAATCCATTAACATCAATGGTGGTTTTCTCGTGTTTGTTAACAACTCACATCATTAGCTAATAATGAAACGATGTATTCACATTTTCGAGTTCAATTCATATGTTCGCATGGTTAGTCTTGTACCTGAACGATCGAGTGAACAAGACAATAAGACCCCAGATCTAGTTGCATCCATCTAGGTTGTGATTTCAGGGTTTTTGTACACATCATCTGTTACATATAGATCTTAATCTGAAAATGGGCCTATATTTGTAGGAATGTCTATATCGGGCAACATTCCAGTGCACTTCCCGACACTCAAGGGTGCATTGGTCACCTAGGAGTGAAATCATCATTCTTCCAAGAATCTCCACATGGCCAGTGCCTTCTAGAAGAGTCCATAGGTTTCATACTTCAAATAAAAGTGTCCATCCACCACCTCTAAACTTGGAAACATGTCTTTCCTATTATTGGAAATCCATTTAATGAGAAGCTACCATCAGTTTACCTATAAATTGGGCACTTATCTAAGTACTAGGGAGGAAGAATTTTGTGAAATGTTATGATGTTGGATTCTCATTTGATAAGATATTGGAAGTACTGATATTTTTCTAAGATGATGTTGAATGTGATGAGGTTGGAATGAAGCTGGATTAGGTTGATGACAAATCGATCTATTGGTTGCAATATGCTCCTCCAAATCTATTAATAAAGATAGATGTTCATTTTCTCAATACATATGTATATATCTTGTGAAATGTATTCTTGATGATGTATGTATTCTCAAATATAATCAGTTTTATTTGATTAAGATAAGTAGATACCTGTATTATTTGATTTGTTTGTTGTTCTTTGTCTTTGATTGTAGGAATCGACCTAGCAGTTTGAGTTGGATTGAAAGCGACGACAACAACGACAGAAGGAGGAGAGTGAAAGAATCAAAAGTAGGCTTATTTATCTTTCTGTATATCTATTTGTCCTAGAGAAAATAGTAGTTTTTAATATTCCTAAATTATCATGCAGCTAATTGGAATATTCAAATCTAATTTTACTTCTTAGTTAGAAGAATAAAGGGTAGGGAGACCCATAAATATCCTTAGTAGGAATAAAAACTCTCCAAATGTGAATGGAGGGCATCAAAAGAGCTTGTTAAATCTCCCCTATGTGTGAACAAGGGAAGAATCATGTGGACTGGGTCAACTTTTACCAAATCAACAGTGCCGGTATGGAAGTAGTGGAAATTCAATGAGGGAAAATAGAGTTTTTGAGGGAGATCCATTGCATGGAAGTAGTTCCTTTAATGAATGGGGCCTAGGGTGAGGAAGTTCACCAAGAATATTAGGAAGAGGATGGTAGCCATTGTGATCATGTTTTAGATTATTATTTGATGTGGTATGTTAAGACTTTGAGCTCTCTTCAGTTGTTCAGCTAAGATTGTAGTGTTGTTTAGCACAAGGGTGTTCCCGAGCGGAAATCCCACCTCTAACATTGAGAAGCCTCAAAGGAAGATTATTAAACTATCATTTCCACATTTCAGCATTTGGCCAAGCTTAAACTTTCTTCTACAGTGTAGATTCTGTTTAGATATGTGCTGAGTTGCAGGGTGGAGCAGTGGAGGATTTCTTCGGGCCATTTTTGAGCTTGTCTTCAATGGAGGAAGCTTCCTTTCCATTGGTAGATCAGTAAAAAAATTCCCTGTGCTTCATTTCATATTTTGGCATTAGGCCAAGGTAGCAGCATCTCCTATAGTTCATTATTACTCCCTAACTGCGTTATTTCAGTGAGCAGATCCAAAGGAGGGTTTAGTGCCATCTTTGGGAGGTTAGATCTTCATTGAAGGAATCAACCCTTCATTGAGAGAGTCTATTAGAGGAGTGAAATTTCATATCTATATTAGTTTCAAGCACCTCCTTCTTTGTGCTTCATTTTCTGTCATTATTAAACCCTAGGGATTTAGTTTCACCATTTATATTTTGTGTATTTATAGAAACTCTTCCTAGGTTATCTTGGAAAGGTGTTGAGGAGCGTAGATCTCCATTTTTGGCCTTGTAAGAGAATGGTATCATTAGATCCATTTATTTACATTTTCCCACTACAGTATTAGCCATTAAAATTGCATTGTTCTTGCGTCAGTATTTTGTGTAGCAGTGTATTACATGTTTTGGGTGCTTTTGGGCATTGGAGGATTCTTTTGCCTATATTTGTTGGCATGTGTTGTCCTTGATGGCAACCTACTTGATGAAATAAGATTGTTGACAATATGATGCAAAGTTTTTTCCTTGATGGAAACCTACTTGATAAAGTTGATGACAACCTACTTGATGGAGTTGAACTTGATAGAGACCTACTTGATGAATTAAGGGGGAGATTGTTGGCAATGTGTTACAATGTATTGGCTTTGATGGAACCTGACTGATGAAGTTTTCCTTGATGAAAACTGACTTGATGAGTTGTTAATGATGTAAATCTGATGTATCTACAGATCAGCTTAGAAGTAACAGAAGAAATGAATTTCAGTAAGTGCCAGAAAAAATGATAAATATGATGTGTCACAAGGCATACGCGTGTTTGTTAAGGATAAGTCGTGTATGCACATGGAAAAGAACGTGCCAAGTCGTGTATGGCCTTTTGCGCTCCAAATTTAGAATACCTAGGGCTGTTACCATGGTATTGACCCATTTTATTGAGCGCTTGATTATCTATTTGATCCCGTCCAGGAATACCATCGGAAGTGGTGTGGTTTTGGCTCATGGTATTGATAAAGGCTAAATCTATATAAGGAGAAGAAGATCATTGTGCAAGTGGGTGCATGAGTAAGGGTTGTGAATGAATAAATCTCTCTAAGGAATATCTGCATGGATGAACTCTATTCTTGATTGATAGATCTGAATCTATGATGCACCTATGAAGAAAATGATGAAGAAGGATCTCTAGATCTGAAATGTATATGTATTTTCTAGATCTGTTTATGGAATGTTTAGATCTGAGATGAGGCGAAATAATTTATGAAGTAAAGGATGAAATTTGGGTTGCTTACCTGATCTGAAGAGCTACACAGTCCTGAAAAGTTACAGATGTATACGCAGGTTTGCTTCAGTAAAAGCGCGTGTATACGCGGGTCTGCTTAAGGAAAAGCACGTATGGGCAGATAGGGTTTTCTGAAGAATGCACAGAAGTATACGCGGGTTGGTGTGCATGAAAGAGCGTACATACGCAGGTTCAGTGAAGTAAAAGCGCGTATGGAATCTAGGGTTTTCTGAAGTAAGTGGAATGAAATGTCTGATCTGTTTTGTTGTTTTACTGCTATCTGTCAATGATGTATTCATACAAAACTAGGTTGTTTGAATGATGAATATGTTGCTGATTATGTTAATTGAATATCAAGTTGTTGGTTGATTGGTTGATGATTCAATGAATGAATTGATGGGGTTATAAGTTTCAGTTTGATGAATGTTGAGCTTAAATGTGTGGAGTGGGTCCAGTCTAAAAATATGATGAAAAGTGGCCTACAAGTTGTGTTGTATGGAAGCTGTTGGATCCAGTATGAAAATTGATGAAACGTGGTCCGCAGAGGTGCTGAAGGTCGAAGCCTTCAGTGAGGGGGTTGTAGCTCCCTTCCAGTGGTAGCTGGTAAACAAGTGCAGGGGGTAGTAGCTCCCTTCCAGGAGAGGCTGGTAAACGAGAGCAGGGGGTTGTAGCTCCCTTCCAGGAGAGGCTGGTAAACGAGAGAAGGTTGTAGCCTTCTGCAGGTGGGTGCCTGCGTGCTGGTATGAGTCTGCGCCAGTACATTGTTGTAAGATGTTTTCTTTATAATAAAATATTGAAGACAGAGACGACGACAACGGTGGTTTTCTCCCGACTTGGGTTTCCACCTTAAATCCTGGTGTTCATGTGTGTTGCTTATGTGTGATGGTTTATTCTATTATTACTGCACATTCTTACTACTAACTAAACATCTGATGAATATATGATGCATAGATCTAAGTAAAGAATTAAATGCATAATAAGATGTCTGTATATACATGAGTTTTATGAAGGATATCCGCGTGTATACGCGAGTTGGTTTCAGGAAAGTAGCGTATGGGTTTTAAAGGAAGAAAAAGTATAAATTTTTGAGTATGCCCTAAATACTGATTCACCCCCCCCTCTCAGTATTTTTCCCAACAATTGGTATCAGAGAAGGTTCTTCTGCAGAAGCTTGATCGCTTGAAGGAGATCCGTCGCAATGGGAAGTCATGAAGGAGTATTGTCTCTAAAGCCACCTCTATTCAATGGAAGTAATCTGTTATTCTAGAAGATACGAACAAAAGCATATTTGCAAAGTCTTGGTGCAGAAGTATGGGCAATCGTGGAAGAAGGTTATCAGTATCCGGCAAGTATTCCTACTGATGCAGCAGAAAGGAAGAAATATGAAGTCAATGCCAAAGCATTCAATGTTTTGTTAGGAAGCATGTCTGAACCAGAATTTGCTAAAGTGATGCAGTTAAATTCAGCAAAAGAAATATGGGACAAAATCATTCTGAGCTATGAAGGAGATACAAAGGTAAAAAGTGCAAAACTCCAAACTCTCAGAATTGAATATGAAAATTTAAGGATGCATAGTGATGAGAGTATTTCCAGTTTATTTTTATGTCTAGATGATATTGTAAATCGTATGAGAAGTTTGGGTGAAACCATAACCGATACTACTCTGGTGGAAAAAGTCTTAAGATCTTTGACCTCAAAATTTGAGTCAAAAGTATCAGCTATTGAAGAAAGGCAAGATCTGCAAACTCTTACTATTGTTCAACTACATGGTATTCTAACTGCTTTTGAAATGAGAAAATAAGGTCCCTCTCAAATCAGAGAAGTTGTCTTTAAGGCATGTGCAAAAGGAAAAGAAAAGGAAGTTGTCAAGGAATCAAGTTATATATCAGAAGAAGAAGAAGAAAATTTTGTGAGAAGACTCTAACCAGGTACTGGAAGATTCAAAGGTAAGCTTCCCTTCAAGTGTTTTACTTGTGGGAGAGTTGGTCATTATGCTGCTAAATGTCCCTATGAAGAAAATCATGATAAAGGGAAACAATTTGAAAAGAGAAAGAGTTATTATGCAAATGAAAATAATGATGAAATGTCAAATGAGGATGAAGAAGATTCTGACCAAGTTCTGCAAGTGCTCATGGAAAAGAAGCAAAAGAAGAAGGCTACTCAAAGAAAGAAGATACCTCAGAAAACATGTGCAGCAGAAAATGAAGAAGAGGAAACAGGTATTGATTGTTGTTCTTGTGATCCACTTTCTTGTGCATGCAATGATGAAGATAGTGAAAGTAACAGTGTGAGTCTAGAAGCAAATCTGAAGATCAATGATGAAAGTAATTATTGGGATCAATTTAAAAAGAAGGAATCTATCTACAAAGATGTGATCTCTAGAATGAATGAAAAGATAGAAATACAAAATGGACAGATAGACAAGTATCAAAAGTTGTACGTTTATGCAACCAATCGAAGTGAAAAACTTGAAGCAGAAATCATCTGTCTAAAAGAAGATCTAGAAACATCAAATAAGAAGAATGAAGAGCCCCTATAATTTGAAAAGGAATGACTTGAAGCAGAAGTCATCTCTCTCAAAAAGGATATGGAAAAATCAAATAAGAAGAATGAAGAACTGCTACAAACATTTGAAGAACAAGAAAATTGGTTGAAGGAAGAAATTTTAAAGTTGAATGATCAAATAGAAGAAGGAAAAAGGGTTGAAGAAAGTATGAAGAAGCAATGCCAGAGCTTGGAGGTTGAGGTAAATATTCTCAAAGGTAAATTAGAAGAAAAAGATAAACTCTTGAGGTTTCAAGATAGTACTAAGATTTTGAACAATATTCTTAGTAGTCAAAGGTCTCCTTCTATTAAATTTGGCCTTGGTTTTCATGAAACTGTTAAAGGAGAATCTAGTTCACAAGGAATTGATAAAGAGTCAAAGGATGTCAATGCAAAACCTGAAGTGTTGAAATAAACAAAAGGTCAACCAACAATTAGGAACTCTCAAAAGGAATCATTCCCTCCTTTGATCAATAATGTTGAATGTTTTAAATGTCACAATTATGGGCATGTTGCAACCAATTGCAGAAGCAGATTGTTTCAGTCACAAACAAATAGATTCTACTCAGAAAGGTACTCTGGTTTCTTCAAGGGATTTTTTTTTCATGTAGCAAGTATGGTCATAAAGCAGCTGATTGCAATAGAAGTAAGAATAGAAAAACACATTATGATCCTTATGCTTACTTTTCTGGTCATGCAATATGTTATGCTTGTAACAAGTATGGACATGTAGAAAAGGAATGCCGGATGAATAGATCTGAGAATTTGGATAATTTCCAGCATACAATAAGAAATTTCAAGCAAAGCTGGAAAAAGAAGGAGGACCGGTTAGAAACGTAGGGAATATTGACCCTACTGCAGTCATCCGCTTCTGAAGCTTACTTCTCGTAATGATTGCATTGTTGGCATTATATCTGCTTATTCCTTAGTTCTCATACTCAAATGATGATGACGTGATGCATGGTTTCTTATGATGATATTATGAATGAGCCCTGCTTGCTTTTTTCTTAAGAATATCTTTTGTTTTCACACATGGATGAGATGAAAGTTTTATGATGCAGAAATAAGGATAGATCATGCAGAGTTTGTTGCTGATGAATTTTATACATAATTCCTACACATGTTACATCATGATTATGAATCATGAAGATCTTGGTGATATCGGATCACATGGATGATGGCTTAATACATATTGTATATTGAAGAATTTGTTCTGGTCTGATAATTCCTCTTGGGAAGAATATGTTGATGCTGCAAAGAGTCTAAAGGCTTGGTTACTAATGTGATTATGCTACAACTATTGGATGACACTTGAAAACAAAAATACATTTTCCTTTCTCATATATTCCAGGGAAGCATTCAAATTTCTCAGACAGAAGCTAGGAGATGTTTCTACCTCTCATAAGATCAGATCTGATTAAATTTCATAAGATTAAGTTGGATATGCGGTTTTTCTGAAAGACAGTCGCGTATATACGCGAGTTCATACACAGAAAACCGCGTATGGGTAATTACTGAAAAATTTTTCTTCTGGGTCAACATTCTGTTAGCACAACTGCTGTACTGTTTGGTATCTCTGGTGGTGTTCCAGTTTTCATATTTCTGTTTCATTCTCTAATATTGGGTAAAGATGCCTTGATGATTGGCTGTTGAAATTTTTTAGGTTGCACAAGCTAAGGAGGAGTTTTGGTCATATGGAAAGGATGCATTGGATGCACAGTTTCAGGGGGAGCATTAGCCTTGCTGAATTATGCATTGTTGGCATTATGATGGTTCTAATTTATGATCTCTCTCTTGAGGTCCTTTTGATGTTGGTCATAAAAATTCATATTTGTATTTTGATGAAAAGGTCATGTTGAGACCTATGATGTAAAATTGTAATATTCAATCATGTAAGGACTTGTTCAAATGTGTAAACTCACTTAGTTGGGTACTTGAGTCAAATTTGTAAACCCACTTGGTTGGGTATTTGAGTCAAATGTATAAACCCACTTGGTTGGGTACTTGAGTCACATATGTAAATCCACTTGGCTGGATCATTGATGTAAGGATGAGTCCTTGGTGATAGGAAGGTCATAGAGTCATGTACTTCATTGAAAATATGTTTTGAAGATTCAGCATGAACTCAGGGGGAGCAAGGTAACTTCAGTGCACATCAGATCAACAGAGCTCTTCTGTATACATGAGGAGAAAAACCTTGTCTTGGTTTTGATCCGCCCTTTGCCCTTGATGTCAAAGGGGGAGAGTAACATGGTGTTTGAATAGGGGGAGAGCATCATGGTGTTTTCATAATGGTTATATTCAATGTATCTATCTGTTGTGGTGATCAAACACCATCATGGTTACCATCAGTCCAAAGGGGGAGATTGTTGGCATGTGTTGTCCTTGATGGCAACCTACTTGATAAATTTGATGACAACCTACTTGATGAAGTTGAACTTGATAGAGACCTACTTGATGAATTAAGGGGGAGATTGTTGGCAATGTGATACAATGTATTGGCTTTGATGGAACCTGCCTGATGAAGTTGTCCTTGATGAAAACTGACTTGATGAGTTGTTAATGATGTAAATCTGATGTATCTATAGATCAGCTCAGAAGTAACAGAAGAAATGAATTTCAATAAGTGCCAGAAAAAATGATAAATATGATGTGTCACAAGGCATACACGTGTTTGTTAAGGATAAGTCGCGTATGCACGCGGAAAAGAACGTGCCAAGTCGCGTATGGCCTTTTGTGCTCCAAATTTAGAATACCTAGGGGTGTTACCATGGTATTGACCCATTGTATTGAGCGCTTGATTATCTATTTGATCCTGTCCAGGAATACCATCGGAAGTGGTGTGGTTTTGGCTCATGGTATTGATAAAGGCTAAATCTATATAAGGAGAAGAAGATCATTGTGCAAGGGTGTGCATGAGTAAGGGTTGTGAATGAATAAATCTCTCTAAGGAATATCTGCATGGATGAACTCTGTTCTTGATTGATAGATCTGAATTTATGATGCACCTATGAAGAAAATGATGAAGAGGGATCTCTAGATCTGAAATGTATATGTATTTTCTAGATCTGTTTATGGAATTTTTAGATCTGAGATGAGGCGAAATACTTTCTGAAGTAAAGGATGAAATATGAGTTTTTTATCTGATCTGAAGAGCTACACAGTCGTGAAAAGTTACAGATGTATATGCAGGTGCACTTTAGTAAAAGCGCGTGTATATGCGGGTCTGCTTAAGGAAAAGCACGTATGGGCAGATAGGGCTTTCTGAAGAATGCACAGAAGTATACGCAGGTAGGTCTACATGAAAGCACGTACATACGCAGGTTCAGTGAAGTAAAAGCGTGTATGGAATCTAGGGTTTGCTGAAGTAAGTGGAATGAAATGTCTGATCTGTTTTGCTGATTTACTGCTATCTGTCAATGATGTATTCATACAGAACTGGGTTGTTTGAATGATGAATATGTTGCTGACTATGTTAATTGAAGATCAAGTTGTTGGTTGATTGGTTGATGATTCAATGAATGAATTAAATTTCAGTTTGATGAATGTTGAGCTTAAATGTGTGGAGTGGGTCCAGTCTAAAAATATGATGAAAAGTGGCCTGCAAGTTGTGTTGTATGGAAGATGTTGGATCCAGTATGAAAATTGATGAAACGTGGTCCGCAGAGGTGCTGAAGGTCGAAGCTTTCAGTGAGGGGGTTGTAGCTCCCTTCCAGTGGTAGCTGGTAAATGAGTGCAGGGGGTAGTGGCTCCCTTCCAGGAGAGGCTGGTAAACGAGAGCAGGGGGTTGTAGCTCCCTTCTAGGAGAGGCTGGTAAACGAGAGAAGGTTGTAGCCTTCTGCAGGTGGGTGTCTGCGTGCTGGTATGAGTCTGTGCCAGTACATTGTTGTAAGATGTTTTATTTATAATAAAATATTGAAGACAGAGATGACGGCAACGGTGGTTTTCTCCCGACTTGGGTTTCCACCTTAAATCCTGGTGTTCATGTGTGTTTCTTATGTGTGATGGTTTATTCTGTTATTACTGCACATGCTTACTGCTAACTAAAAATCTGATGAATATATGATGCATAGATCTAAGTAAATAATTAAATGCATAATAAGATCTATGTATATACGCGAGTTTTATGAAGGATATCCGCGTGTATACACGATTTGGTTTCAGGAAAGTAGCATATGGGTTTTAAAGGAAGAAAAAGTATAAATTTTTGAGTATGCCCTAAATACTGATTCACCCCCCGCCCCCCCCCCTCTTAGTATTTTTCCCAACAATATTGAGGGACTTGATCCCCAAGACCTTGTATTTAATTATTGTTGTTATACATGATACCATGTATCTATCATTGGCTCATATGTAATGTGTTAATACTTGTTGCTATTTCCATTATTGTGAGTTATATTGTTGCTTCTCCCATTTGGGAATATTACATAGCTGTCTTTCTTCTATTGTTCTGAGTGAAGGAACACCACACTTAGGGAATTTAGTTTATCCATAGATTAGAATTCCATATAACAGGGATCAAGAAATTATTCTGCGAGGCTCCAATATTGCATGGCCCTGATTGGAAACTTTCATTCCATATCTCTACGGACACTTCCCACACAACAGTTGGAGAAGTCTTGGGACAACAGGAAGACAAGAAGACATATGCAATCTACTATGTGTTAGGTCCCTATATTACTAGTATAGTCCCTTATTTTTGTTAGTGTAACCCCCTTATTGTTATTATTGTACCCTTGTAACCCCCATATTATTATGATTGTGCCCTTAAATTATTATTGTTAGGTCGGCTAGGATTACATTGTGGCCCCATGGACTACTATATATAGAAAGGAGGTTTTGTAATTTGAATCATCCAAGAATTGTTCATTCATGTAATGTATCAGAGGTTTCCCCCTCAAAGTGGCTTATTTCTAAGGCATTGATATCTCTTTTCTTCTATTTTTGGAACTGGTTTCACAACATTTGCTATCAGAGCTTTGGATTCTAGGGTTTTGCTGCTCCAAACAGGTCGTCGTGGCATGTTCGCTATAACGTTTTTTATACAAAGGTTAAGAAGCTGAAATTTTTAGGGTGTGAAGCCAAAATATTGAGGAACATTGTCGCAAAATTTAGCTTCGTTCGCAATATTTTCAGAGATATGATCTGTGGAAGGTAGGGAGTTTTGCAGGCTCCTGAATTTCACTTAAAAAGGTCATCGCAACATTTTTTCTATAACGTTTTTTCTACGAAGTTTCAGAAGCTGAAATTTTTAGAGCGCGAAGCCACAATCCTAAGGAACATATTCACAAAATTTCAGAGTGTGGTTCACAATATTTTTGGAGATACGATCTATGGAAGTTAGGTTTTTTTCAGGCTCCCTAATTTCTTCTCAAATAGGTCATCGTGGGAAAAGATTCATAACTCTCTCTCTGAGCATCGGATTGGAATTCTGTAAAAAGTGACTGGAAGTAAACAAACTGTAGTTTTATTTCTATAAATTTTAGAGCCAAAGGAGCAAACAGTGACACGTGGCAAGTCATACAAGTTCGCTCTACTGAACTAGTCCATAATTAGGTCATTGTGGGACATTGGAAATAACGTTGCCTTGAAGAATCCAAATCAAGTCAAATCTATGGCATTTGAAAGAAGCTTCAGAGGACTACTATAGGGCCAAATTTTAGATATTGAGGATCTGCAATTATAGAGATAATTCAGTTTCAATATAGAGCTCTACAAAAGCAAGTAAAAGGTGTGTATTTTTTTCCTGAATTGCATAAGTCTTGTTTGAAGAATCAAGTTGAATTAATTCCAAGGGAATATTGTAGAATAGATATCATTATTGGTTTCTAAAATGGCCCATAAAAATAATTCAACACCCATTAAGCATTTAGAAGGCTCTAATATGACTCATGAAGACAAATAATGGCAACATGACATATCAAAATTACAAGAGCAACTGCAACAAATTTTGCTCTCGCAAAGAGCAACAAAAAATTACATGGAAGTTTTGAAGAAAGGTGTGGAAACTAAGATGGATGGTTTGAAGAAAGGCATGGAATCTAATATGGATGACATGGAAGCTAAGATTGATGAAAAAATGGAAAACATGAAGAATGATCTAAAAGAAGACATGGAATGTTTGACAAATTTGATACAAGAAATGTTTCCTAATGGTGAAAAGATAGTAGAGGAAACTCATGATGAGAACAAAATAAATGTTAATCGTGATTTCATAAACTATAATGTTGGCGGGAAGAACCACCATATTCCAAAAATGAATATGAGGAAGTTTGATGGAAAGGATCTTGTAACATGGATACTACAGATGGAGCAATATTTTGATCTCCATATTGTGCAAAACACACAAAAGGTATGCATTGCAACTTTACATTTAGAACAAAATACATTTGTATGGTATCGATGGCTTTGCTCCCGTAAAAAAATTGTCACTTGGTCCATTTTTACGGAGGAAATGATAGCACATTATGAGGACACAAAGAGAAACACCTTTAGCCAATTTATAAATCTCAAACAAAAGGGTTTAGAGGGGGAGCACATTGAGGACTTCCAAAAATTGAATATAAGGGTAACTGATATTCCAGAGGAACATAGGATTGATATTTTCATAGGTACTTTAAAGGATAACATCCAACATGAATTTTGCATTTTGGAACCTGATTCATTGGAGAAGGCATTCAAGTTGGCAAGAAAAATTGAATGTAAAATTATGGCGACAAGGAAGCCTACCACTCACTTCTATAAAGAAGGAAGTGTTGCTACGCCTAGATTTCCACAACCTACAAGGCTGACACCACAACAATTGGAAGAAAAAAGAGCAAAAGGGCTTTGCTACGGTTGTGATAGAAAATACACTAAAGGTCATAAGTGTGCTGAGAAGAAATTATTTTACATAGATTGTGAAGAGGAAGAAGAAAATGAACAAGAAGAGGATATACACCAGGAACCAACCTTAGAAGAGGAAGAAATGAATCCGACCATATCGTGTAATGCACTGGCAGGAATTACCACTCTTCAAACTCTCAAGATAGAAGGACATATCAAGAAGAAAAGGGTAATAGTGTTGATTGATTCAGGTAGCACCCATAATTTTATTCATTATAAGGTAGCCAAGGAATTAAATTGTTTCCTATACCCAGCACCCGAATGTCAAGTGATGGTTGCAAATGGAGGAACTATAAATTGCTCTGGAAAATGCCATAATATCAAGCTAACCATGGGGGAATATGTATTGAATAGTCCAATGCTTTCCATTCCTATGGGAGGTGTTGATGTTGTACTAGGAGTTCAATGGTTACAATCTTTGGGGACGGTAGCTTTTAATTTTCAAGAACTTTTCTTGAAATTTTTTTCAGAAGGAAAGGAAGTCGAATTACGGGGTATTGCAGGGAAGCCGGGAAAGATAATAAGCTCTAATGTCATGACAAAGCTTCTAAACAAAGAACAACGAGGCGTAATTGCACAATTATGCTCACTAGAAGTTCCAACATCAAAATCATCTATTTCTGCAGATCTCCAACAAGTCTTGGACAATCATTCCAAGGTGTTGAAACTCCCAAAGGACTCCCACCTATTCGTGATCATGATCATGCTATTCATTTGATTCCAGGAAGTGTTCCTCCAAACATCAGGCCTTATAGATATCCTTACTTCCAAAAGAGCGAAATTGAACGTATGATTGCAGAAATGTTAGAGGCGGTATAATTCAACCTAGTCAAAGTTCTTTCTCTGCTCCTGTAGTATTGGTACACAAGAAGGATGGATCATGGCGAATGTGTCCGGATTATAGGGAGCTCAATAAGCTCACCATTAAAGACAAATTTCCCATTCCTGTGATTGATGAATTATTGGATGAATTACATGGAGCGATTTATTTTACCAAGTTGGATCTTCGTTCGGGATATCATCAAATTAGAATGAAGACTAAAGATATTCCAAAAATAGCATTTCGAACTCATGAGGGTCATTATGAGTTTTTGGTCATGCCTTTTGGCCTTACCAATGCACCTTCTACATTTCAAGGGTTGATGAATTCCATTTTCAAGCCCTTCCTTAGAAAATTTGTGCTAGTATTTTTTGATGATATACTAATCTACAATAGGTCTTAGAAGGATCATGTTCAACATGTTGACAGGGTGCTCAAACTATTGCAGGAGAAACAATTATATGCAAAAACATCCAAATGTTTCTTTGGAGTACAAGAGGTGGAATATCTGGGTCATATTCTATCTCACGAGGGTGTTAAGGTAGACCCTAACAAAATTAAAGCCATTAAGGAATGGAAAGTCCCCACAACCATAAAGTAGTTGCGAGGATTTCTCGGGTTAACAAGGTATTATCGCAAGTTTGTTAAGAATTATGGGAGAATAGCAGCACCTCTAAAAACATTATTGAAGAAAGATGCATTTTCATGGACTCCTGAAGCAACTAAGGCCTTTGAACATCTTAAAGAGGCAATGTGCCTAGTACCGGTCTTAGCTATGACAGACTTCACAAAAACCTTTATTGTGGAATGTGATGCCTCAGGAAATGGAACTGGTGTTGTTTTAATGCAGGAAGGAAGACCCATTGCTTTTGAAAGTCATCCAATTAAAGGAAAGTATTTACAGAAACCTATTTATGAGAAGGAAATGTTAGCAATACTACATGCACTAAAGAAATGGCGAACTTACCTAATGGGAAGACACTTCAAGGTAAAAACTGATCATGATAGTCTTAAACACTTTTTGGAACAAAGACTATTGTCAGAAGAACAACAAAAATGGGTCACAAGGATGTTGGGTTATGACTTTGAAATAATCTACAAAAAAGGGAAGCTGAATGTTGTTGCAGATGCACTCTCAAGAAAGAATGAAGACGTGGAAGCATTGCTTTGTGCCATTTCTATTATCCAACCAGATTGGATAACTGAAGCAAGAGATGAATGGAAGAAGGACAAAGATGTATGGATACTCATTCAAAAGTTGCAGCAAGATCCTAGTACATCTAATACATTTAGTTGGAAAAATGATTCCTTATGGTACAAAGATCGCTTATATCTTTGTAAGAATTCCCAACTAAAACAAAAGATTCTTCTGGAATTGCACACTTCTCCTTTAGGAGGACACTCAGGATTTTTAAAAACTTACCACAGGGTGAAAAAAGAATTTTTTTGGGATGGCCTTAAATCTGATATTCAAAAGTTTGTGGCGGAATGTTTGGTTTGCCAACAGAATAAAGTGGAAACAATTAAGACCCCAGGACTTCTACAACCTTTATCCATTCCAGGTCAACGTTGGGAGGAGATTTCAATGGATTTTATCACGGGTTTACCTAAGTCCGAAGGAAAGAGTGTCATCATGGTGGTAGTTGATAGACTTACCAAGTATGCACACTTTTGTGCATTATCTCATCCATTTAAAGCAAGTACAGTTGATACTACATTTATGGACAGAATTCAAAAGCTACATGGAAGCCCAAGGGTTATTGTGAGCGACAAAGATCCCATTTTTACTGGAAATTTTTGGATGGAGTTATTTTCTTGTTTGGGTACTTAATTAGCTCATAGCTCATCTTATCATCCTCAATCTGATGGTCAAACTGAGATAGTAAATAAATGTTTGGAAGGATATCTTCGTTGTTTTGTATCTGCTAAACAAACACAATGGGTCAAATGGTTACCTCTTGCTGAATGGTGGTATAACACTTCCTTCCATACTGCAGCAAAAATGACCCCATTTATGGCACTTTATGGATATCATCCACCATTCATCACATCATCTTTAAGGGAAAATTCGAAGGTTCAAGCAGTGGAAGATCACATCGAGCATCAGCAAGAAGTTCTCCAACTCTTAAAGGATAACCTCAATTTGGCACAAAATCGAATGAAACAACAGGCAGATCAACATCGCAGCGAGAGAAGTTTTGATGTAGGAGACTGGGTATTTTTACGGCTACAACCATACAAACAAATGTCCCTCAAGCAAGCTAAGAAGGATAATAAATTATCGCCAAAGTACTATGGTCCTTACAAGGTGTTGCAAAATATTGGCACTATGGCATACAAATTGGAGCTTCCTGCTTCTTCACGAGTGCATCCAGTTTTCCATGTTTCATGCTTAAAGAAGGTTATAGGTGAAAATCATCCAGTTCAAACAATATTTCCAGAACTTGATGAGGAAGGAAAAATCATATTGGAACTTGAAGCGGTCATAGAAACAAGAACTCGACAACTACGGAATCGATCAATTTCAGAGTATCTCATCAAGTGGAAGAACTTACCCACTGAAGATTCTGCATGGGAGGATGAGAATTTTATACAGAAGCACCCATAGCTACTCAAGCATTGAGGACAACACTTTTTTGAAGGAGAGGGGCATGTTAGGTCCCTATATTACTAGTATAGTCTCTTATTGTTGTTAGTGTAACCCCCTTATTGTTATTATTGTACCCCTGTTATACATGGATATAAGGGTACCTCTTTTACATTGGACCGGATCAGCAAATCTAATGTTGTACAAGTGAGGATGAGATATACGATGTTCTGAAGGTTTCCTATGATGAACCTTGTGGGGGACATTTTGTTGACAAATGGATGGTTCATAAGGTGTTGTAGATGGGATACTATTTTCCTCTATATTCTGGGATGCTAGAAAATATGTTCGAGGGTGTGATAGATGTCAACGGATGGGCCATCCCATTCGGTCATTTGAAATTCCATTGCAGACTCAACTAATCCTTGAGTTCTTTGAGAAATGGGTCATTGATTTTACCAAGCCATTTAATCCCCTGTCTCACCAAAAGATCCATATCCTCGTCTATACATACTATGTGACGAAATGGGTGCAAGCCAAGGTCATTTCAAAAGGCACTGAACAAACCATCTCAGACTTCCTGTTTGAAGAAATTTTTTCTCAATATGGGACTCCCAGATAAATAGTTTCATATGGAGAGGCACAATTTTTCATCACTGTAATATTCCAAAATTAGCATATAGCTAATTGGAATATTGAATTTTATTTTTATCACCTAGCAGTTGAATAAATGGGTAAGGATGCCCATGCATAGTAAAATTATGAATAAAATCCCTCATAATGTGAAAAGGGATCATCATAGGAGCTGGATTTCACACCCTCATGTGTGAAAAGGGGCATTTGCATGTGGACAAGGTCAAGTTTGACCAAGTCAACAACGTTGGGATAGGAGGTGGACATCATCTTTAGAGACAGTGCAGATATAGTGGCAGGAAGATTCCTTTGTGGAGGAAACCCTAATGAGTGGGACCCAATATGAGAGGGCTTAAATTTGTATAAAAGGAGGGAAAGGAAGCCATATGAAGACATGTTATGGATTATTGATATTGTGGTCTACATGACTATTCTGCTTTCTTCAACTATTTAGTTGAGATTGATGTGCTGTTTAGCACAAGGAATTCATGTTTAGGGATCCCTTCTCCTTTCTTGAGAGGCCTCTTGAGGGAGCTTGTACTATATTTCTCCACATCCAGGCTTGAGGCCAAGCATCCTCCTTCAGCTACAACATTATTTCTGCAGTAGTATAATGTTGTGTTGCAGCTTGTTGCAGTGGAGGTTTCACAACACCACTTCCTAAGCTTATTTTTCAAAGGAGGAAGTTTTATTTCCTTTCGGAGATCGGTGAGGAAGCCCTTGGAGCAGATTTCATATCTTGGCACTTGGCCAACATAGTTTCTATCTCCTACAATGCAGTCCCTCTCCTTGACGACGTTATTTTCAGTGTGCATTTGCAGTAAGGGTTTGCAGGTTGTTTGTAGGGTGAGATCTTCAGTGTTAGGATCAGCCTTTCACTTGGAAGATCCATTGGAGGAGGTTTTCTCATCGTGTACATCATATTCAGCCATCTCCATCTAGTTCTTGAGTTGCAGCTGCCACTCAGTCTTAGGACTGCAACTCTGGCATTTTTTCCATTTTGTATATTTCAGGAAATCCTTCCAGGATTTCCTTGAAATTGAGTTTGGGAGTCTTTATATTCAATCCCAACATTGTATGAGCTATATCATTGTAGATCTATGTATTGAAATTCTCTGGCAGTAGTTATTCCTAATAAAACTGCGTTGTCATAGCCTTGGGCTATATTTGTGTTGCAGTGTTCTAAATATTTTATGTACATGCTTTCTTGAGGCTTTTTGTGCCTACTTCAGTGATTTTTTCCTCAAGAATTTGTATACATTTTCTGCTATTAGATTAATATGATGGCTATATGTTCTTCTCACATTTTTATGAGTTGATTTGCACTATTATTTCCAATTTTGTGTTCATGGATTGCTGCATCCCCATTTTTGGATATTACAGTGGTGTCAGAGCATAATCGTGGCTCAGCCCGTGGAATCTTAGCCAATATGATATCAAGAAGACAAGAAGAAGAAAATATGAACAGAAAATACAAGAAGAATACTCCATTATTTGGAGGAAGGAAGAAGAGAAGCTGTCAAAGCTTCTTTCTCAAACTATGCAGAGTATTAAGAGAGATCTCAAGGAGATGAGAAGGGAGATGTGTAGAGAATCTCCAAGAGAGTTTGAATCTGAAGCAAACTCTAGATTTTCATATGATGAGTGTGAGCATGTAGCCACACACTATGATGCACAATGCATTCGTATGCCCAGATTTTCTATGAGGGAGATAGAAGAAGAAAGAATGCCTAAGAGGGAAACTCTTAGTGATTTACTGCAAGAATATGAATCTCAAACTGAGAAGTTTAGAGATCATATCACTTTTCCAGAGTTTTTCAAGATCAAGGTGGAGAGAAGAAAGCAACATAATGGGAGTATATTTTTCCTATCTACTTTTGATGGTTCACCTACATGTTCAGCTAGAGCTTGGGTGAAGGAGCTAGACACATACTTGCAGCAACACCAAATTTCTAAAGATGAAGCCATCAAAGTTGCAGCAATGCATTTTGGAGGTAAGACCTATGAATGGTGGATATTTGAGTATTTTTCTTTGAAAAATGCCAATAATTCTTCTTATGCAAGTTTCACTAAGGAATTAGTGGAAATATTTGATAAGAAACATTCTGAAACACATGTGGTGGAGTTAAACAAACCTAAACAAACAAAAACCTTGCATGTGTTGGAGGAACCATTGAGCTCAATTCCACTTCAGAAAACCATTGAGGAGGCTGACATCTTGCATCATACCTTGTTAGAGGCAAGACCTCTATCTCATATTCTTGAACAAGAGGGCATGGAGATCCCTTTTTCAAAATAGGATCCAATTCTTGGGAGGTTTCCCATTCATATTCGGGAGGAAGAAATAGTTGAGGGTAACAGCGCTGTCATGTCTAGAGTATATCTAGCACCTCATGAAGAGGTAGATGGAGCATATGCTCCAAATAGAGGGGTTCTTGTATCATTGCAAAGAATTCCCAAGGATCTCATATGTGGATATCAAGGCACAACCCATGATCAGCATGTGCCATTGTTGATAGATTGTGAAACCATGCAGATGGAAGGAGGATGTAGGGAGGATGTTCAACATCATTTGACGAGGAGCACACACCCCTATCTATTTTAATGGGTTGATGCAAAGAAGAGGGAGGCTGGATTGTTCAGTGAAGGCAGGGGGAAAATCTGTCCATTCATATATGCAATCTACTCTTGATGTTGATGTCTCATTACATGGAGACATTTCACCAAGGAGACCACCAGACCAATAGATGATGAGAGATGCTTCACATTTTGAGGCACCACATATTGATTCCAGAGGAGTGGAGATCTTGGGAGAGCTTGATACATCGCTGAGAGTCTTGGGTAGACTCAAGGAGAGGAGAGGCATTCTCTCAATATCATCATTACCCACTCTCATCTCAGATTCTATGTTGTGGTAGGAGCAGTAGGGGAAGGATAGCAGCCTTCCAAATTGCATATTTGGCATGAGAGATGTCAAAGAGTGGGATATCCATATGACAAATGTTCCTCGTGGTAGATCATCAACGCTGTCACTATGGAGGATAGATCCATATTGGAAATCCCAGCTGTTGGTGGATTATTCCAAGGATCTTTTTACTTGTATGATATTGGATGGCCAGTTGCATGAGGAGGGATATTCAGTCAGAGATGGGGTCATATACTATCATGGTAGGATCTTCTTATCTAGAGCTTCCAAGCTCAAGGAGAATTTACTACAAGCAGCTCATGAAAATATCCTTTTCAGCCACACTTGTTCCATGAGAGCATACCACACCATCATGGAGGGGTACATTTGGGAAGGCTTTGAGGAGGAGATATATCATCATTTGAGGATATGCATGGATCATGTAGATATGGAGGAGATACATAACTCTTTGTAAGAGTTAACACAACAACCTCTTTCCTCTTTGAGGATGAGAGGATATTTGTCTATGAGTCACTCCATTTGCATGAGAAAAACCTATGGTAAGGATACTATTTGGTTGCATAATTATTTGCACGTGCATTCCTTAACCATATATGTGTAGGACTTTCCTCAAGGGGGGAGCATTCTTCCTACTAGACCTCATGGTCTACTTGAGGCCATGAGCAGTATTGATGGCCACTCCCTAGGAGGACTTGGGGAGGAGATATCTCATGGATAACGTTATTACTTTGCACCATAAATCATACACTTTCTCCAAAATTGTGATGAGATTGGGGCAGCAAGAAAGTGGCTGAGAAGCCACACATTATGTCATTCTCTATTGCAGTTGAGATTCAAACAATGTTGGCTACATTTGAGGGACCATTTTCCTTCTCCCTTGCTACATATGGAAGCAAGTATGATTATCATTATGGTTCCCTATGTTTCTCTTGTTCTTATTTTTATTGGGAGTATGATTGGGGGAGAGACACATTGGTTGTATGTGTCCTTTGGGGAATAAGATTCCCACACTTTTTGCATTACATGTTCTAATGGGAGCATGGGAGGTCTTATGGCCACCACAGCAAAAAAAAATTTTTTTTATCTGGTGGGCCATGAGATTGAGTGGGTGCCATATGTTGGTGACTTCCTATCCATCACATATTGGATGGTTTGGGCCAACATGATTCATAAAGTTGGAGAAAATATCTTTGGAGATATAGTCTTCATCTCACCACTTGAGGGCAACATTATTGCTACCCAAGATCATTAGATACACTACACTTATCATAAGTGGAGGGAAGGACATCGTGGGGTAGTCTATTTTGTCTACCATGATCAGATTTTCAGCCCACCTAAATTGCAGGAGCTCAAGGTGGAGGAGGACTTTCAGGTGTTGCCATGTTGGGAGGTAACTCATTTTGCATGGATGATAGCTTGGGGATGGGAGATTCATATGGGGATGGTAGATCCAAATATACATCAGAACTCATGCCTCAAGAAGGCCTTTAGACAACCCATTGTTGCCTCCATGGATTTTTTACTTTTACACGATGATAACTATTTGGGATACACACCAAAAGCTAGCTTGCATACTTGGGAGGGGAAACTTGGAGATGTATTGATGAGATGAAATCTTGATCCTTGGAGGATTTTATCATATGAGGATGCTACAGGGGGAGAAGAGGAGGCTCTTCAGTTATATCCTTGTATTTTCTTAAGGACAAGCAACATTTTGGAGGGGAGGACTGTAATATTCCAAAATTAGCATACGGCTAATTGGAATATTGAATTTTGTTTTTATCACCTAGCAATTGAATAAATGGGTAAGGAGGCCCATGCATAATAAAAATATGAATAAAATTCCTCATAATGTGAAAAGGGATCATCATAGGAGCTGGATTTCACACCCTCATGTGTGAAAAGGGGCATTTGCATGTGGACAAGGTCAAGTTTGACCAAGTCAAAAACGCTGGGATAGGAGGTTGGGATCATCTTTAGAGAAAACGCAGAGATAGTGGGAGGAATATTCCTTGGTGGAGGAAACCCTAATGAGTGGGACCCAAGATAAGAGGACTTCCATTTGTATAAAAGGAGGGCAAGGCAGCCATATGAAGACATGTCATGGATTATTGATATTTTGGTCTGCATGACTATTCTTCTTTCTTCAACTGTTTAGTTGAGATTGTTGGGCTGTTTAGCACAAGGCATTCCTGTTTAGGAATCCATTCTCCTTTCTTGAGAGGCCTCTTGAGGGAGATTGTACTATATTTCTCCACATCTAGGCTTGAGGCCAAGCATCCTCTTTCAGCTACAACGTTATTTCTGCAGCAGTATAACATTGTGTTGCAGCGTGTTGCAGTGGAGGTTTCACAACACCACTTCCTAAGCTTATTTTTCAAAGGAGGAAGCTTTCTTTCCTTTGGGAGATCAGTGAGGAAGACCCTGGAGAAGATTTCATATCTTGGCACTTGGCCAACACAGTTTCTATCTCCTACATCGCAGTCCATCTCCTTGACTATGTTATTTTCAGTGTGCATTTGCAGTAAGGGTTTGCAGGTTCTTTGGAGGGTGAGATATTTAGTGTTACGATTAGCATTTCACTTCTAATATCAATTGGAGGAGGTTTTCTCAGCTTTTACATCATCTTCAGCCATCTCCATCTAGTTCTTGAGTTGCAACTACCACTCAGTCTTAGGACTGCAACTCTGGCATTTTTTCCATTTTGTATATTTCAGGAAATCCTTCCAGGATTGCCTTGAAATTGAGTTTGGGAGTCTTGATATTCACTCCCAACATTGTATGAGCTATATCATTGCATATCCATGTATTGAAATTCTCCAGCATCATTTATTCCTAATAAAACTGTGCTGTCATAGCCTTGGGCAATATTTGTGTAGCAGTGTTCTTCATATTTTATGTACATGCTTTCTTAAGGCTTGTTGTGTCTACTTGAGTGATAATTTCCTCAAGAATTTGTATACATTTTCTGCTATGAGATTAATATGATGGCTATATGTTCTTCTCACATTTTTATGATTTGATTTGCACTGCTATTTCCAGTTTTGTGTTCATGTATTGTTGCATACCCATTTTGGGATATTACAATCACATTTAGCAACAACGCTTATGAAGAAATTTGGAATCAAAAATCGAGTGAAATCCCCATATCACCCTCAGGTGAATGGTTAGGTACAGAGAAAAAACAAGGTATTGGAAAATATTCTTACAAATAATGTGGCGAAGCATGGTCGTAATTGGGCTGAAAAGCTCCCTGGAGAAATTGAGCATATAGGACTACATGGAGGAATACAACGGGGTTCTCATCATATGAGCTTGTGTATGGGAAATCCCCTCTGTTTCGGATTGAATTCGAGGTCAAAATACTCAGGAAAAATATTAAAGTAGGCCTTAATCTTACTGCAACCTAGAAACATCGATTGGAGCAGCTCAACGAGTAGTTTTACAAAACACTACCACCATCCAACAACAAAAAACTAAGTGGCATGATAAACTTATCAAGAAAAATGTGTTTCAAAAAGGAGATTGGGCATTACTCTACAATTCCTGATTCAAGGATTTTAAAGGAAAGCTCTGCTCAAGGTGGATGGGCCCATATGAGTTCAACACAATGTTTGACAATGGACCTGTTAAACTCATAAGAATAGACAATGAAAATTGTTAACACTGGAAAATCATACGGGAAAAAGAGATTAAAAATTTCAAGAAGAAGGTATTGTTATGAAACCAGGTCCAAAAATAGAAGAAAAGAGAGATCAACGCCTTATAAATAATCCATTTCGAGGGGGAAACCTCCTTTACATTACATAAATGAACAATTCTTGGATGATACCAATGAAAAAACCTCCTTCTATATATCGGAGTCCATGGGGTCACAATATAATCCTAGCTGACCTAACAATAATAATGTAAGGGCACAATAATAACAATATTGGGGTTACAGGGGTACATCAATAACAATAAGAGGGCTACACTAACAACAATAAGGGACTACACTAGTAATATAGGGACCTAACATGCCCCTCTCCTTCAAAAAAGTGTTGTCCTCAACGCTTGAGTAGCTCTGGGTGCTCATGTATAAAATTATCATCCTTCCATGTAGAATCTTCAGTGGTTAAGTTCTTCCATTTGATGAGATACTCTGAAATTGATTGATTTCGTAGTTGTCGAGTTCTTGTTTCCGTGACTGCTTCAGGTTCCAATATGATTTTTCCTTCCTCATCATGTTTTGGCAATATTGTTTAAACTAGAAATTTTTCACCTATAACCTTCTTTAAGCATGAAA
Organism: Pinus albicaulis; assembly: GCA_034641835.2. Lineage (NCBI taxonomy): Eukaryota > Viridiplantae > Streptophyta > Pinopsida > Pinales > Pinaceae > Pinus > Pinus albicaulis. Next base: position 660,403,733 of record CM076571.1, read on the forward strand.
CATGGAAACCTGGATGCACCCGCGAAGAAGCAGGAAGCTCCAATTTGTATGCCATAGTACCACTCTTTTTCAACAGCTTTTAAGGACCATAATACTTTGGAGATAATTTATTATCCTTCTTAGCTTTCTTGATGGACATTGTTTTGTATGGTTTTAGCCGTAAAAATACCCAGTCTCCTACATCAAAACTTCTCTCGTTGCAATGTTGATCTACCTGTTGTTTCATTCGATTTTGTGCCATATTTAGCTTATCCTTTAAGAGTTGGAGAACTTCTTTTTGATGTTCGATGTGATCTTCCACTGCTTGAACCTTAGAATTTTCTCTTAAAGATGATCTGATGGACAGTGGATGATATCCATAAAGTGCAATAAATGGGGTCATTTTTGCTGCAATATGGAAGGAAGTGTTATACCACCATTCAGCGAGAGGTAACTACTTGACCCATTGTGTTTTTTAATCAGATACAAAACAACAAAGATATCCTTCCAAACATTTATTCACTATCTCAGTTTGACCATCAAATTGAGTATGATAAAATGAGATATGAGCTAGTTGAGTACCCAAACAAGAAAATAATTTCGTGCAAAAATTTCGAGTAAAAATGGGATCTCTATCACTTACAATAATCTTTTGGTTTCCATGTAGCTTTTGAATTGTTTACATAAATGTAGCAACAAATGTACTTGCTTTAAATGGATGAGACAATGCAAAAAAGTGTGCATACTTGGTAAGTCTATCAACTACCACCATGATGACACTCTTTCCTTCGAAATTAGGTAAACCTGTAATAAAATCCATTGAAATCTCCTCCCAACGTTGACTTGGAATGGATAAAGGTTGTATAAGACCCGAGGTCTTAATTGTCTCAACTTTATTTTGTTTGAAAACCAAACATTCTGCCACAAAATTTTGAATATCATATTTAAGGCCATCCCAAAAAAATTATTTCTTCACCCTATGGTAAGTTTTTTTGAAATCCTCAGTGTCCTCCTAAAGGAGAAGTGTGCAATTCCAAAATAATATTTTGTTTTAGTTGGGAATTCTTTCAAATATATAAGTGATCTTTGTACCATAAGGAATCATTTTTCCAACTAAATGTATCAGATGTACTAGGATCTTTCTGCAAATTTTGAATGAGTTTCCACACTTCTTCATCCTTCCTCCATTCATCCCTTTCTTTGGTTATCTAATCTGGTTGGATAATAGAAATGGCACAAAGCAATGCTTCCACCTCTTCATTCTTTCTTGACAGTGCATCTGCAACAACATTTATCTTCCCTTTTTTGTAGATGATTTCAAATTCATAACCCAACATCTTTGTGACCCATTTTTTCTGCTCTTCTGAAGATAGTCTTTGTTCCAAAAAGTGTTTAAGACTATCATGATTAGTTATTACCTTGAAGTGTCTTCCCATTAGGTAAGGTCGCCATTTCTTTAGTGCATGTAGTATTGCTAACATTTCCTTCTCATAAATAGCTTTCTGTATATACTTTCCTTTGATTGGATGACTTTTGAAAATTAATGGGTCTTCCTTCTTGCATTAAAATGGCACCAATTCCATTTCTTGAGGCATCACATTCCACAATATTTTTTTTTTTGAATTCTGGAGTAGCTAAGACCGGTGCTATACATATTTCCTTTTTAAGATGTTCAAAGGCCGTAGTTGCTTCAGGAGTCCATGAAAATGCATATTTCTTCAATAATGTTGTTAAAGGTGCTATTATTCTCCCACAATTCTTAATAAAATTGCGATAATACCCTGTTAACTCGAGAAATCCTCACAACTTCTTTATGGTTTTGGCTACTTACCACTCCTTAATGGCTTTAATTTTGTTAAGGTCTACCTTAACACCCTCGTGAGATACAATATGACCCAAATATTCCACCTCTTGTACTCCAAAGAAACATTTGGATGTTTTTTCATATAATTATTTCTCCTCCAATAGTTTGAGCACCCTGTCAACATGTTGAACATGATCCTTCCAAAAGCTATTGTAGATTAGTATATCATCAAAAAATATTAGCACAATTTTTCTAAGGAAGGGTTTGAAAATGGAATTCATCAATCCTTGAAATTTAGAAGGTGCATTGGTAAGGCCAAAAGGCATGACCAAAAATTCATAATGACCCTCATGAGTTCGAAATGCTGTTTTCAGAATGTCTTCAGTCTTCATTCTAATTTGATGATATCCTGAATGAAGATCCAACTTGGTAAAATAAATTTCTCCATGTAATTCATCCAATTATTCATCAATCACAGGATTGGGAAATTTATCTTTAATAGTAAGCTTATTGAGCTCCCTATAATTTGGACACATGTGCCATGATCCATCCTTCTTGTGCACCAATACTACTGGAGCAGAGAAAGAAATTTGACTAGGTTGAATTATACTAGCCTCTAACATTTCTGCAATCATATGTTCAATTTCACTCTTTTGGACATAAGGATATCTATAAGGCCTGATGTTTGGAGGAACACTTCCTGGAATAAAATGAATAACGTGGTCATGATTACGAATACGTGGGAGTCCTTTGGGAGTTTCAAACACATTGGAATGATTGTCCAATACTTTTTGGAGATATGGAGAAATATATGATTTTGATGTTGGAACTTCTAGTGAGCATAATTGTGCAATTACGCCTCTTTGTTCCTTCTTCAAAATATTTTTCATGACATTAGAGCTTATTATATTTACCGACTTCACTGCGATACCCTATAATTCAACTTCCTTTCCTTTCGAAAAAAAAATTCAAGAAAATTTCTTGAAAATTAAAAGATACCATCCCCAAAGATTGTAACCATTGTACTCCTAGTACAACATCAACACCTCCCATTGGAATGGAAGGCATTGGACTATTCAATAGATATTCCCCCATGTTTAGCTTGACATTATGGCTTTTTCCAGAGCAATTTATAGTTCCTCCATTTGCAACCATCACTTGACATTCTGGTGTTGAGTATAGGAAACAATTCAATTCCTTGGCTACCTTACAATGAATAAAATTATGGGTACTACCCGAATAAATCAACACTATTACCTTTTTCTTCTTGATATGTCCTTCTATCTTCAGAGTTTGAGGAGTGGTAATTCCTACCAATGCATTACATGATATGGTTATACTCATTTCTTCTTCTTCTAGGGTTGGTTCCTGGTGTACATCCTTTTCTTTTGAAGTTTCTTGCTCATTTTCTTCCTCCTCTTCACAATCTATGTAAAATAATTTCTTCTCAACACACTTATGACCTTTAGTGTTTTTTCTATAACAACTGTAGCAAAGCCCTTTTGCTCTTTTTTCTTCCAACTGTTGTGGTGTCAACCTTGTATGTTGTGGAATTCTATGAGTAGCAACACTTCCATCTTTATAGATGTGAGTGGTAGGCTTCCTTGTTGCCATAATTTTACATTCAATTTTTCTTGCCAACCTAAATGGATTCTCCAATGAATCAGGTTCCCAAACATGAACCTCATGTTCAATTTTATCCTTTAAAGTCCCTATGAAGACATCAATCCTGTGTTCCTATGGAATATCAGTTACCCTTGTATTCAATTTTTCGAATTCCTCAATGTGTTCCACCACTAAACCATTTTGTTTGAGATTTATCAATTGGCTAAAAAAGGTGTTGTTCTTTGTATCCTCATAATGTGCTATCATTTCCTCCATAAAAATTGACCAAGTGACAATTTTTTTATGAGAGAAAAGCCATCGATACCATACAAATGTATTTTTTTCTAAATATAAATTTTCAATGCGTACCTTTTGTGTGTTTTTCACACTATTGAGATTAAAATATTCCTCCATATGTAGTATCCATGTTATCAGATCCTTGCCATCAAAATTCCTCATATCGATCTTTGGAATATGGTGGGTCTTCCATCCAACATTATAGTTTATGAAATCATGATTAAAATTTATTTTGTTCTCATCATGAGTTTCCTCTACTATATTTTCACTATTAAGAAACATTTCTTGTATCAACTTTGTCAAACCTTCCATGTCTTCTTTTAGATATTTCTTCATGTTTTCCATTTTTTCATCAATATTAGCTTCCATGTCATCCATCTTAGCTTCCATGCCAACTTCCATGCCATCCATGCCATTATTTAAACCATTCACACCTTTCTTCAAACCATCGATCTTAGCTTCCATGCCTTTCTTCAAAACTTCCATTTCATTTTTTTTTCTCTTTGCGAAAGTGAAATTTGGCGCACTTGCTCTTGTAATTTTGATATGTCATGTTGCATTTCTTCATCTTCATGAGTCATAGTAGAGCCTTATGAAGGCTTAATGGGTCTTGAATTATTTTTAGGGTGTATTTTAGAACCCAATACTAATATCTATTCTACAATATGCCCTTGGAATCAATTCAAACTGATTCTTCAAACAAGACTTATGCAATTCGAGAAAACAATACACACCTTTTTCTTGCTTTTGAGGAGCTTGACATTGAAACTGAATTATCTCGGTGATTTAGGATCTTTAATATCTGAAATTTGGTCCTGTAGTAGCCCTATGAATATTTTTTCGAAAGCCACGAGTCTAAAAAAATTTGGATTCTTCAAGGTAAAGTTATGCCCAATCTCCCACAATGACCTAATTATGAACAAGTTTAGTAGAGAAAAATTGTACGGTGTGCTATGTGTCACTATTTCCTCCTTTGGCTCTACAATTGATATATAGGAAATTAAAGTCCGTGTAATTGTGGCCACTTTTTACAGAATTCCAATTCGATGCTCAGAGAGAGAGTTATGATGATTTTCCCAAGGTCACCTCTTTGAGATGAAATTCGGGAGCCAGAAAAAACTCTAACTTTTATAGATCATATCTCTGAAAATATTGCGAACCAAGATCTGGAATTTTTACACGATGTTCCTCAGGATTTCAGTTTCGCTTTGTATAATTTTTAGCTTGCGATCCTTCGTAGAAAAAACTTTTTAGCGAAAATTCCATGATGACCTATTTAGGTGAAATTCAGGAGCCTGAACAAAACCCTAACTTCCACAGATCATATCTCCGAAAATAATGAGAACCAAGATATGAAATTGTTACACGATGCTCCTCAGGATTTCAAATTCTCTTTGTTAAAAATTCAACTTCTGAACCTTCGTAGAAACAAATTTATAGTGAAAATACCACAATGACCTGTTTGGAGCAGTGAAATCATAGAATCCAAAGCTCTGATACCAAATGTTATGAAACCAGCTCCAAAAATAGAAGAAAAGAGAGATCAACGCATTAGAAATAAGCCACTTCGAGGGGGAAACCTCCTTTACATTACATAAATGAACAATTCTTGGATGATACAAATGACAAAACCTTCTTCTATATATAGGAGTCCATGGGGTCACAATATAATCCTAGCCGACCTAACAATAATAATGTAAGGGCACAAAAATAACAATATTTGGGTTACAGGGGTACAACAATAACAATAAGGGGGCTACACTAACAACAATAAGGGACTACACTAGTAATATAGGGACCTAACAAGTACAGATAAAGGTTTCGGGAGAAGGAATACATTAGGAAGAGCCAAAAAGAATTTAATTTTTCCTAAGGTCAAAGGAAAAATTTATGGACAACGCGCAGGCAATAAGGACTTTTGGCACATAGTGCTGCTATTTATTCGATAGTCGTGCATAACACGGCTATCCCTTCAATAGTTTTTCGGTCTTGGGGATGATGGAATGCCACCATCTGGGATCACTTGCCACACTTGGTTAAAAATATCCTCACTCAACCCAACCAATTACAGTCGTCTTTGAGCTACCTTGAGGCTTTAATGTAGGGTTAAGTCAGGGTTTTTAGTGATGAAGCATCGCATGAAATCCAACATAGACTGAAATCAATAGATGTGGGGACAATGTCGCACGTGGTATTTTCTTGGAAAATCTGACACGTATGTCATCTGTGCTAAACTAAGTTTCTTTGGAAAACTTGCGGAGTTTTATACCAATGGTTGAATGCCCTTAACTCGGATCACTGTGTGATTAAGTGACCAGAATCGTCACATAGTTCACAAACTGGGACATGTGGTATGGCCTCTGTTTATCATCTTTGGGCCATTTGGGTGACTGTCTATGAGTAAGATGTAGGTGCATATTGTACGTACAATATGGTTTTGGGTTCATCCTTGCTCATTTGCATGGATGGAAATGACGGGTTCTCCTAATAATATTGTTCTAGGGCTTGTAAGGCATCCCTATATCGTGGTATCTCTAGCCAGTGATGGGTATAATTCCCATAATGGTCGCATATGGCACACGCATGATTGGTGTGTAATGATTTCCCTTGGTTGTTCGTGCCATGTTCCTTTTTATGGGAATTCAAGGCTGTGACATTTCTTTTGGTGTGTAGAAGGGGTTTCAATTCTTCTAACTTCAAGAAAATATTAGTAGGATGAACTATGACATTTCACAATGCACATGGTTTTAATTCCCTAGTTAACATGGGAGTTTTGACTTTTTTTATTCTTCTTGGTCATGTCAGTTGGCGCTACTATAGGTGTTTCTTTAACTGTTATGATCTCTTGAGGGGCAATAGGGACTATTCCTGTAGAGGTTATGCCTGTACTTTCCAGCATGGTTAAAGGTACTAAATACCACACAGGTATTGAAAAACCATATTCAGGAATGTCATAGTTTCCATGACTTGTTTTGATATAAAGCTAGGTGGAGGATACAAAAATGGGGTTTGCGAAATGGCATACGGTAGGAATGTCATGCCAATGGCTTCAATATTTGTACTGATGTTTTCTATGTATGGGCTAGTTTTGGTGTTTTATGAGAGCATCATGCACACCAGTGCCCACGTGCTTTCAGGGACTCCCTCTTGAATAATATGGGGATCTCCTAAGAATTACCCTAGGATGGATGATGGTTTGAATTTGTTTGGGCCGAATTATTTATACTTTTTGAGCAGTTTTGTGGTTGTGTCTACGTATAGTAGCATGACATCGAGAGTAGTCATGGGTTTCTTGTCGTAATATGTGAGATGGTTGACGGTGATGATCCAATCGTCATGGGGAAACATAATTACCCTAAAGACAGAGGATGCGATTGCAGTCATGGCGTACATATAACTCCGCCCCAGGAGTATATTGTAGTCTAGTTGTGTGTCTAAGACCTCAATGTCTATAAGGACTGTCTTGCCAGCCATGTTTACTGGGGCATTTTGATATAGAATCACGGGGGTTGATGAGAAACCATCGTTAAATATAAGCATGATATCAGATGGTTTTAATTCAAGTGATCCTAACTTTTTCCAAACTAATTTGGACGTGATACATGTGGATACTCCTTCATAGAAGATGAATCAGTGTATGGTGATGTTCTGAATTGTAACCGAAGATGAATCTGTGTATGGTGATGTTCTGAACTGAAACTGATATTTTGAAAGTGACCAGAGAAGGAAGCCTTGGGCTTACCTTGTCTAGGTCGAAAACCATTAGGCGTGAATCAGAAGGATCGATTGCACCTAATGAAAAAAAAAAGCTTTATGTTATCTTGGGAATGATTGCAAAAATTCCTAATCTAAACCTGATATTTTACTTTTTCTGTGCTAATTTCAAGTTCAAAATTATAATTTATTTTCTTCTTGTTTTCTTATGGTGCCTTAGTTTCCTTGGTGCAGGTGAGTGTCAAAACAGGAAATTGTCTTGTGTTTTATGTTGAAGTTAATGAAATATAAAAAACATAAGTAAGAAATGAAAAACATCATAAACATGTACAAAAAATCATAAACAGAGCCATCAACACAAGTTTTTGATGAAGGAGTTCACCCCTCCTGGGCTACATCTCCTTTGTCCATCTCCATAGCTTGGGCCTCTTGTATTAGCTCAAATTTGGAAAAAGTGTTGTCTACATTAATCAATTTGGGCCTGAAACTTGTTCTATTGTCTTCAGAACATACAAATTATCTAAAAATGACTGTCCAATTACTGAAAACTGACTCTAGCTGGTCCAGACTTAACCTGCTTCCCTGGTGGCTTTGGGCTACATTAAACGTCCCTGTAGAAAAATCACATATAGAAGTCCTTTTCAGCCTCTGAAACCTATGCCATTTTCTCTGGAATGAAAAAATAATCTAAAATTGACTATTCATTTTCCCAACTTGGTCGAATATTTCCTCCATTATGGAAAAATCAAATTTCCCTAGTTTCCCTCCACTAAAACTTGAAGTTCTACCAATTAGCATGGCTAAAATTAGAAATATGTTGAAATTAGGGGCATCTCCAGATATTCCACCAAATTAATCTCAACTTAACTAGTTGTTTAATTAATATGAATCGCAGCTAATATGCACTAATTGCGCTTAGTGTCTTAACTCCGACGCTTGGTCATGTGATGAGGTTCCATAGTGGAGGGGTTGGCCGCGGGGTTGCCCCTCCGTGCTCCGCCAGTCCCACGCATAAGGGTTTAAATACAATTTTTTGACATTGAATTTCAAATATCTCGTCATGGCTTAACTGCAAGAAATATTTTAGATTCCTTTTTGGTGAATTTCAAATATCTCGTCGTGAATTTCAAATATCCTATTGGTTCTCATAAAGTTTATTTTAGTTGTAGATTTTTCTTAGGAGGCCCATTTTAGACCTCTAAAATGGGCCTCGTAAGAAAAATCTACAACTAAAATCAACTTTATGAGAACCAATAGGATTCAAGATGATGATGTCAACCATGGGGGATGATTCACCATTTTTGGAGTGAAAAAGTAAAAAGATTCAAAAATAATAAAATAATAAAACTACTTTTTCAACTCATATTTTCAACTTATCTCTCTAAGGTTTTACTCACATTTCGAGCTGGAGTACTCGTTGGATGAAAATTTTAATTCCTCATCCAAAGAGTACCCATGTTGCATATTTTTAATGGACCCTGCTACACGAAAAATGAGAAATACATGAAAATACATGATTGGAATCACGTTTTTCATGTATTTCTCATTTTTCGTGTAGAAAAGTCCATCAAAAGTATGAAACATGGGTATTTATTAGATGGGGAATTAAATTTTGCATCCAATGAGTATTCCTACTCAAAATTTGAGTAAAACCTTAGGGAGATAAGTTCAAAATACGAGTTGAAAAAGTAGTTTTTTCTTTTTTCCCTCTAAAATTTGATGATGCAATCAAATCTTATTTTATTATTTCCACTACTATTTTATAATTTGCTTAGGAGGCCCATGTTAGACCTCAAAATTCCCCTAATGAACCTGTCACAATTCTGCAATTTTTTTAGTTGTTTGAGAAAATGGACAATAGGCCATAACTTACTCATACGAACTAGGATTTTGATGAAATGAGTTGCGAATCCTGGTGATGAGCTCTACGTTGTTGTCCTGGTTTCAAGAAATTCTGCAAACTTTTATTTTTGAGCTAAATATTGAGCACCTGATCACTTCCAAAGCTAACATAGCAGCTGGCGATTGAGTTAAATCATACACTATGCTATAACTATGAGCGGCTTTAGAGTGATTTCCTACACGCCTGTTTGGTCCCTTGACCATTTTTGGAAGTGGCTCAATAGGTACTTTGGATATAGTTAATGGTGCAGTAGGTGTACTCGTACTTGTACTTGATGGGTTGGTGTCTCGAGGTATATTGTAGTTCCTATTCCTTGTTTGGAAGAACAATTCTTCGCCATCCATGTAGATCTCATGACTGCCTCCTCCTATATCGTTTTTGGGTGGTTGTTGTTGTTGGGTGTTAACCAGTCCTTGGTGGGGGAAGGGTTCCTGCATTACAACACATTGTTGGGTAGGTCCCCCTTGTCCTCAGTCACCCTGAAGTTTTTTAAATTTGGGGATTTTGGGAAAATGGTGAGTGTAATGGCCATATTCACCGCATATGACACAAGAGTGATTTTTCCTTAGACTGGGTCTCTTGTTTTTACCTTGGGAGTTACTATTTGGCTTGTGGTTTTGATTTCGGTTGGGGTTGCCCCCAAACTGAGATTGCGTGGGGCATTTTTTATTACTGGCCCCCTATCCAGAGTCTCCCTTTTGCTTATTCCTAAGCTTCTTTTCTGTAGCATTTGGAGGATTATTGTTGTTCTCCTGGTCATAAGACTGTCGCTACCGAGCTGGGGATGGTTGCACTAGGTTCACCGGTGCATTTTTTTGCGTTGGTGGTGGATTTTGTGTGGGAAAAGGGTTATATAGGTTCCCTTTTCCATGATTGGTGTAAGATTGTTGGGGAGGCTCTCTTGTATCAACATTTCTAGCTGATAACTAGTTCCCTTTCCACGAAGAGTATGGGCCTCCCTATTGTTGATAGTGTTAGTCATCAGTATTTTTCACCTGTTGTTGATGACTAGATTCCTTAGCTGAGTTTTCTAGAAGCTAATCTCAATATGTCAATTTTTCATCTAGAAAACCCCCAAACAAATTTTTGTCTTCCTAGCCCTTCCTGTCAGCCTATGATAAGAGCAATCTACAGTTTTCAACTCATGTCTTATTTCAGAAAAATATCCCTGTCTATAGCTGTCTTAGCCTTCTTTCTCCGCTATCATTTTCCTCTTGTTTCTCATGAAACTCACTATCCAACATTTGACAAAGTGTCTCCTTCCTATCCCTGATCTTCTTATCAAAAACCATCTAATTATGCCTAAGAAAAAAATCAGAATCTATGAAAGTTGCCCCTAAGTAAGATAGTTGTGTTTAGTAGTCTTTTCCTTAGAAAAAATGTCCTAAGCCAAAAAGCCTTTGTCTAGTACCAACCAGCCATAGATTGCCTTCACGTTTTGCAAAAATAAGTCTTGATTCATCCATAGGTCGCACACCACTAAGAGGTCATTTTGTCTCAATTCAGAAGAAGTTCAACAAATATCCAAATCAGAAGAAGATAAGCATGTTCACTGACTAAAAAGAATATGCTTAGATCAGGAAAAAATCTCTATAAGACAGCAAAGGAGCTCTCCAATGTTCAAAGTCATATGTTTTACATCTCTGCAAGGGTGTAATTGAAAGATAAAAAATATGAAACTAATGTCAAAGGGACAAGTTCAAAGAGGTCTCTCATGATTGAAGAGATTTTCCATCAGTAAAGCAGATGCAGAGCTGCAATGAAAAGAGAGCAGGAGTACATGTTTAAAAGCCAAAGTTGCCTAAAGAACAGAGGTTATCCTTCAAAGTCACATGACTACAAATACTGATCAGCAGTGTTCCAGTATCTCCTCCAAGGCAATGTTGCATAAGTTTTCCAAAGGACATCATCATGTAGTGCATGAGAAGACAACTGCTTCTTATGTTGCCTTGAGCCTGGGATGTGAAGATCAGTCAAAGAGCTATTTCAAGGTACCCCTGAAAACACAGTCAAGGAAAATTTGGTTGAATGATGTCCAAACAACAAATACTATCCTTGTCCCAATCACTTGTTCAAAACCCTAAAACCTCACAGTGATATGGTGTGAAGCAGAGACATAAGGTTGAAAGAGATGAGGTGTCATGACTATGGTGGAACCTCCTTCGAAAGAGCAGATGGTTAGAAGTGCAGTGATAACCTCCTCCAATAAAGAGAATATGGTTAGCAGCAAAATAATAGAACCTCCTTCATTTAAAATCAGAGGGTTAGGGTGTTTTTACATAACTTCAGAAACTAGTGTGAGCCACCTCCTCAAAAGATGAACAATAGGTGCATTAGCAGAGTTTCAAATTATGTTTAAGAAAGTTTTCTATTGGAAAGGCAAGGTTGAAATCAGTGGGAAGCAAATGAAATTTTATAGGTTGAAGTCCTGTGTTACATCATCAGCAAAGAAGTGACATTATGGGGTTGAAAAGCCTCCATTTCTTTTGTTTATAAAGGCCTCTCTCAAAGTGTAAATTGAGGGTGGAATGTTTAACTAGAAGGCTATGACTTGAGGTTACAGTTCACATAGACCATCTTATCCAAAAGATAAGGCAGACATATAAGAAAAAAAACCTTGGTCAGTGAAAATAATATTTTTTTAATTCCAAATCAGAGGATTAATTCAAGTCTTCAGTTTGAAGTGGCCATCTTCGAAAGGGTAAAGAAGTGATAAACATGTTTCACTTTCAGTCAAAGAAACATCTCTTTCGCTTCACAAAAATAGAGGTTAAGGAGCACCCAGGTAGTTTGTCAAACATAGGCCTCCTTCAAAAATAAGTAGAGGTCCCACCATGTTTTGATGATATTCAAAATGACAAGTGGAAAAGGTCAAAACATAGCCTAAATTCCTCCTTCAAAATAAGCAAAAAGATGATACAAGCCATGAGTCGTGCGCAGGGCCAGTTTTGTTTCAAAATGAGTTTCTAACCAAACAAAGATGAAATTGACAAATGTGAGAGAGGTTTTTGTCCATTATAGTTTCAAGAAGAAAAACGTCCTTTTTTTTCTACACAAGTATCAGAGCTTGTGAGAAACGTAAAAAATACAGGTGTCACGGGAGAATTTGTGCACCAGGATTCACCATTTTTTACCAGTGTTGGGACAGTCAATTTTTTAACACCCAAATTTACACCAAATGAAAAATATCAAGCATATTTAGAAATTATACTTCCATTTCTTTCCAAAGATCCATCTCGAGCCCAATTCTGACACCGGGAAGGCATCCAAAAGTAGCCTGCAAATAGCACTATGTATTTCTGCACCAGCATTCACCATTTTTGACCAGTATTGGGACAGTAAATTTTTGAACAATAAAAAGGATGCCAAATGAAAAAAATCAAGAATATTTGTAAATTATACTTCCATATATTTCTAACGAGCCATCTTGGGCCCAATTCTGACACCGGGAAGGCTTCCAAAACTGGCTGCAAAAGCGGGCAGCGCACATGTAGCTTTTTACAGTGCATTTTTCTAAGCAGCGCGACACACCTGTGTTTTTGCGCGGTGCGCCTGTGTAGCATCAAGAGCTACTTCTTCAGATAATTCAAAAGGCAGAGGGCACATTATTAAGATAGATTAACTTTCATTTATTGAAGGCCTCTTTCATCGTGAAGTTAAGGTCCTAACCATGATTTCTAAATAAGCATAAGTGACCACAGTTGCAGGGATTCTCTTCAGGACAAATACAAGGTCTGAACACAGTCAAGAGAAACTGTTAAAAAAAAGTGCCTAATAGTAACAATGGCCATCCTTCACAAAAGCAAAGGATCAGCTCTCCAAAATATTTGCAATATGGTTCATCTTATTCAAAGGGTAAAGCAGACATATAGGAAACCAAGTCTTGGTCAATACAAGGAATTTGTTTTTTTTTAAGATATTCTAAAAATAGAGGCTGCATTAGTGGTTTTAAGGGGATAATATCCTTGGTAAAAATCACAGGATCAAATCATGGTTGGTAGGCCACCTTCATCATACTATCATAAGACCATTGCAATCCATTAAAATACCTTTTTTCCAATGGATAAAACAGAGAACACTTTTCATAATCAAGTTACATGTTTCTTGTTTGGGTTTGCAAAGTGACATAACACTGAGGAAGGCGGGTATCATAGGTGATGTTTTAATGAAGAAAAAAGGGACTGTTTGTAAGGAGATAATGCAACAGTTACAAGTGGAAAGGGCTCATTGACAGTTTTAAAGAGTTTTGAAAAGAACACAGTTTAATCTTCCAACTTATCATATTTGATAAATCACAGAGGAACAATAATTAAGGGAGAAAGCACAATTACTGTTGAACACTGACATTTTTATTTAACAACAGAGAAAAAGTGATAAAGCAGTAAAGACTTGTTGGCAGTTTTTAAGGAGATTTGCTGTTTTGAGTTTATAAAAGGGTAGTCACAAATTTTATAGGGAAAGCCAAGCATTGTGTTTTAAAAGGGGAAAAGAAACTGATCTTCATCAAACCAATTATCTGCTGGCCTAGGAAAGAAGGATAACAATGATTTCTAAAGGAGAAACCCGGTTGGTTTTCAAGAGTACCCTCTTTACTTAGAAATAAAAGAAGTAATAAGTTAAGTGAGGAAGGGTTTGTTATCAGTGTCAAAAAGGCCCTTATGTTGGTTAAAGAATAAAATTTAGCTTTGGCAAAGAGACTCATCATTCCAGGTCAAAAGCTTGTACCAAATAAAACAGAGAATCACTATTTGAAAGACTAAGTGCCTTGTGAAAGTTTAAATTTGGTTTTTCAAATACATAAAAGATCATACAAGTTTTGTCTTAAAAAGTGCTTACTAAGTGATAGGGAGACTACTTTGTTTAGAAAAACAGTGATCATTAAAGAGGGACAATTTGCTCAAAGGGAAAGCATAGTGTTTTCAAGAGTGTACACTTTTCTTAGAGAGAAAGGAAGATAGTGACTAGAGGATAAAGAGTTTTTTCAGTTGAAATAAGTCATTTAAAACATTGATTTCAAGGGGTGCCATGTTATCATGACCATAGAAAAACAGACTTTGTGAAAGGTCTTTCAAATCAGTTTGAAGAGTGTTTTGAATGATTTCGGGGCACCATGATGGAAGAACCAAAGACAAGACAGTGATATCAAAAGGGCAGTGTTTGAGGGGAATAATATTTGTGTAAAAAAAAAAAGAGATTTGTCTCCAAAAACCACAAGCAGATCTTGGCAAAGGCCTCCTAGCTCAAACACAATACTGAAGAGGTGACTTTGTTTTCATACAACAAAATACTTGTTTGCTAAAATCAAAGAAGAATAGTGATTTGCAAAGAGGAAAAGGTGTGTTGGTTGAAGAATTATTTCAGTGATCACTTAATTAGTTTATCTTGGTAAGTCAAAGAAGAGAAATCTAAGCAAACTAGTGATGATGAGGAACAAGGAAAATGGTCCAAACATGACAGTCATGAAGAAAGCAGTGACAAGGATAAACAAGACAGCCCTCAAGCAAGCAATGATGAGGGCAAGAAAACACAAAACATAGAGCATGAAGGGCATTCTCCAAAGTATTTGCTAGCTGCCTCTCCAAGGCAAGGGGCCATAACTTCTTCGCCAAAGCTAAAATTCCAAACAACAAGGAAGAAAACCAAGAAAAACTCAAAATTGCCCAAAGAGGGCGCCCGATGAGAAAAAGTGGAAAAGATACCTCTAGGCTTGGAATTTTTTCCCAAGCTTCTACACATGTTTCTAAAAACCCTTAAGGGGGTTGCTCACCAAAATTGAGCAAATTTTGACATGTTCTTGTTTTTTGACATTTTTGGGCCTAATTGCATAAAATCATGGGCGCCGCCATTTTTGTTTGGACCATCCTCAGCTGTCGAGAGTGGCATAATTGGATGCATTAAATTCTGGGGCATCTACTCAGAAAATTTCAGATCAATTGAAGATTTTTTGGTCCCCCAAAGAGGCAAAAAACACTCACTTTTTCGACACTCTGCATCACATATCAGCAAGGGCTAATTTCTGGGTTTTTCCACTCAGGTCAGTTTTTCACAGACTTCCATTGATCATTTTGGGGAAAATAAAGTATTTTCAGAAACTCGACATCTAGGGCTTTCCAACGAGACATTATGGGCCTCGTTTCAACATCGGGAGGTGCTTCAAAAGTTGCCCACAAGACAGGGAATTTTCTGCTGCTATATTTCTGAAGCATTTTGGTGAAAAATGCAGTTTTTTGAAGTGACTTTTCCAAATGTGCGTTTAGCCTTTTTTAGCCATTTTTAGTTGGGAAAAGTCAATTTAATTTCCTTTTTTAGAATTTTAAAGATATTTTTATAGATATTTTGTGCCTTGGGCTTTGAAAATCCTCAAGGACAAAATCAGATATTTTTGATGGGCCAATGAGCTTGCTAGTTGCACTAGGAGGTTTTCCCTCATCTTGGCCTATATATTCCAAGAGACTTCATTGTAAATGAGGCTGAACTTGATGATATAGAGCAATATATGGTTATACAAGCTTGGAAGAAATACTTTGTCTCATGTGCATTGGATAGTTTCTTGAATGTTTTGGATGGTGAAAGAGGACTGTTGTAGGATTCCTTGACTTGGTATAATGGTATAGTGTTCCTTCTCTGTTATGTTTCCTTAGTTATCATACATATTTTCATGTTCTCTTGCTTGTTGTAGGACAGTAAAGAATAGATTTGAGAGATGCCCATGGAGGCACCTCATATTTCCTGATTCATTACAGCTTCTATGTTTGTCTTCTTTCTTAGTTATGTCAACTGAATTCTTAAATGCTCTTTGATACCCTAAGAACTTGTTCTCAGTTTCATTAATGTTTATTATGTATGCTAATTAGTATGATTCACAGTACGCCCTGTTTACTCCTTAGTTAACCAAAACCCCGTTACTGAAACCTTTCTCTAAATGTTTGATTGTCCTAGTTGAACCAAAGAGGTCTTGTATCGATCTTTCCCTTTGCCTATACTCTGCAATCTTAGTTCAAAGTGCCCGATAGCTCAAAATATGATGTCTAGGAGTTCCCTCTTCATAGCTTGAGTTATTTTTTTTGTCTTGTTTGTTTTTCCCCAAATTCTGAGGGCGATTTTCCTAAAGTTAGAGAGTCCTATCCCTCTATGTATCGTCTGAATGTTTATTTTATGCATCTATCAGTTTGAAGTTACATTTATCATGATTAATGGTTACCCCTACCACATGGATTTTTGTTGTAAAACTATTTATGTTTAAAAGTA
This sequence comes from Pinus albicaulis, assembly GCA_034641835.2. Classification (NCBI taxonomy): domain Eukaryota; kingdom Viridiplantae; phylum Streptophyta; class Pinopsida; order Pinales; family Pinaceae; genus Pinus; species Pinus albicaulis. The sequence continues at coordinate 660,420,283 of CM076571.1, forward strand.
TTTGTCCTTCACAAAACCTAGTGTCCATCCCATTTCACTCCACCTAAAGATCCATTTTACCTTGACCAAATCGGCCCTTCAATATACCTTGTCCACCATTTGAGGCTTTCTCGACCTTTTCGACCCCATAGCCCAGTTGATCTATCAATATTTTATTCTATTTAAAACTTTGATCAGTTCCTCCCTCAAAAACCCTAAAAAAAAACTAAAAACACACTTAACAACTAGCCTAAAAACAAATACATAAGAAGCAAATAAATATACATTCCTTGAAAAAATAGAGAGAGCCCTCTCTGAGTCCAGGAAGGATAGGTCCTTGGGCTCCAAAGTTGGTTTGATGTTACCCTGTCACTTGGCTTTCCAATCTGCCAAATCACAGGATCCTAACATAATGGCGATCACGGTGGGACGTATTGAGTACGTAACAGTCTAGCAAACTCTTGTAGACTCTTTAGTCCTTCAAAATTAAACTCAGACAAACATCCTATAGTATCATTTAGATTAAACTCTTTTTGTGTCACCATCTTAGCAAAGTGATGAATCATGTTTAGAACACTCTTACAAACTAGGCTGCATATAAAAACTCAGAAAACCCCAAAACATCCTTAGATTGGTTTTTGTCAGTATTGGTGGTGGACCATACACATATACCCTCAAAACAACTAAAAATCCACCTGGCGACTCCACTAGCCTCCAGTAGGCCTTACTACTTTACTAAATTCTAGAATACTATCCGATTGATCCACCCCACCGCTCACTAACATAATGGTGATCATGGTGGGACTCTGAGTAATAAAAAAACTTAGACTTCCATAAACCTTCAGAAACCTTTAAGAATACTATCTTATGGACTTATCCCACCGCTCACTAACATAATCGCGATCACGGTGGGACCTTCTGAGTTAGTGACAAACTAAGTATACCTTAGAACTTCAGAATCCCTCAACCTAGAAGTATTATCCAAGAGTAGAATCTAGTTGTCTCACCATCCTAGCAAAATGATGACCCAGCTATATGACACTCTTACAAACCTTAGGGTTACATAAAAATTCAGAAAACCCCAAAAACATCCCTAGATTGGTTTTTCCCAGTTATTGGTGGTGGACCATAAGTACATATCTATAAAAACAACAAAACATCCACCTTGCGACTCCACTAGCCTCTAGTATGCCTATTACTCCACTAGTCGTTATAAACTCTCATGGAATGCATTGAGCAATCCCAATCATGCTGATGGTGGACAAAAATGTTCAAATCCTCCACCTGGCGACTCCACAACCCTCATTAGACCAAAAGACTCCACTGGTGGAGAACTTCAGACTGGTTGAAAAGACACAGTGATCCTTTCTAATTAACAAAGATGGATCCAAGGAGATATGCTCCGATGAGTAGAAAACATATCCCTGGATTCCCACACAAAATGACTAAGGACACAAATTGGATAGAAAACCTACCTATCTTTCGAGATGAAAATTTTGATGACCCCTTGTTACACCTCATAAATCTTCATATACATATATACTTAGCAGTTATTCGGGAAACCCTTGATCAAGTTAACTCTCACATAAATCAAGAAAAGATGGATCCAAGTGATAACATAGTGGAAAAGTTGTAAAAATTGGTATATTATTTCAGCAAACTGGAGCATCTACTTGACAGGAAAAGAGAGAGACACAAAGTTAAGGTTAACATTGCTTATTCAAACCAACCTACACTCTTCCCTCAGGAAAAACATACTCAACCATTACAAACCAAGAGTAAAAAACAAAATATGCCTAATGAGAAAGTTGCAAATAAGAACATAGAGGAATACTCTAAAGAATCCATTAGCCATCTTGAAATCATAGAATCTGAAATGGAAGACAAATTAAAACCTAGAGGATCTTTCCCTTTATGCTTTGAGTCATTTGAGTTCATACGAGCAAATTGGACTCCTAAGAATCTATCAGAGGAAACTCATGAATCCCATGCTTATTATCCCGAACATCAAGAAGAGTTAATTGAGGATGAATTCTAATCTGAAATGAAGGAAAAATCAAAACCTGTAGGATCTCTACCTTTATGCTTTGAGTCATTTGAGTTCATACGAGCAAATTGGCCTCCTAAGAATCTATCAGAGGAAACTCATGAATTCCATTCTAACTATCCCGAACATCACGAAGAGTTGTTTGAAGATGAAAACAATCAAGAAATGAAAGAGAACCCATAGGATTTATCTAGAGGCACAAGTAATGATTCATCATCTCTCATAGGTGAGGCCCAAAAAGAGACTCATTCTCTAAATCAGCTTTCCCAAGAGAAAGAAGATTATTGTAGTTATATCCAAAGAGAAATGAAAATGCCTCCCTTTTTGACTAAAGAAGAGATATATAAACTCATAAACATACAGTCAGCCTCTAATATTGCATACCATAAGTCAAAAAATAGATTTTTAAATCAATCCGAAGAGAAACAAGCTGACAGTCCAATATATATGGTTGGTGACATTACTTATATTAATGATTCTACAAGGTTTGATCAATATATTGATGATTATGATATCCAAGCAGAAGCGAGCCTTGCAGAGCCGTCAACAGTTGATTTATGGGATGAAGTTAACTATCATCAGATTGAAAACATCAAGCAGCCAAAACAGATCACCTATGACATTGATAAGGGAAGCCTTGAAAGTTCAAAAGTAAGTGAAGGATCTCTAACCCTTTGTTCCACTTCATATCAGCCCATCAGCAATAACTTTCACATAATTGAAGATCAACAATTTTTTAGCTTTAGTGATGAGGTTGAGGAGGATGATGAAATTCTTGAGCAAATTGTCAATGAGAAGCCTTCTCCTAAAATGGTTGAAAAAATATTTTTGGATATGGAATCCTCCTTAACTCCAGATTTGAAGCCACCAAGTTCCATTAAGTTACAAATTGCAGATGAAGAAATAGAGGTTGATAAACACATGAGAGTTGTCACACTATCCTTTCAAGAGGATTTACTGCCAAAGTGTATCCCTGTTCATCAAAATGATGACCTTCACACAATTTTTAGACCGCCTAATCAAAACACATCAGCTTGGAAATAAGACTACACTACAATATATGATGAGTCTAACAGTTCAAGTGATCATGAGCAAGGGGAAGAGTTTCTTTCCCAAGAGAGTCCCAAATATAGCCAAGTGGAAGAAAGAGTAGTCCTGAATGAAGCCTATATATCAAATCCTCTAGATCAGTTATTATTCCAAGATCCATTTGTTGTTTTCCTTGAGAAATCTGAAGGAGTAGTGGTTTCTACCATGAACAGTTTGTTGCAAGGTGTGAGGAAAAACTTAAGCTCTACGGTCCGAAAACAAGTGAGGTGGAAATGGCCTTTCGATTTCTTCAACATCATCAAAGAGCTGAACCAAGATCAACCATGCAATCATCTACTTGACTGGTTATATTGGAAAGAAGAGTTCACCAAATAAATGTCTTTCATATATAAGTTAGAGTAAAATAGATAGGCATGAAAAATAAGCTCAGCCCCATGAGCATATTTCTTTCAGTTTATTTTGAGAAAAACATAAAACACAATAACAACAAGAAAAGTAGAAAAAGAGGGCAGTTTCAAAAATAGCAGAAAAGCCCCATGTTCAAAAAATAGTCATTCTGAAAGCGCGCAAGTATAAATGCCACTACTAGTGCTCAAAAGATGTCTTGTTCAGTTATCTAGCCTAATCATAACTGAACATGTTTTAAATTGATTGCTGAAAAGTTAGTGAAAGAAGGGATAGTCAAATTGTGTAAAGCTTGACTTGTCAAAAGAAAGTAGATTAGGAAAAGATACTGGTTCTACATGCCTAAAACAGAACCAAAGAGGAAAGAAGGGATGAAAAACAAACTATGTATCCTAGCCTTGATTTTTTCTAAATCTTATTTTCATGCAAAATAATGTTTGTGTGTAGCTTGTATTTTATGCCACAAATACATGACAAATCAGACTGTCTAATCCTGATTTGGTCATTTTTCAATTTCATGTTTTAGTTTAGTGAATCAAATCCTGTCAAACAGCTTAATATTGACAGTCGATCTAGCATAGGTAGAGAAACAAAGGAGTTCATCAGTTTAATATGAACTCCCGACGGATATAAGTGTATAATTAGATAGTGTCTTTTTCAAAAATATCATGTCAAAGGGTTGCTAATCCAAATGCACCTAAAAAAATAAAAAATGTTAGGAAATATAGCTGGGTAGGTAGAGATGACTTTGATGCTAATCATGCTGTCAATTTTCAGAAATAGCATCAAAAAAGAAAGAAATTTGCGCCAATGGATAAGGCACTGGTCTTCACAAGCCAGAGACCTGCAATTTTGGACACCTCCTAAAAAGGAGCTGCCCTCCCCAAATGGAGCCACTGTTAGTCATCAGTATTTTTCACCTGTTGTTGATGACTAGATTCCTTAGTTGAGTTTTCTAGAAACTAATCTCAATATGTCAATTTTTCATCTAGAAAACCCCCAAACAAATTTTTGTCTTCCTAGCCCTTCCTGTCAGCCTATGATAAGAGCAATCTTCAGTTTTCAACTCATGTCTTGTTTCAGCAAAATATCCTTGTCTATAGTTGTCTTAGCCTTCTTTCTCTGCTATCATTTTCCCCTTGTTTCTCATGAAACTCACTGTCCAACATTTGACAAAGTGTCTCCTTCCTATCCCTGATCTTCTTATAAAAAACCATCTGATTATGCCTAAGAAAACAATCAGAATCTATGAAAGTTGCCCCTAAGTTAGATAGTGGTGTTTAGGAGTCTTTTCCTTAGCAAAAATGTCCTAAGCCAAAAAGCCTCTGTTTAGTACCAATCAGCCATAGATTGTCTTCCCGTTCTGCAAAAATAAGTCTTGATTCATCCATAGGTCACATCGCACACCACTAAGAGGTCATTTTGTCTCAGTTAAGAAGAAGTTCAACGAAGATCCAAATCAGAAGAAGATAAGCATGTTCACTGTCTAAAAAGAATATGCTTAGATTAGGCAAAAATCTCCATAAGACACCAAAGGAGCTCTCCAAGGTTCAAAGTCATATGTTTTACATCTCTGCAGGGGTGTAATTGAAAGATAAATAGTATGCAAATAAGATCAAAGGGACAAGTTCAAATAGGTCTCTCATGATTGAAGATATTTTCTATCAGTAAAGCAGATGGAGAGATGCAATGAAAAGAGAGCAGGAGTACATGTTTAAAAGCCAAAGTTGCCTAAAGAACAGAGGTTATCCTTCAAAGTCACATGAATACAAATATTGATCAGCACTGTTCCAATATCTCCTCCAAAAGGCAGTGTTGCATAAGTTTTCCAAAGGACATCATCATGTAGTGCATGAGGAGACAGCTGCTTCTTATGTTGCCTTGAGCCTGGGATGTGAAGATCAATCAAAGAGTTATTTCAAGGTACCCCTGAAAACACAGTCAAGGAAAAGTTGGCTCAATGATGTCCAAACAACAAATACTATCCTTGTACCAATCACTTGTTCAAAACCCTAAAACCTCACAGTGATATGGTGCCAAGCAGAGACATAAGGTTGAAAGAGATGAGGTGTCATGACTATGGTGGAACCTCCTTCGAAAGAGCAGATGGTTAGAAGCGCAGTGATAACCTCCTCCAATAAAGAGCAGATGGTTAGCAACAAAATAATAGAACCTCCTTCATTTAAAATCAGAGGGTTAGGGTGTTTTTAAGTGACTTCAAAAACTAGTGTGAGCCACCTCCTCCAAAGATGAACAGTAGGTGCATTAGCAGAGTTTCAAATTATGTTTAAGAAAGTTTTCTATTGGAAATTCAAGGTTGAAATTAGTGGGAAGAAAATGAAAGTTTATAGGTTGAAGTCCTGTGTTACATCATCAGCAAAGCAGTGGCATTATGGGGTTTAAAAGCGTTTGTTTCTTCTGTTTATAAAGGCCTCTCTCAAAGTGTAAACTGAGGGTGGAATGTTTAACTAGAATGCTATCACTTGAGGTTACAGTTCACATAGACCATCTTATCCAAAAGATAAGGCAGACATATAAGAAAACAAACCTTGGTGAGTGCAAAGAATTTGTTTTTTATTCCAAATCAAAGGATTAATTCAAGTCTTCAGTTTGAAGTGGCCATCTTCGAAAGGGTAAAAAGGTGATAAACATGTTTCACTTTTAGTCAAAGAAACATCTATTTCACTTCACAAAAACAGAGGTTAAGGAGCGCCCAAGCAGTTTGTCAAAAATAGGCCTCCTTCACAAATAAGTAGAGGGCCCACCATTGTTTGATGATATTCAAAATGACAAGTGGAAAAGGTCAAAACATAGCCTAAATTCCTCCTTCAAAATAAGCAAAAAGACGATACAAGCCATGAGTCACGCCCAGGGCCAGTTTTGTTTCAAAATGTGTTTCTGACCAAAAATAGATGAAATTGAAAAATTTAGGAGATTTTTTTGTCCATTATAGGTTCAAGAAGAAAAACCTCCTTCAGTTTATACACAAGTATCATGGCTTGTGAGAAATGTAAAAAATACAGGTGTCATGGGAGAATTTCTGCACCAGGATTCACCATTTTTTACCAGTGTTGGGAAAGTCATTTTTTGAACAAAAAAATGGACACAAAATTAAAAAAACAAGGATATTTGGAAAGTATGCTTCCATATCTTTCCAACGAGCCATCTCAGGCCCAATTTCGACACCGGGAAGGCATCCAAAAGTAGCCTGCAAACAACACTATGTATTTCTGCACCAGCATTCACCATTTTTGACCAGTGTTGGGACAAACAATTTTTTAACAACAAAATGGACACCAAATGAAAAAAAATCAAGCATATTTGGAAATTATACCTCCATATATTTCCAACGAGCCATCTTGGGTCCAATTCCGACCCCAGGAAGGCATCCAAAAGTGGCCTGCAAACAACACTATGCATTTCTGCACCAGGATTCACCATTTTTGACCAGTATTGGGAAAGTCACTTTTTGAACAACCAAATGGACACCAAATGAAAAAAATCAAGCATATTTGGAAATTATACTTCCATATATTTCCAATGAGCCATCTCGGGCCCATTTCTGACTCCGGGAAGGCTTCCAAAACTAGCTGCAAAAGCACGTGGCGCGCCTGTAGGTTTTTACAATGCATTTTCCTAAGCAGCGCAGCGCGCTTGTGCAACATCAAGAGCTAATTATTTAGATAATTAAAAAGGCAGAGGGCACATTATTAAGATAGATTAAATTTCATTTATTTAAGGCCTATTTAATCATGAAGTTAAGGTCCTAACCATGATTTCTAAATAAGCATAAGTGACCACAGTTGCAGGGATTCTCTTCAGGACAAATACAAGTTCTGCACACAGTCAAGAGAAACCGTTAAAAAAAAGTGCCTAACAGTAACAGTGGTCATCCTTCACAAAAGCAAAGGATCAGCTCTCCAAAAGATTTACTATATGGTTCATCTTATTCAAAGGGTAAAGCATACATATAGGAAACCAAGTCTTGGTCAATACAAAGAATTTGTTTTTTTAAGATATTCTAAAAACAGAGGCTGCATTAGTTGTTTTAAAGGGATAATATCCTTGGTAAAAATCAGAGGATCAAATCATGGTTGGTAGGCCACCTTCATAATACTAGCAGAAGACCATTGCAATCCATCCAAATACCTTTTTTCCAATGGATAAAATAGAGAACACTTTTCATAATCAAGTTACATGTTTCTTGTTTGGGTTTGCAAAGTGACATAAAACTGAGGAAGGCGGGTATCACAGGTGATGTTTTAATAAAGAACAAAGGGACTATTTGTAAGGAGATAATTCAACAGTGACAAGTGGAAAGGGCCCATTGACAGTTTTAAAGAGGTTTGAAAAGAACACAGTTTAATCTTCCAACTTATCATATTTTCTAAATCACAGAGGAACAGTAATTAAGGGAGAAAGCACAGTTACTCTTGAACACTGGCATATTTATTTAACCACAGAGAAATAATGATAAAGCAGTAAAGACTTGTTGGCAGTTTTTAAGGAGATTTTTTGTTTTGAGTTTATAAAAGGGTAGTCACAAATTTTACAGGGAAAGCCAAGCATTGTGTGCTAAAAGGGGAAAATAAACTGATCTTCATTAAACCAATTATCTGCTGGCCCAGGAAAGAAGGATAACAATGATTTCTAAAGGAGAAACCTAGTTGGTTTTCAAGAGTGCCCTCTTTACTTAGAAACAAAATAAGCAGTAAGTTAAGGGAGGAAGGGTTTGTTATCAGTGTCAAAAAGGCCCTTATGTTGGATAAAGAAAAAATTTTAGCTTTGGCAGAGAAACTCATCATTCCAGGTCAAGAGCTTGTACCACATAAAACAGAGAAACACTATTTGAAAGACTAAGTGCCTTGTGAAAGTTTAAATTTGGTTTTTCAAATACATACAAGATCATACAGGGTTTGTCTTAAAAAGTTCTTACTAAGTGACATGGAGACTACTTTGTTTTGAGAAATAATGATCATTAAAGAGGGACAATTTGTTCAAAGGGAAAGCACAATGTTTTCAAGAATGTACTCTTTGCTTAGAGAGAAAGGAAGATAGTGACTAGAGGATAAAGAGTTTTTTCAGTTGAAATAAGTCATTTAAAACATTGATTTCAGGGGGCGCCATGTTATCATAACCACAAAAAAATAGACTTTGTAAAAGGTCTTTCAAATCAGTTTGAAGAGATATCCTAACAATGATTTCAGGGCACCATGTTTACTAAACCAAAGACAAGACAGTGATATCAAAAGGGCAGTGTTTGAGGGGAATAATATTTGTGTCAAAAACAAAAGAGATTTGTCTCCAAAAACCACAAGCAGATCTTGGCAAAGGCCTCCTAGCTCAAACACAATACTGAAGAGGTGACTTTGTTTTCATTCAAAAAAATACTTGTTTGCTAAAATCAAAGAAGAACAATGATTTGCAAAGAGGAAAAGGTGTGTTGGTTGAAGACTTATTTCAGTGATCACTTAATCAGTTTATCTTGGTAAGTCAAAGAAGAGAAATCTAAGCAAACTAGTGATGATGAGGAACAAGGAAAAGGGTCCAAACATGACAGTCATGAAGAAAGCAGTGACAAGGATAAACAAGATAGCCCTCAAGCAAGCAATGATGAGGGCAAGAAAACACAAAACATAGAGCATGAAGGGCATTCTCCAAAGTATGTGCTAGCTGCCTCTCCAAGGCAAGGGGCCATAACTTCTTCGCCAAAGCTAAAATGCCAAACAACAAGGAAGAAAACCAAGAAAAACTCAAAATTGCCCAAAGAGGGCGCCCGGTGAGAAAAAGTGGAAAATACACCTCTAGGCTTGGAATTTTGGCCCGAGCTTCTACACATGTTTCTAAAAACCCTTAAGGGGTTTTCTCACCAAAATTGAGCAAATTTTGACATGTTCTTGTTTTTTGACATTTTTGGGCCTAATTGCATAAAATCATGGGCGCCTCCATTTCTGTTTGGAGCATCCTCATCTGTTGAGAGTGGCATCATTGGATGCACTAAATTCAGGGGAATCTACTCAGAAAATTTCAGATCAATTGAAGATGTTTTGGTCCCCTAAAGAGGCAAAAAACACTCACTTTTTTGACACTCTGCCTCACATATCAGCAAGGGCTAATTTCTGGGGTTTTCCACTCAAGTCAGTTTTTCACAGACTTTTAGTGATCAGCTTGGGGAAAACCAATTATATTCAGAAACTATACATCCAAGGCTTTCCAACGAGCCATCACGAGCCTCATTTTGACATCGGGAGGTCCTTCAAAAGTTTCCCACAAGACAGGGAATTTTCTGCTGCTATATTTCTAAAGCATTTTGGTGAAAAATGCAGTTTTTTGAAGTGGCTTTTCCAAATGTGCGTTTAGCCTTTTTTGGCCATTGTCAGTTGGGAAAAGTCAATTTAATTTCCTTTTTTATCATTTTTAAGATATTTTTATAGATATTTTGTGCCTTGGGCTTTGCAAAGCCTCAAGGACAAAATCATATATTTGTATTAGGCCAATGGGCTTACTAGTTGCTCTAGGAGGTTTTCCTTCTCTTTGGCCTATTTATTCCAAGAGATTTCATTGTAAATGAGGCTGAAATTGATGATATAGAGAAATATATGGTTATACAAGCTTGGAAGAAATACTTTGTCTCATGCATTGGATAGTTTCTTGAATGTTTTGGATGGTGAAAGAGGACTGCTGTAGGATTCTTTGACTTGGTAAATTGGTATAGTGTTCCTTCTTTGTTATGTTTCCTTAGTTATCATACATATTTTCATGTTCTCTTGCTTGCTGTAGGACAGTAAAGAATATATTTGAGACATGCCCATGGAGGCACCTCAAATTTCCTGATTCATTATGGCTTCTATGTTTGTCTTCTTTCTTAGTTATGTCAAATGAATTCTTAAATGCTCTTTGATACCCTAAGAACTTGTTCTCAGTTGCATTAATGGTTATTATGTATGCTAATTAGTATGATTCACGGTACACCCTGTTTACTCCTTAGTTAACCAAAACCCCATTACTGAAACCTTTCTCTGAATGTTTGATTGTCCTAGTTGAACCAAAGAGGTCTTGTATCGATCTTGCCCTTTTCCTATACTCTGCAATCTTAGTTCAAAGAGTCTGATAGCTCAAAATATGATGTCTAGGAGTTCCCTCTTTGTAGCTTAAGTTATTTGTTTGTCTTGTTTGTTTTTCCCAAAAGTTTGATGGCTATTTTCCTAAAGTTAGAGTCCTATCCCTCTATGTATCGTTTGAATGTTTATTTGATGCATATATCAGTTTGAAGTTAAATTTATCGTGATTAATCGTTAGCCCTACCACATGGATGGCTGCTGTAAAACTATTTATGTTTAGAAGTCTTTGTCCTTCACAAAACCTAGTGTCCATCCCATTTCACTCCACCTAAAGATCCATTTTACCTTGACCAAATCGGCCCTTCAATATACATTGTCCACCATTTGAGGCTTTCTTGACCTTTTCAACCCCATAGCCTAGTTGATCTATCAATCTTTTATTCTATTTAAAACTTTCATTAGTTCCTCCCTCAAAAACCCTAAAACAAACTAAAAACACACTTAACAACTAGCTTAAAAACAAATACATAAGAAGCAAACAAATATACATCCGTTGCACAAATAGAGAGAGCCATTTCTGAGTCCAGGAAGGCTAGGTCCTTGGGCTCCAAAGTTGGTTTGATGTTACCCTGTCACTTGGCTTGCCAATCTGCCAAATCACGGGACCCTAACAGGATTATTCCAACTGTATTCTGTTTTCTTTGTTAAGATCAAAGCCACAATGGTGTCCTCGATTGCAATGTAATCAGTAGTTTCAATAGGGGAATTTTGAGGTATAAAATGGGCCTCCTAAGGAAACTGTAAAATAATAGTGGAAATAATAAAATAAGATTTGATTACATCATCAAATTTTGGTGGGAAAAAAGAAAAAACTACGTTTTCAACTCATATTTTCAACATATCTCCAGAATTTTTTACTCAAATTTTGAGCGGGAGTACTCATTGGATGCAACATTTAATTCCTCATCCAAGGAGTACCCACGTTGCATACTTTCGAAGGATCCTGCTACATGAAAAATGAGAAATACATGAAAAACGTGATTGCAATCACTTTTTTTTCATGTATTTCTCATTTTTCGTGTAGTGGGGTCCATCAAAAGTATGCAACAAGGGTAATCCTTGGATGAGGAATTAAATTTTGCATCCAACGAGTACTCCCACTCGAAATTTGAGTAAAAAATTTGGGAGATAAGTTGAAAATACAAGTTGAAAAAGTAGTTTTATTATTTTATTATTTTTTAATATTTTTACCCTGTTACTTAAAAATGGTGAATCATCCCCCATGGTTGACATGATCATCATGAATCATATTGGTTCTTATAAAATTTATTTTGTTTGTACATTTTTCTTAGGAGGCCCATTTTAGACCTCAAAATTCCCCTAATGAACAGTTTAGGTAATTTAGGAGTTTCAAGAAGCTCGAGTAGTTACAAAATTCTTTTGTTTGTATTTAAGCAAGGGAGAAAGAGCGAAGAAAAAGAGGTTATGAGTTCTGGACCTCTTGGGGATTACATTTTGTACTTCTTTTTATGATTGATAAATGAAAGTAGCTGCAAGTTTCTTGCAACTATTGATGGTGATTTGTATTTCTTGTGTCATTTTGTGTCCCTTCCTCTCTGAATGAAGTGAAGTAATGTAGCATTTGGTCTCTTAATTACATATGTGTAAGAGTTAAATAACCTTAATTTGCACTCCTTCACTCCAAATTTTCTCTCTTCACCAATTCTCTCTGAAACTTTAAAGTGGTAGATTTTGCTCCTCATCATATCATTTTGAGTTTCCCCTCTCTTCACAAACTCCTGGTGAAAATTTAAAGTAAAATATTTTTTGTTTACAACATATTATTTCGAAGTTTCCTCTCTCTCCGTGAATTTCCTCTAAAACTTTAAAGTGGTATATTTTTCTCCTTAGCATATCATTTTGAGTTTCCCCTGCAGTTCTTCTTTCCATTCAGATATCAGCAGTGAATGGCATTATGAAATATTTTATTATTCCAGATCATTAAGGGTTTTAGAAAACTAGTTCCCAGAGGGATAGAATAAAGACCTCATGATAAAATCATTTCTGTGACACACTTTTAAAATGTTCTTAAGCATTGATTCTTTTCGCAACTGAGGGATTTTCTCTTAAGATACAACAGGACCTCTTCTCGTGGTTGAGGGATCTGTAAAGGGGCACCAGGTGTCGAACTATACTCTATGGAAACTTTGGTTTGAGGCTCAGTTGCAGAGGAAGCAGGTGGCTTTCCATATTGGCGCGACCAAGTTTGAAGGTTGACATTAGCGGTATTAACCACTTCAGAATTCATTGTGAGAATTTGGTAATCAGAGGTACCAGTTTGAGAGGTTTGAAGGGAGACCTTACCTTGAGGGGGTTGGGCAACCACATATCCTTTCTGAGGGAAAGGATTAGTAAAAACAACCAGTTGAATAGGGGCATTATTTGGAGGAATCGAAAAAATGTATTTTTGTCCTCTAGATGTTGCTTGCGCTTCCCACAACTTGTTAGACATCAGTAATTTTTTCCCTTTTTGATGACTAAATGATTATCCCAAGATTTCTAGAAACAAGGTTCATAAACATTGTGAGTTCTAGAAATCTCATTGCCTTCATTATCCTCAAGACAATTTTTCATTATTTCATCATTCCATAATGTCTAGCTTTGCTTACCAGTCCCAGAAAACTCATTAGAGGATTATGTCACTCTTTCTGTCTATATGTATTCACCTTTGGCCCAAATCCTTTGTTTTGTTTCGCCTAAACCCCCCCCCCCCCACTGCTACCTAAGCCCACCAATCAAACAACTTTGTTGTGTCTCCCAAATTACTCCCAAACACTGATGGTCTCAAACGATCTTTGTAAACTCTTTAGATAAATCAAGTACATTGGATTTTGGATCTTAAATACATTATTTTATCATAAAATCTATCTTACACTTGATGATCCCAAATTATAGGTCTCAGTCCAAAAGCCAAGTCCAAGAAATCCTCCACTAGGTCACCTAGGGTTTCACAAAGTCATAGGGTGGATTTGGTGTCCCAACAACTCTGTTTTCCTGCATGAAGAAACTGCATTCCAAGAAGAAAAGGACAGGTGATCTTGTCCAAACTGGTCAAAAAGGTCATTAAAGGAAGGTTTTTTTAGCCTTAAGCACAAATCTTGCAAGGGGACAACTTCCCTTTGCTCACATCTCTGCAAGAGGATCAAATAGCCATCAGACTAGCAATTGGTAAGGTAAAAGGGAAAACCGTCACAAGAAGACCATAAACAACAAAGAAGAAGGCAACAAGGCCTATGTTTTGGAGAATCAAGGTTTGTGATTGTTTTGACCAAACAAGTAAATCAGTCCGAGAACTACAGAAACAAGGGTCACCTCAACTCCATCAGTGCACTATTGAAGGTCTTTAGAAATAATTAATGAGTTTGAGAAGTTTTTGAGAACTTAGAAGACAACACTATTTACTTTCTCTAAGAAGCCCTAAAACCTAGGAGTTTGAGAAGGATGAAAAAAAATTCAAATGATGATAAAGAGCCTCCTTCATAACAATAGATGGCTTCAAAGGGTTTCAAACTGCCCTCTAGGGTTTGGAAAAGAGGCACTAATTCCACCTCATCAAAGGGTAAAATTAGAGGTCTTAAAGGGATCAAAGAAGTCAGACATAAACATCCTTACTCCACTAAACCAAAGGAAGAAAGATGATAAAGAGTATCAACAAAAGAGCCAGAAATACCAGTGCAAGGTTTTGACCTCTCAGAAGAACAGTCAGAGGCATTTTCAAATGATCAAAAGGGAAAGCATGAGGTAAAAATGCCTAAAAGAGTTAATTGTGATAAACATGGTTTCACTATTGAAGAAGAAAGATGTTAAACTCCAAAAGACAGTGATCAAAAGAAGAATTTGTGTAGGCACTTGCAAGAACAGAAGTGGCCCATGGAAAGACACAAAAACAGTTTAATTTGCTCACCTTCCCAACCAGAGATACATCACTGTCAACTTGGTCAAAGAAACAAACATATAGCTGGCCTAAGAGTAGTAAAGCCTCCAAAATGGTTTTCTTATCAAGAGCATATTCTGCAAGAGATAGATTAACCCTGAGTGACAATTCTGCAGGACTGTCACAAAAGGTTACCTATCGGAAGATTTGTAAGGAAAAACAAACCTAAATGTATCTCATAATGATGGCACACATGAAAAATAAAGGAGTTATTTGAAATCACCTGCTATATTTTTCACATTAAGAATTTTTTTCACTGCTTCACAGTGAGACACATGACAGAGTGTCAGCCAAAGATAAAATTCCAAAAATGATCACATGTATGCTGTTTACAAGGGTTAAAGATCATGAAAAGATTCATATTTACAAATGAGGGTAAAAATCACAATTTGAGCTGGTTGAAGGGTTTGTGAGTGAAAAGGAGAACATGAAGATGCTCCAGCAAAGAAAAAAACCATTTTTCTATGTCAAACTACCACCTACAGGACCAAAAAAGAGCCAAAAGACAGTGAAAAATTAAAGAGAAAACAAACTTTAGGAAAGTGGGTTTTGGCATGAAATCATTTTTTCAAAGAGGCTATAAAGGTCTCCTTGACCTCTTCCCCACCTCATTTGTCATTACAAAGGAAGAGAGAGTTGTTGAAAATATTTTTTAAAGGTTTATGTGCAAATTTGGTCGAAATTACCAAGCGCTACACATCGACGGAGGCACTACACGCCTGGTTGTCAGCGCTGCGCACAAAGAGGGCAACAACAGTGTTAATTAACACTGCGCTGCGCACCAGGAGGGCGCGCTACACACCTGTTTAGGCACTGCGCACAGGCTCCAAATGGGCTGACTGCCCACCATTTCACACTGGCGCTGCGCTCTAACGGGGCCCAACAGGCCCATTTACCGGCCTGACCCGACCCAGCGCTATGCACAGAGGGATTTTTGCCCGAATTTCTCAAAAATGGCCTAAATTCAATTTTCTTGCCTCCAAAGCTCCTGCATTAGTCAAAGCCAGGTTGGTGGTCCCTTTTTCCTTGATCTCCAAGTAATATTTTGCATTCATATACAAAAGAGAAATTCAAAAGACCTATGTGACCAAACCCTAATTTGCATGAAACTCAAATTTTGACCTTCTAGGGCAGGGTTTGCATTAGGGGAGTTGAAATTAGCCTAAAGATACTCAAATGCAAGCAAATCTCCTCCTAAAACTCTGAATTTTTCCTAGACCTACCTCATTTTTCCTTCATTTGCCAAAATTTACCCTCACCTCACTCATTTTCTCTCCCTAGACCTAAAGGCTCTCAACAAGTTAAAAATATTTTTTTCTTGACCAGTCACCATGTCTGAGGAAGAAAAAAATACCAGCAGTGATGAAGGCCAAAGGCCTATCAAGCCAAAACACAAGGGAGGAAGGGTTAATAGGTTTGAGCCTTTAGACACCATTAAAATCACTTCTTCTCCCATGATCCTTGCATGTTTTCAACATGTTGGATGCTATCAGTTTTGTGAGAGGGTTAAACAGCTCCAAAGCCACTCAGACTTGACTAGGTTGTTCATTCTCAGCCTACAAAACCACCAAATCAACCTAGCAGGAGTGAATTTTGAACTCTCATCTGAATCCATTGCTAAAGCCACAGGAATACTGGATGTTGGTGAGAGATGGTTCAAACAGAAGAAATTGGACTTGAGCTACTATGAGCCCTTCCTCAAACCTAGCTGTCAACAAGGCTCCAAGGCTATTTTCCCCTTCTCCACATGCTAGAGAGGTATGCCCTACTGATGAGGCAGACTATCAAGTACTTCACTCGTGAGGGGAGGTACTCCAGGGTTTATTCATATCACATAAGGCTTCTAATTCACTTCACCAGGGATAAATTTCTAAACCTACCATACTATCTCTACTGGAGCATTGAAAAAATGGCTTCAGTGGTCAAGAATTTGAGTTATTCCCACCAAATGCAGAGCCTTTTTCACCACTCCTTGGTTAAGATGATTGTTTTACACTAGCTGGAGTAGCAAGGAATCCCTTGGGAATTTTTTTATCTCACATGGTGTGTTTGAAAATCCCCAAGCCTTCATTCAACAAAATTTTCCTTCCACTTCACATCCACTTACCTCCACTCCTCCATCATCTCCACCTATGCCTTCTCCAAAAGGAAACTTACCTCCTATTTCTCCTCCTGATGCATCAAATTAAGGTGATAACAATGGCACTGATGGACAAACAGATGATAGTGAAAGGGAAGAAAATAGTGAGCCAGAAACAGAGTTAGATGAAGAAAAATAAGAGGAAAACAGTGCTGAAGAAGAGGATAATGGCAGTATCCATGAAGAAAAAATAAATAGTAGTGGAAATAAAGAAGACAGTGAGGCAGAGGCAGAGTCTAGTGAAGAAGAGCAGGAGGGTGATAATGAAAATGAGGAGAAAAATGAGGAAAACAGTGAGGCAAGTACAAAGCTTAATGAGGAAGAGGATGATGATAGCAGCACTAAGGAGCAAGAAGATGATGATATAGATGATGATGACAATGATGAGGAAGATGAACATGGAAGTCAAGAAGAGGAAGACAGTGATAAATTGGAGCAAGAAAGTGATAGAAATGAAACAAATGAGTCACTCCCAAGTGCAGAAGAAGGTGTTGATGAGGAACAATATGAAGACATAGAGGAAAATGAAGAAAATGATGAAGACGAAAATCAGCAAGAAGGTTTACATGACAGCCAAGAGGAAAATGTGCATGAACATGACAGTGAGCACAATAATAGTGCAAACAGTGATGAAATGAATGAAGATGATGATCCTGAAGAAACAGAGGGAGATATTGAGGAAATACAAGACCAAGAGCAAGCAAGTGATGAAGCTGAAACAAATTTTGAAGATGAAGGCATTGACCAAGGAAATAGCACTAATGAAACAGTCAGTGATAAGCAAGGGAATAGTCATGACAATCATGACAGTTGTCATGACTGTCATGACACAAATCAGTCTCTAAATGACCAAGAAAATCAAAGTGAATGTTGAGATTCAACAAGATGATGAGCTTAGTGAAAAGAGTCGTCTTCACTAAGTGGGCCTGCATGTTATTTTTGGTGAAAGTCTATTTTTAGACTATGTCTATTTTTAGACATGGTGATCATATTTCAGAAGTTGCAGGATGCTATTTGTGGATGGTTGGTCAATTTGGAAAAATGGATGAAATTCTATTTTTAGAATATTGGGCAAAGTCTATTTATAGACCGTCGATCTAAAAATAGAAGTGTCGATTATTATTAGCTCTTAATAATAATCTGACAATAAACAACAACTTATTCTCTTGGAGAACTTAGTGTCAGTGCACAGATTTGGAAAATCAGTGGGCTGAAGGAATTACGTAATTCCTAAGGTTTATTGGTGGTTCATGCATGGAGGACTCAGTTAGAACTGAAGTGACAAAGTTATGACAGAGTTGGAAGAGTAGTTCATGGAGTTGTATTCAGTTTAACTTAGTTAAAGTGAGTTAGATTCGGTTGAGCTAGTTGTATCTAGTCGAACTGAATGATAAAATAGTGAGAGTGGAGTGAATTAATTCACAAATAATAACTCATTAATCAACTGAACAATACAACAGTTAACTACAATACATATCAGTTCCAGTGGAGACCCAGTGGAGAGATAGGTGAAAGAGCAAGATGGACTATCTGTTGTGACTATAGTGATGCATTGATTTCACCACACACACATTGGAGTTGCTAATGAGTATTACGCAGTCAAGGAAAGGGTAATTCGAATTCATTCAAAGCTATTCTTCAGCAGGGATTGCGCAGTGGAGGCAGGCTAGCAGGTGGCAAGAAATCGGTGCATTGATTTGCAGATTTCTTCTGATTAGTGTGTGACGATTGATTGTACTGAGAGCTTGATGTACTAATATTTGTATGAGATTGTTACATGATCTCCATGATACATAATATATGATAGTTGGGGTTTTCAGCTTCAGCCTTTCCCGTTAAACAACTGTGTTATGTGTGATTGTTTTTATTGCTTCATGTGTTTGCAATTGAATGTTTAATTTCCGCAAAAGATTAATAGTGGAAGAATTCTGTATTTAGAAAGAAGATAAATATTGTTAGATCAGGAGAATCTGGATATATACATGCATCTTGTATATAATTTCTACATGGTATCGAAGCAGTGTTAATTCTTGAATATTGCAATTGTGAAGAATTGTTGAGTTTGTGCTGGTGGACAATTCGAATTTGCTTCAGAAAATTCTTGGTGCAGAAGTTGAGTATACATTGAAATGTCTTTAAATGGGTTGCGATTGGAGTATGCCCTTGATGGGAGCTCGAATTACATATCCTGGAAGGATAGGATGGAGGCGGTACTGGAGGATAATGGACTGAAGGAGTTCATCGATAGCGATGTTCCTAAGTCGGGATCTAGCGATGCTGCATTACTTGACGCATGGAAAAAGAAGATAGCAAAGACAAGAAGAATTCTGTTGGAAGGTGTGAAGGACCATATTATGTCCAGCCTTCACAGGAAAGCCACTCCATTCTTAATGTGGAAGGCTTTGACAGATTTGTTCCAAAGCAACAGCGACCAGAGGAAGTTGGCGCTGAAAGACAAGCTCAGAAAAATAAAAATGGAGAAGGGCGATAGTATTCCAAAATATTTCACGAAGTTTGTTCACTTTAGAGATGAACTGGGAAGTGTGGGGATTACTGATGATGATGAAGACTTGGTGAGCTTGGCTCTCCCTGGGCTTCTGAAGAGTTGGCATAGCTACGAAGACTCTGTCAATGGATGGGAGAAACTGCTGGGATGGGAGCGACTTTGGTCAGATCTTGTGCAAGAGGAGATAAGGTGGGGTACCAGGGACGGCTCTTCATCGAAGAATGAAGATGAAGAGAATTGCGCTTTGGCTGCCAAAGCAAGGAAAGGGAAGGTGAAGAAATTTCCTTCAAAATCCGATGCTAAAGGCAAGAAGTAGGATTTGTCCAAAGTGAAGTGTTTTCACTGTCACAAACATGGGCATTTCGCCACTAACTGCCCACAGAAGAAGAAGAACAAGAAGGTTGTTGGAGCTGCAGCTGGAGAGGCCTTAGCCTCACAATTTGAACTTGATTTATCTTTGATCGCATGCTTGGTTTCAAGCTATATGGGATCAGTGTGGTATCTTGATAGTGGTGCGTCTTTCCATATGACGGGAGACAAGGAGTTGTTTAGTGACTTGGAGGAGAGGGACCTCCAGATGCATATATAGATGGGCGACGACGGTCGATACAGTGCGACTGGAATTGGGACCATTACCTTTGAGAGGGAGTTTAGTAATCCATTCTTGTTGAAAGATGTTATGAATGTTCCAGGTCTGAAGAAGAACTTGGTCTCGATCATAATGTTGGAAGACAAAGGTTATGATGTTGTTTTTAGTGAGGGAAAAGCCTTCCTTCAACATAAAACAATGGGTCAAACCAAGAGGATAGGGATTTGAGTTAAGAATCTCTACAAGCTAGAGGTAGATGGCTTCGTTGCAATGGTGGGCAAAGCAGAAGATGTGGTGAGCTGGGATGAGGACGAATTATGGCACAGGAGATTGGGCCATCTTCACCATGGCGCTTTGAAGATTTTGCAGGAGATTTCTACTGGACTTCCCAAGGGTACTCTTGCACAGTCAGATTGGTGCAAGGGATGTACTATGGGTAAGTTTGTGAAGACCACCTTTCATGAGAAGGAGAACTGTGCTTCGGTGATCTTGGAGAGAATTCACACAGACGTGTGTGGAACTTTCTTGGTTGCTTCAACAACAAAACACAGGTATTATGTTATATTTTTCGGTGACTATTCTCATAGATGTTGGATCTTCTATTTTTGGCACAAGTCTATTTTTAGACTATGTCTATTTTTAGACATGGTGATCATATTTCAGAAGTTGCAGGAGTATATTTGTGGATGGTTGGTCAAGTTGGAAAAATAGATGAAATTCTATTTTTAGAATATTGGGCGAAGTCTATTTATAGATCGTCGATCTAAAAATAGAAGTGTCGATTATTATTAGCTCTTAATAATAATACGACAATAAACAACAACTTATTCTCTTGGAGCACTTAGTTTCAGTGCACAGATTTGGAAAATCAGTGGGCTGAAGGAATTACGCAATTCCTAGGGTTTACTGGTGGTTCATGCATGGAGGACTCAGTTAGAACTGAATTGGAAAAGTTATGATAGAGTTGGAAGAGTATTTCATGGAGTTGTATTCAGTTTAACTCAGTTAAAGTGAGTTAGACTCAGTTGAGCTAGTTGTATCTAGTATAACTGAGTGATACAGTAGTGAGAGTGGAGTGAATTAATTCACAAATAATAAATCATTAATCAATTGAACAATACAGCAGTTAACTGCAGTGCATGTCAGTTCCAGTGGAGACCCAGTGGAGAGATAGGTGAAAGGGCAAGATGGACTATGGTGAATGGTGATGTCTTCTTAACTTGCTAATGTTTTCTTATTCTCATTTTGTTTCATTCTTCTTGGCTGCTATAAATCATAAAAGTATAGGTTGAGACATGTTCTTTGAGGCACCTCAGTCCTCTTGTTGGTTATAGCTTTGATGTTTTCTCTTTTGGCCATCGTAAGGAATTATTGATTGCTCCTTAGGTCCACCAAAACTTGTTTTTGTTTCATGTATGGTTAGTATGCTAGCTTACAAGTATGATTCATGGTATGCCCTGCTTATTTGAAGTTTTCAAAACCCTATCTTGAAGCCTTTCTGTGGAATATTGATTGTTAGGTTAAGTTAAAGAGGTCTCGTTCGATCTTGCCCTTTGTCCATGCTTACTAAGTTGTTTTAGAGTTTCCAATAGCTTGATATATGCTATTTAGGATTTCCCTCTCCATAAATTTAGTTAATTGTATTTCTTTATGTGTTTTCCCAAAATCTGAAGGTGAATTTCTAAAGTTAGAAGCTCTTATGCTTTCTATGTCTCACTGGAATGTTTCTCTTGGATGTTTATCAGTTCAAAGTATTTTTCATTGAGCTTAATGTTTTTCCCTACCTCATGAATTGTAACTTTTAAACTATATATGTTTAAGACATCTTAGTTTATCACAAATTTGATGTTCACTACACCTCATACATCACCTTAAGGATCAATTAACCTTGCTAAATCGGCCCTGAAACACACTTTGTTTCATCATTTAGACACCCTTAACTTTCATTTGACTCCATATCCCAATGGCTTTGACAGAATCTCACTCCACCTATTCCACTTGACCATCTTACCCAACCAAAACAATCAAAAAACCCTACACTTAACAACTAGCCTAAAATCAAAACCCTAGAGAAAAAAGAACACATCCTTTGCACCCAATAGAGAGATCCCTTTCCGAGTCCAGGAAGGCTAGGTCCTAGGACTCCAAAGATTGGTTCCATGTTACCTTGTCATTTTGTCTGCCAATTTTCCAAATCATGAGACACTAACATTTTGGCGATCAAGGTGGGACCTTCTGAGTATGTTCATGCTTAAATATTCCTTAAAGGATTCAGAAACCCTTGACTGAGAGTATCTGGTGGTTTATCTGCCACACTAACATTCTGGTGATCACGGTGGGACCTTCTGAATCAGTGACAAACTAAGTAACCCTTAGGACTTCAAATACACTTATCAGATCATAGAGAACTCAAACTATCAGCCATAGAGTAGACTCTATCTGTTTCACCATTCTAGAAAAATAATGACTCAGTTATAGGACACTATTGAAAACCTTAGGACTACCTATAGGAACTTAGAAAACCCCAAAACACCCTTAGATTGGTTTTTTGTCAGTTATTGGTGGTGGACCATAAACATACACTCTTAAAAATAGCAAAAAATATCCACCCGGTGACTCCACTAGCCTCCAGTAGGCCTATTACTTCATTAGTACTCATTTGACTTCCTAGATTTGTTTCACACCAACCCTAAGAAGCTTATGAACCCATTCATATACTGTAATAAGTAACAGGCATTAAAATAGGTCAGCCTTCAGAAACATTACTAAAAATTTCAGCCTCTCTGAATTTTGAAATTTGAAATCTGGCTTTACATAGAATTAGTACTAGATCTCATCTGGACCCAAACCCTCCCAACATATTTGATGACCTAGAGAATATTTTGTGGCAAAATTCTAGATCTAGAAACTTAACCACTGTTAGGACCATCCGTAGAACAATCTTTGCACCTGAACATCTTACAGCTTTGCAAGATCCTCAGTTTGACTTCCACCATACTAGGAACCTCTTCAGAAACAGGTCTCAAATTGATATTGACCAAATTGACCTTGAACCCTTATATTTGCACCAGAGTTCTAGTAGAGAAGCTTCTCCTTCCACAACACTTGACTTTCAGCTTCTCCGTCACTTCAACTCTTTCCATACCAAGTCTACTCAAAATCAGTTTGTTGGTCCAAGTACTTCCACCACACCCATCCATACCACCACTGTGAAAATCACTTTGCTTCATCATACACCTCCTTTCATAAACCCACCTCTTGTAAATCCTCCATAAGCTCTCATCATGGAAGCTTGGTATGCACCTTTGGCCTTACCTCAACCCCTAGTACCTTTTCCAAATGACTATCAGTCTAAGATCCCTCAATTCACAGGGGTTGAATCCATCACTTCCCAACAACATGTAGATAGAATCAATGATGCTTTTCATTACATGGAGATAGAAGAAACCATTAAGATGAGAATGTTTTCACAAAGCCTAGGAGGAGAGGCCAAAAAATGGTTCAAAGCATTAACTCCTAATTCAATACATGATCTCCCCTCCCTTTACCAGAATTTCATAAACAAGTTGGAAATCAGGAAAAATCCCCTCCAAATCCTATCTGAATACAACAATATTAAAAGGAATGTAGGAGAAAGTGTGCAAGACTATTGCACCAGGTTTAACAGTGTGTATAATTCCCTCCCACCTCACATGAAACCCCCACAAGGCCTAGCACTAGTAAAATTCCCTGAGGGTTTTGACCCAGACATGACTTTCCAAATAAGAGAAAGGGACCCTGAAACCTTAGAAGAAATGAAAAAAGCAACTATTAGTGTAGAAGTAAACTTGATTGAAAAGAGATCCAGGCTGAAATCAGAAAGGAGAGTAACCTACAAGGATGAAATCATGCCCTCGACCTCCTCTTCTGATACCAAAATAGACAGCCTAATGAGGACCGTGGAGAGAAGGATAGAAAAGATAAATCTAAATGAAAGGGCACCTCCTAGGGACAATCAAAACAATTCCCAAAACCGAAATAGAACTCAAAACTTCAGAAGAGATAGTCCCCAAATCAAACAAAGGGAAAATGACCAACAAATCAGACCTCCTTTTCAACAAAATTGTGTAGATGAAGAAGGAGAAGTTGTAGAACCTGAAGAGAACAATGTAAACCTAATAAGCTCTGATAATGAAAATGAATATTTTCTCACGAAAGAAGAACAAGGTCTTTTTGCTTTTGATCAAACTCAAACAGATTGTGAAAACTCTGAAGATTACCAATTAGGATTGGAAAATGCCATTATGGAGGTCCATAGGCAATATGACCTCAGGCATAAAAGAAACCAAGAAGCCTCTAAGAAACACCCAATTGATACTGCTGCTAAGAAAAATCTAGAAAACAGTCATAAGGGAACATCAGACAATATAAATAGCATTGCTAAGAAAAATAACCCAAGCAAAGAAAAAATAAGCCAGCAAAGTGGTGACACAAGCTGCCTTAGAACCTCTACTAGTGGCCCTAAAAAATTTCTGTTATCTAAAACCCCTGATCAAAATCAGCAAATCAAACTTATCGAGAAGGCTGTGGTAGACAAAATTGATGCAAGTATGTCTAAGACCCAAGTCCCTTTCAGCTTTGAAGGGGAGATTGCTAAAATTAAGATAACCATGCCTTTGACTAAACTAGTAACCCAAGGATTGTATAAATCCCAAGTGCTGAAGGTCTTAAACTTAGGAAATGATACTGACACACTAAATTTAACTGAGGATGATCTTGAATTGTTATTTGGACCTAAGGTTGAAGGAAAATATCAAGAAGGAGTTGTCCCTCCTTTCTATATCAGTCTAAACATACATGAAAAAATATTACACAATACTATGCTGGACTCTGGAGCCTCACACAACCTCATGCCTAAAGTTGTGATGGAGAGCTTAGGCCTAGATATCACTAAACCTTACAAAGACTTGTACTCATTCGATTCAAGTAGAGTTAAGTGTTTGGGCCTAATCAAAGATCTTTGTGTCAATTTAGCATAGATTCCCGCTAAAGGTCTTGTCATGGACATAGTGGTGGCAGAAATTCCCCCTAAATATGGCATGCTTTTGTCCAAATCTTGGGGAGCCAAACTTCAGGGAAAAATTCAACTAGATATGTCCTATGCTACTATCCCTGTTTTCAACCAGACAAGAAAACTTTACTGAGAGTCACACATGAAGTATACATTGAGTAACTTGGATAGGCCAAACAACACCCATGTCTATTCTATTCATTCAAACTTGGATTCATTCATCTTGTATAATGAAAATGACAGTAATGAAAAAGTGAGTGAAAATGACAAAGATATAGTGGCACCAGAACAACCAAGCATACCCTCAACTGAAGAACATATCATCCCAACCTCTAGCAGCCCCGAACAAAAACAAAGTGGTGAAATAGAAACACTGTGGAACATGACCTTTGATGGATCTTGTGGCAAGGCTGGATCAGGGGCTGGTGTCTAGATACATAACACTAATGAGGGTCATTCTTACAAACTAGACTTTCAGTGCACTAATAACATTGCAGAGTATGAGGCTCTCCCCCTTGGCTTACACCTACTGAAAGACTTAGGAGCTAAGAAAAACTATGCTCAAGGAGATTCTGAACTAATCATTAAACAAATCAGAGTTGAGTATTCAGCTAAGAATCCAAGATTAAGAGAGTATATAAATACAGCTTTAGATCTCCTCAAAACCTTTGAGAAATATGAACTAGTTTACATTCCTAGAGCCCAAAATAGTCTTGCAAACGAGATTTCCTTTGCTGCTAGCAACTGTCAAATACCGCTTGCAAGTGAACAATACACTATCAAAGTCAAACACCGGCCTATAGTGCCCGATAAAATTGACTATTGGCAAGTGTTTGAGGGTGATGAACAAATTGATGATTTTTTTCAATCTAGGAATGAATTTACATTGACAAAACCAAGTCTAGGGCATAAGGAAGATGTTTCTACAAAAGAAAAGACCTTAGAAACAGAGTTGTCACCTTTTGTTGTTATAAACTTGCTTACACCTCCTCATGAGGCAGAAGTGTTTGAGGATCCTGACTGAAGGGACCTTGAGGTTTTAGAGTGCAATGATGATACCTTACCAAGAGGACTGACACCATTAGAAGAAATTTTTGACTTTAATGATGTAGCTAAGAAACCAAAAATGGAATCCACAGAAAATGATGTAGAGGAATGTAACATTGGCTGCCTAAAGGAACCAAAAATGATCAAACTCTCCAGAACTCTTCCTCCTCACATAAAACAAAGATATATTTAAATTTTCCAAGAATTTAGAGATGTCTTTGCATGGGGGTATGAGGATTTAAAATCATATGACACAAGCATTATAACATAAAATTCCTCTTAAAGAGAATCAGAAACCCTTCAAACAAAAATTGAGAAGAATCAACCCTGTTCTATTACCTTTAGTGTAGAAGGAAATCATAAAGATGTATGATGCTGGGATCATAGTTTCCCTTCGATACTCAGAATGGGTTTCAAACCTTGTATTAGTTAGGAAGAAGACCAGGGAGATTAGGCTCTGCATTGACTTTAGAAATCTGAATAGAGCCTCCTTAAAAGATAACTACCCCTTGCCTAAGATGTATCACATTCTTCAAAGGGTGGTTGGTTCTAAGAGGATCTCCCTACTTGATGGTTTTTATGGCTACAACCAAGTATTAGTGTTCCCGAGTGATCAGCACAAAACTGCTTTCACTACCCCTTGGGGTACATTCATGTATGTCAAAATTCCATTCGTATTGATGAATGCGTGGGCCACTTTCGAAAGGGCCATGGATATATATTTTTCCAAAGACATAGGCTACTTCATAGTCATTTACCTTGATGACATCACTGTTTACTCCAAGACAGATGAGGAACACTTAATTCACCTAAGGAAAGTTTTTGAAAAATGTAGGAAATATGGTCTTTCCTTGAATCCTAAAAAACCATTGTTTGGTCTCCAGGAAGGAAAACTCTTAGGTCACATAATCTCAGAATAAGGAATAAAAATAGACCCCAAAAGGATTGAAGGCATATTAAAAATCAACCATCCTAGGAACATTAAAGAATTACAGTCTTTCATCGGGAAGATAAACTTTTTAAGGAGGTTCATCCCCAATGTTGCCGAACTTTTGAGGAATATTACAAACATGCTTAAAAAGGAGATAGGGGTTAAATGGACCTTAGAAGCTAAACAATCCTTTGACCAAGTCAAATTAGCCCTCACTCAAACACCGGTTCTGATCAGTCCCGATTTTACCAAATAATTCTACATTTTCTCATTTGCCTCTGAACATGCCATTGCTGTAGTATTACAACAAAAGAATATGATGGGACAAGAACAACCCATACCATTCTTCAGAAAGGCTCTTAGAGATGCCCCTCTAAAATACAAAATCATGGAGAAACAAGCCTTTGCCTTGATCAAATCATTGAAACAATTTAGAGTTTATATCTTACATTCTCATGTCATTTATTTTGTTCCACACTCGGTTGTCAAGGACATTTTAAATCACGACCCTGTGTTGGAAATGTTGTCATTGATGGCAAAGGAGATGGCAAAGGAGGAGCACCTGAAACAGCAACAAGGCAAAGAGAGAAGCAAAATAGCAGAAAGGCAGAGGAAGACCTGGAGGAAGAGGCAGCAAAGAAGCAAAAAGGTAGCAGAGGTAGCAAAGAGAGAGGCAAAGTAGTAGAGAGAGTTGTTCAAAGACAGAGTAGTGAGGTTGAAGAGGGGTATTGGTTGTTGTATTCTGAATTATAGGTGTATTGGTTGATTTAGTTTTGTGTGAACATACTTGGTTCCAATCAGTATAGGACAAGCTTTGAAATAGACTCTGTAAGTTGGGATTTTATCTAAGTTCTGTGGACAAGTTTTAATTGAGAAACATTTGACTTATGTTCTGGTGAAAATTTCATGCGTATTATGTGGGAAAGACTCCATAGGGTAAATGTGTTTTTATTATTGTGAATGTGCAATATAGCGATGTATGCATTAGATGATTGGCATGTTTTGCAATGAACCACTGTTAATTGAATTGATAAGAACAGGGCTTGCGAATGAGATACATCTAAGTAAGAATTTGTGAGGTTCGATCTGAATTCCTGTGTCAAAGCCACAAGCAATAATGTTGCTGGTTGATGTTGTTGAAACTGGAGTCACCAGCAACACAAAATGATATTCATCGATGAGAAACTGCAATCGAAGTGCAGTGAAAAAGGCGCTATAATGGTTTGCAGTGAATCGGGGTTTAAGTTACAATTTGAGATCATGGTTTATAGAGCATTCGAAAGAGGAGATTGCACATTCTGCCATGTAATTTCATTCAGTATTCATTGAGAGGTGAAGTACACAGTTGTTGTGCATAACCAATGAAGAAAGGGTTTTCTCTCTGTTTAATGAAATGGTGGGCCTTTTTGATATCTGTGTATAATCGGGATTTTGGGTGAATGGAGAAGTTAGAACGGGAATAATACATTTTAGATGTATGCCTTGACGAAGCACCGAAGAGTAGAATGCCATAGGTATAGGTAGCACGAGATTGAAGGGAAAAGGTTCAAAACTGTTCGATACAATGGAATAGTGAATAGCGTGGCCAATTCATGTAACGGACCAGCGTTGAAGAGCCCAATCGAGATCATGGGGGATTGTTACATCACAACGGAACCATGCAAGGAAATAATAAACAAGAGCGATGGTGTAGAAGGCAGAACTTCGGTGGCAGAGCGATGGAGTAAGTATAGCCACGGCACAGTAGAAAAAATCGTAATCGAAAGGTTATAATTAAGTATGGAATCGTGAATAAACAAAGGCGTAGAGGAACCCGTGAACTCAAATTTATAAAGAATGAAACGGAACCTGGAGCGGAGAGGAACATAATCGTGAAATGAACAGTAAAACCGACATTTGAGAAACCAGCAGTCTCGCGCTGTGCAAAAGTGGTAATCAATTTTTGTCAAAAAAACGCGATTATAGTCGCTGACTGACACGCGTCCAAGGGTGGTATTCAGAAACCACTCTCATCACGTAAATTTGGAGCGTTAACTCTTGGAGGCAAAAAATAACGCGACATTCGTTCATAGTCGTTGGATCCTTGATGTTGATGCGATGATCTGCCCGCCGTTGGATAAGTGAGGTGCGTTAATGCTGGGGCTTTCTTTATTGTAATGGTTATCATTGAATTTTAAACCTTGGCCGAGGCTTTGTTGTAATGTTATTAACATTGACGGAGGATGTGACTATATTGCGGATTAGTGGGAGATAAGTTAAAATGGACGTGGGCCAAGCCATACACATTGTATTATATTATTATAGCTAAGGCAAGTTAATTAAAGCTGGAGCACAAGGATAAGCGCAAAACATATGTATTGACAAGGGGGTCTAATGTAAGCGACGATTTATTAATGTTTATAACGTTTGATTGGTGAATACATATGTATGGCGGTATATATATATATATGTGTGTGTGTGTGTTGATATATATTATATGATAAGTTGAACCTCACATGAAAGGGATTGTGTATTGGCGTATATTCAAGTTGAATGGGTCGGATTTATAGGTTGGCTTATTAATATGTTATAACCTTTGTTTTGGGAAACACACATATATTATCTATATATATATATATATATATATATATATATATATATATATATATATATATATATATATATATATATATATATATATATATATTGGGGTTTTCATAAAGAGGTTAGGGCACATAAAACTTCCGCTTATAAAGTTTTATGATTAAGTTTTCAAATAAGAGATTATAGTTGGGTGCGTCCACTTTCAGGCATAGTTGAGATTGTCGCCTTATGACCATAAGAGAGTTTTAATTTAATATCTCAATCTCAGATTTGAGATATTAAAGAAGCCAGATATATCATTGAATTTTCCAAACTCTGAATTTTATTTGGGGTATTTATTTAAATTGTCAGTTCAATGCAGAAACTGAAAATTGCAGAAAACAGCAGAGGTATGCAGAGCAGTTACCTGACAGTAGCAGAAAATATAAAACCAGCAAGCGAAGGGCCAGAAAAATGGCTGAGTGAAATTAATGTATGTAACTGATAATGTGAATGTAAATGGTTAATTGATTTCATATTGTTTGTGATGCATTGGCAAGTCTCTGGTAGGAAAACAAAACTCCATTGTAAAACTGAAATGTATACACATTGTTATACTTTTCTGAATGAGCTGGACAAAGAAATGAGAAGGCAGAAGGAAAAGAGTCATGGCTATTCAATTTGAATTCCTGTAGAATGAAAATAGCCATGAAGTTATTTTGTAAAAACAAGTAATATCCATGTGTAGCAGGTTACGAAAACAGAGAGGGAGAAGAAGAGAGTGTGCAGCAGAATTGAAGAGAGTTGAAGATTGTGAGAAAGCTGCAGAACGTAAGAAAGCAGAAGAATATAAGATAGCTGCAAGAGGTTAGAGATTGCAGAAATTATGCAGAGAGGTTAAAGAATGCAGAAATAAAGTAGTGAGACAGAGAAGAAGGAGGAGCTGAGCAGAGAAGAAGGAGGAGCTGATAGTGAATCTGAGAAGATGCAGAAAGGATATAGGACAGATATGAAGACTAGAGGACAACAGTGAAGATGGTACATAACATAGTTGATATCCAAGGTAAATCAACAAGTGTTTTCTTTTGAAAGAGTAAGGAAGTTGGAGCTTCCCTATCAAGTTGTATCTTGATAGATGTCAGTTGTAGCTGACTGAGGTAGGAGCCTCATGTAGGTTGTAGCCTGCAGAAAATAGAAGGGAGTTGGTGCTTCCACATCAAGTTGTAGCTAGATAAAATGTCAGTTGTAGTTGACTGAGGTTGGAGCCTCCTGTAGGTTGGTGCCTGCAGAAAATTGATGGGAGTTGGAGCTTCCTTGCAAGTTGTAGCTTGCAGAATTGAGGTAGGAGCCTCCTGTAGGTTGTCGCCTACAGAAAATCAGTGGTGAGAGGGAGTTGGAGCTTTCCTTTGCATCACAACAATAATAAGATGTGGTTTTCTCCCTTTATGGGTTTCCACTTATATCTGGTGTCTATGTGCATGATGTCTCTGTGTTGATATGGTATATCTACTCTGCTTAATACTTGATGCTCACATATTAAGACTGTTGGTACATTATCTAATCTGCTTATTAATGGCTTCTCACAAATTAATATTGCTCACATATTATGTTGATCATGAAATGAAGGTGTTAATAAAGTTTAATGAAAAGTTTTAAAAGTCCATGAATATGTTAAACTGATTCACCCCCTCCCTCTCAGTTTAACTAAGGGTTCAACAATTGGTATCAGAGTCGGTTCCTTTGGTGTAAACTTAATAGCTTGAAGGAGATCTGGTTGAGTCATGGACTATCAAAATGCACCTACGTTAAATACAACAAAATTTCCTGAATGGAGAGATAAAGTTAAAATAGGATTATTGGCTTATGAACCTGAGGTATGGAAGCTTGTATGTGATGGTTACTGCACAGACTCTCCCACGGTGCAAGAACAACAGAGGAATGCCAAGGCAAAATGTGTGATTTACAACAATCTTCATAACAAGGACCTTGAGTTAATAATGGATTTAACCTCTGAAAAATAAATCTGAGACAGATTGCATTTCATGCATGGAATAGACACTGAGGATTGCATTGTCAAGAAGGAGAAGAAAATTAAGAAGAATAAAACTTCATGTCAAAGGGAAAATGTTCAATCAAATGAGGTACCTAATAGTGTGAATGGTAGTAAGAACCATGAAGAAATTGCAGCTGAGGAAATATCCAAACTTGACACAACCTTGACTGAAATTGAAAGATTGAAGAATGAAAACAAAGACCTGAAGACATTGGTGCAAATATGTGATGAGAGAGAATATGAAGATAAGAAAGAAATTGTTGGCCTGGAGACACAGCTTGAAGAATAAAGGAAAATAGAAGACACTCTGCTGCAACAAATGAGAGAGAAAAGTCTGGAATGTGAGAAATTGGAAGAAGAAGTAGTGTGCCTCAGAAAGAAATTAGAAAAAGCCCAAAGAGAATTATTAATGAATACCCCTCAAATGAAAAGCTCTGGACAGTTGGACCAAATCCTAAATGTTCAAAGGTCTCCTCTCATAAAGACAGGGATAGGCTATGAAGGAGAAACAAGTAAGTCCAAGGTTGAAAATAACAGGAATGTCATTTTTGTAAAAGCTGTAAAGGATAGTGAAGCAGCTCAGCAGATTCCTACAGAAGAAGAAGCAGCAAGGACAAGATTAGTAAAGAAACAAACAGAATCAAGCAGCAACATGAAAGAACAAAGAATGAGAGGATGAATCAATCAACTGCTAAAGGTTCATATGCTCCTAAGGATGAATTGAACAAATTCGGAAGATGTCAAAGGAGGTTCTTCCCTCCTATGAAAAACATCACTTGTTTTTCCTGTCACAAACCAGGACATATTGCAGCACATTGCAAGACAATGCCTATCAACTTCAACTAGCAAAATATGTAGAAAATGAGAAGGACTCGTCAAGCAAGCAAATGGAAAATACTATCTTTCCCCAGGTACACAAATCATTTCCATGGCTATTTTTATGCATGCAATAATTTTGGACATAAATCTGTTGAATGTAAATTGTATTAAAAAAGGGGAACAAAATATTATACATCAGCTCAAACATACCTTGGAAAAGTAAGATGTTATGTATGCCTCAAGCTTGGTCACAAAGCAAAGGACTGTAATCTGCCATATACATTAAAGAACTCTAGATAGATGATGGAATCAAAACAAATCAAACAAAACTATGAATAAAAAAGGCGTGAAGACATTATGAAGAACCCCAATAAAGTATGGAAGGAAAAGAGAAAGGGGGAGCCTGTTACATCAATAGCATAATGAGTCCATCATAGTCTCAGGGGGAGCTGATCTAGGAAGCAAAGAAAATATCCAATCAGTGATAAATATGAAGCAACATCCCAGGGGAGAGCAGTTCATAAACAGTCCCCTCAAAAGTAATCCAAGAAGAGCTCCATGAAATGAGAACAACTATGAGATCAGGAAGGGAAAGGAAATTCCTCTAACAGAGAACTATAGAGGAAGAAGACTATCTGAATTTTTAAATAGCTGATAGATTGATGGAAGAAGAGAAGACAACAAGAAGCCTTGGTGGTAGAGAGAACATCAGCCATGAACATGTAAGCTGAGAAGACATTAGCACATTAAGTGATGATCATAGTGTGCATCATACTGCTAGAATTAACAATGAATCACAATAAGAAGGACGAGTAAGAAAAGTTCCTGTCATCATTATATCATTACATCACTCATCTATGAAAATTCCCCTTGAGGAGTATAGTTAAGTAAGTGATAAATCTCTGAGTGATTAGCCCATGAAGATTCATAGAAAATAAATTGAAGATGCCTTCCCAAAGATATTTATATTAGAACTGTTGAATTGATTTTTAAAGCATCAATGATTCTGGAGCAGTCTTAGAAAGAAAAATGCAGTGACACTTCTTTGAACAGAATGACAGAATAAGAAAATGGTTAATGATGCCAAGATCAAATTCAGGATATTGATGACTGTTGGTGTGAACAGTGGAAAGCTCAATAGTATAATTCATGAAGGATGTCTTAATTATGGGTTAATTTACAAACTGAAGTGAAATCTCTGCATGTTTTATCAAAGTAGTATCAATTGGAATTTAGGTACAAGCAGCATGCCTATCAACAGAATACCAGGTGTTATCAGTGGAGCAGCAATATGGTATAGGTCCTCAGGATCAAAGGATTATGGCAAAAGTACATCAAGGTAGTATTCCCAGCGTTATCTACTTTCAGCATGAAAAGGTCAGTAGCAGTGCTAAAAGATCATTATCTTTTTTACAATTGAAGTAGTATTTTGAGCTTTGAAGCAGTATCTTTTTCTATATATAATTACATGCCTTCCTGAAGTCAACACATATATATCTTCAAGGCCTCTTTCTTAAGATTATTCATAAACTGTGTGAAGTCTGTTGGATGAGATATCAATCAAACAACTTAAAGATGTCTTTGTTGGAAATCACCATGACAGAATAGTTAAAGTATTAGAAGTATGAAAGACTAGTTGTGTTAACCTAACAGTTGAAGCTAAAAATTCTGTTATTTATTTATCACTTGCATACTTTAGCAGAAAGGAATTTCTAGTATTTCAGCATTTAAAAGAGAGATTGATCATTGACATACATACCTCCTTATGTCATAAAGAAATTGCATGATTGATAAGTGAGACTGACTAATACTCCGAATGTATCTAGCCTCAAGGGTTTGTTTTGAAAGTACATTGTACAAGCAGGAAAGTCATTTGGTCTCTAATATTGAAAGATATTAACTATTCTCACAATAAGTTGTAAGCTCTGGTTTGATTCATTGATCACATCAGTAACAAGAACCTTTCAGCTATTAAGTGTAATATCATTATCAGCATCCTAGCTCATATCATCACCAACAGGCAAGAAAAGTGAACCACTGCTATAAAAGATATATTGGCATCATCACAATTGAACAGATGTTGTATTGCAGAAGAAGACAGATTCCATCTACAATATTCCTCAACAGATATGGATTTCTGATGAAGATTATAATATAGACTAAAGTATAGCTGAAGCAAGCTTGATATGTCACATGGAGCATTCACAATCTTTAAGTAATGATCCAATGATGCATCTCTGATTAGACAAGGTTGGTACAAGGTGTTCTATTCTTCACTTTCAGCTTTATACAAGTGAAAGGAGTCTGTACTTTGAATTGTATCAATTTACAGTGTATATTCAAGTTCAATAAGTCTCAAAAGTGTTCTCTCAACTCCAGTCTGGAGCAGCAAGGTATAAAAAGTCAAAAGCAGAAGGCCTAAACACATCTCAGAGAGAGGAAATGAAGAAGATAGAAATCAAACTAGGAAATGTACAAACCTTTGCCATTGATGTCAAAGGGGGAGGAAAAGCAAGCAGAGGAAGTCCTGGAGGAAGCATTGGGTTATTGGTGGATGTGTTGCCATCAATGCCAAAGGGGGAGAATGTTGGAAATGTTGTCATTGATGGCAAAGGAGATGGCAAAGGAGGAGCACCTGAAACAGCGACAAGGCAAAGAGAGAAGAAAAATAGCAGAAAGGCAGAGGAAGACCTGGAGGAAGAGGCAGCAAAGAAGCAGAAAGGT
Organism: Pinus albicaulis; assembly: GCA_034641835.2. Lineage (NCBI taxonomy): Eukaryota > Viridiplantae > Streptophyta > Pinopsida > Pinales > Pinaceae > Pinus > Pinus albicaulis. The sequence continues at coordinate 660,455,240 of CM076571.1, forward strand.
AGCAGAGGCAGCAAAGAGAGAAGCAAAGTAGTAGAGAGAGTTGTTCAGAGACAGAGTAGTGAGGTTGAAGAGGGGTATTGGTTGTTGTATTCTGAATTATAGGTGTATTTGTTTATTTAATTCTGTGTGAACATACTTGGTTCCAATCAATATATGACAAGCTCTGAAATAGATTTTGTAAGTTGGGATTTTATCTAAGTTCTGTGGACAAGTTTTAATTGAGAAGCATTTGACTTATGTTCTGGTGAAAATTGCTTGCGTATTATGTGGGAAGGACTCCATAGGGTAAATGAATTTTTATTCTTGTGAATGTGCAATACAACGATGAATGCATTAGATGATTGGCATGTTTTGCAATGAACCACTGTTAATTGAATTGATAAGAACAGGGTTTGTGGATGAGATACATCTAAGTAATAATTTGTGAGGTTCGATCTGCATTCCTATGTCAAAGCCATAAGAAATAATGTTGTTGGTTTCTTTTGTTGAAACTGGAGTCACCAGCAACACAAAACGATATTCATCGATGAGAAAATGCTATCGAAGTGCAGTGCAGAAGGCGCTATAATGGTTTGCAGTGAATCGGGGTTTAAGTTACAATTTGAGATCACGGTTTACAGAGCATTCAAAAGAGGAGATTTCACATTCTGCCGTGTAATTTCATTCATTATTCATTGAGAGGTGAAATACACAACTGCTGTGCGTAACCAGTGAAGAGAGGGTTTTCTCTCTGTTTAAGGAAATGGTGGGCCTTTTTGATATATGTGTATAATCGGGATTTTGGGTGAATGGAGAAGTTAGAACGGGAATAATACATTTCAGATGTATGCCTTGACGAAGCACCGAAGAGTAGAATGCCATAGGTATAGGTAGCACGAGATTGAAGGGTAAAGGTTCGAAACTATTTGATACAATGGAATAGGGAATAGCGTGGCCAATTCATGTAATGGACCAGTGTTGAAGAGCCCAATCAAGATCATGGGGGATTGTTACATCTCAATTGAACCATGAAAGGAAAGAATAAACAAGAGCGATGGTGTAGAAGGCGGAACTTCGGTGGCAGAGTGATGGAGTAAGTATAGCCATGGCATAGTAGAAAAAATTGTAATCGAAAGGTTATAATTAAGTATGGAATCGTGAATAAACAAAGGCGTAGAGGAACGCATGAAATCGAAGTTATAAAGAATGAAACGAAACCTGGAGCGGCGAGGAACGGAATCGTGAAATGAACAGTAAAATTGGCGTTCGAGAAACCAGCGGTCTCGCTCTGTGCAAAAGTGGTAATAATTTTTTGTCAAAAAAATGCGATTATAGTCACTGGCTGACACGCGTCCAAGAGTGGTATTGAGAAACCACTCTAATCGCGTAAATTTGGAGCGTTAATGCTCGGAGGCAAAAAATAACGCGACATTCGTTCATAGTCATTGGATCCTTGATGTTGATGCGATGATCTACCCGTCGTTGGATAAGTGAGGCGCGTTAATGCTAGGGCCCGCTTTATTGTAATGGTTATCATTGAATTTTAAACCTTGGTAGAGGCTTTTTTGTAATGTTATGAACATTGATGGAGGATGCAACTATATTGCGGATTAGTGGGAGATAAGTTAAAAGGGACATGGGCCAAGCCATACACATTGTATTATATTATTATAACCGAGGCAAGTTAATTAAAGCTGGAGCACAAGGATAAGTGCGAAACATATGTATTGACAAGGGGGTCTAATGTAAGCCATAGTTTATTAATGTTTATAACATTTGATTGGTGAATACATATGTATGGCGGTATATATATATATATATATATATATATATATATATATATATATATATATTATATGATAAGCCGGACCTCGCATGAAAGGGATTGTGTATTGGCGTATATTCAAGTTGAATGGGTCGGATTTATAGGTTGGCTTATTAATATGTTATAACCTTTGTTTTGGGAAACACACACACACACACACACACACACACACATATATATATATTGGGGTTTTCATAAAGAGGTTAGGGCACATAAAACTTCCACTTATAAAGTTGTATGATTAAGTTTTCAGATAAGAGATTATAGTTGGGTGCATCCACTTTCAGGCATAGTGGAGATTGTTGCCTTATGACCATAAGAGAGTTTTAATTTAATATCTCAATCTCAAATTTGAGATATTAAAGAAGCCAGATATATAATTGAATTTTCCAAAATATGAATTTTATTTGGGGTATTTATTTAAATTTCCAGTTCAATGCAAAAACTGAAAATTGCAGAAAACAGCAGAGGTATGCAGAGCAGTTACCTGATAGCAGAAAAAAAAGAAAAAACCAGCAAGCGAAGGGCCAGAAAAATGGCTGAGTGAAATTGATGTATGTAATTGATAATGTGAATGTAAATGTTTAATTGATTTCATATTTTTTGTGATGCATTGGCAAGTCTCTGGTAGGAAAACAAAACTCCACTGTAAAACTGAAATGTATACACATTGTTATACTTTTCTAAATGAGTTGGACAAAGAAATGAGAAGGCAGGAGGCAAAGAGTCATGGCTATTCACTTCAAATTCCTGTAGAATGCAATCAGCCATGAAGTTATTTTTTATAAAACAGGTAATATCCATGTGTAGCAGGTTACGAAAATAGAGAGGGAGAAGAAGAGAGTGTGTAGCAAAATTGAAGAGAGTTGAAGATTGTGAGAAAGCTACAGAACGGAAGAAAGCAGAAGAATATAAGATAGCTGCAAGAGGTTAGAGATTGCAGAAATGATGCAGAGAGGTTAGAGAATGCAAAAATAAAGTAGTGAGACAGAGAAGAAGGAGGAGCTGATAGTGAATCTGAGAAGATGCAGAAAGGATACAGGACAGTTATGAAGACTGGAGGACAATAGTGAAGATGGTACAGAACAGAGCTGATATCTAAGGTAAACCGGAAAGTGTTTTCTTTTGAAAGAGTAAGGAAGTTGGAGCTTCCCTATCAAGTTGTAGCTTGATAGATGTCAGTTGTAGCTGACTGAGGTAGGAGCCTCCTGTAGGTTGTATCCTGCAGAAAATAGAAGGGAGTTGGTGCTTCCACATCAAGTTGTAGCTTGATAAAATGTCAGTTGTAGATGACTAAGGTTGGAGCCTCCTGTAGGTTGGTGCCTGCAGAAAATTGATGGGAGTTGGAGCTTCCTTGCAAGTTGTAGCTTGCAGAATTGAGGTAGGAGCCTCATGTAGGTTGGTTCCTATAGAAAATCAGTGGTGAGAGGGAGTTGGAGCTTGCCTTTGCATCACAACAATAATAAGATGTGGTTTTCTCCCTTTATGGGTTTCCACTTATATCTGGTGTCTATGTGCATGATGTCTCTGTGTTGATATGGTATATCTACTCTGCTTAATACTTGATGCTCACATATTAAGACTGCTGGTACATTATCTAATCTGCTTATTAATGGCTGCTCACAAATTAAGATTGCTCACATATTATGTTGATCATGAAATGAAGGTGTTAATAAAGTTTAATGAAAATTTTTAAAAGTCCATGAATGTGTTAAACTGATTCACCCTCCCCCCCCTCTCAGTTTAATTAAGTGTTCAACACCCTGATGGTAAAAGAGGAAATTGGATTGCCATTATATTAGAATATGAATTAGAAATTAGGTCCACAAGACTGGTTAAAGGACAAGGACTTGAAAAACTTATGGCTGAGTCAAATTTCAAAGCTTTAGAAATGAACATGGTTGATATTTTAGAAGAACAAGAAGAATGCACTGCTCCCCATGTTGAAGAAGCATTTCTGAATTCATCTTGGTATGTTGATATTCTTTATGTACTTTTATATCTTAATGCTCCCCCTACATTAGCAAAGACAAAAGCTATATTCTTAAAACAAAAAGCTTTGAAGTTCTGCATCTTAGATGGGATATTATATTGGAAGAATCTTGTCGGTATACTACTTAAATTTCTGCTTGAGGATGATGCAGGTAATATCATGCACGAATTGCGTGAAGGAGAGTGTGGAGGCCATCTTTACTGGAAAATCACAGCCAAAAAAATCCTTAGAGCTGGCTACTATTGGCCCACCCTTTTCTTTTATACCCACAAACTAGTCATGACTTACCATAAATGCCAAATTTTTGATGGCAAGAGAAAACTCTTACCTTTACCTTTACATCCCATTACTGTTGAAGCTCCTTTTCAACAATGGGGTTTAGACTTTATTGGAGAAATTCACCCCACCTCATTTGCACAACGTAAGTGGATCCTCACCGCCACTGATTACTTTACCAAGTGGATAGAAGCCATCCCCTCTAGAAATTCCACCGATTCAGTCATTATCAAATTTATTGAGACAAACATCCTATCTAGATTTGGTTTCCCTAGAAATATCATCACGGATAATGCTGCTACCTTTTCATCCAAAGAGATGATTGACTTTTGTCATAAATATCACATCACACTAGGACATTCCACAGCTTATTACCCTCAGGGTAATGGGTTAGCTGAATCCTCTAACAAAATCTTGGTCAATATCATCAGGAAGCTCCTAGAAAAAAATCAAAATGCATGGCATGGCAAGCTTATACATGCACTATGGGCTGATAGACTAACCACCAAGAAATAAATTGGTATGTCTCTGTATCAACTAGTGTATGGCATGGATGCCATTTTTCCAACATCCTTGGGAGTTCCGGTGGTAAGACTTCTCAAAGAAGTGCAATCAGAAGAGAATGACATGAAGAGAAGGCTGAACCAAACCATTCATTTTCAGCAGACAAGGGAAGAAGTTTATAACAAAACTCAGGTAATGCAAGAAAGCATAAAGAAAATATTTGACAGAAGAACCAAAGCTAATAATTTCTACATTGGAGACATTATACTAAAGTGGGATTCTAGGAGGAAAGACAAAGATAAACATGGTAAATTTGAGAATTTGTGGAAAGGCCCTTACCTTATTCAGTTAGTTAAAGGTCATAATGCTTTCTTTTTACAAGGGATTAATGGAGAAGAACTTTTTGGAGGTCCTGTAAATGGAAGGATGCTCAAGCACTATTTCTTTCAAGAGTCCTAATTCTTAGTTGGAATTTATCATTCATTGTACATACCACTGTTTTGATGAAAAAATATTAAGAGAAAAACAAAAAAAACTGAAAAAATAGAAAAGAGGGTAGATTTGAAAAGAGGTAAAGCCCCATACCCAAAAAATAGAACTACTGAAAGTGTGTAAGCCTAAATACCACTACTAGTGCATAAAGAAGTCTTGTTTCAGTCATCTAGCCCAATCATGGCTGAAACATGTTTTAAATTTATTGTCGATAAGTTAGTAAAAGATAGTGGGTCAAATTATTCAAGCTTGACTTGTTAAAAGATAGATTAGGTATAAAGATACTGGTTCCACATGCTTAAAACAGAACAAAAGAGAAAAATAGGGATGAGTAGCAAACAATGTATCCTAGCCCTGATTTTTCTAGTCTTATTTTGCACAAAAATAACATGTGTGCAACTTGTTTTTTATGCCACAAACCCATGGTAAGTTAGATTGTCTAATCCTGATTTATTCATGTTTTAAATTTCATGTTTATAGCTTAGTGAATAAATCCTATCAAATAGCTTAATCTTTACAGTTGAGTAGTCCAGGTAGAGAATAAAAGGATTTTATTAGCCTAATCTGAACTCCTGGAAGAAATAAGTGTAGAAGTAGATAGTTTATTTTGCTTTCAAAAACAATAAGATGTCAAGGTTGCTACCCGAAATGCGCCTAAAGAAGAAAAAATGATAGGAAAGTAGGTTGGGTAGGTAGAGATGAAGTTGAGCTAATAATGTCTTTCAGATTGTTGAGATCATAGCTTCAAGCAAACATCATCAAATGAAAAAGAGGTAAAAATCTGCCCAATGGATGAGGCACTGGTTTCCATAAAGCCAAAGATCTGAAGTTCTAGACACCTCCTGAAAATGAGCTGCCCTCCCCAAGTGGAGCCACTGTTAGTCATCAGTAATTTTTTCCTTTGATGATGACTAAATGATTATCCCAAGATTTCTAGAAACAAGTTAAACTAAGAGTGGGGGGGGGGGGGGGGGTGAATCTATTTAACACATTCATGAATTTTTAAAAACTTTTCATTAAGCTCATTTACAACTTAATTTCATGGTCAACTTTATATGTGAACAATCTTAATATGCGAGCAGCAAGTATAAAGATAATGTGACAACATACTTATTATGAGAGCAGCAAGTATTCAGCAGATTGAATAAACCATATCAACACATAAACATCACACACAGAGACAACATATATAAGTGGAAACCCATAAAGGGAGAAAACCACATATTATTATTGTTGTGATGCAAAGGCAAGCTCCAACTCCCTCTCACCACTGATTTTTTGTAGGCACCAACCTACAGGAGGCTCCAACCTCAATTTTGCAAGCTACAACTTGCAAGGAAGCTCCAACTCCCATCAATTTTCTGCAGGCACCAACCTACAGGAGGCTCCAACCTCAGTCAGCTACAACTGACATCTATCAAGCTACAACTTGATAGGGAATCTCCAAATTCCTCAATCTATCAAAAGAAAACACTTTCTGATTTACCTTGGATATCAGTTTTGTTCTGTACCTTCTTTACTTCTATCCTCCAGTCTTCATATCTGTCTTATATCATCTCTGACTCTTCATAGCATCTCCACCTTCTTCTTATTTTCTCTGCTTCAATTCTACATTCTCTAACCTCTTTCTGCATATCAATATGATATCCTTTATACAGTTTGCCTCATAAATGTTTGTATTCCACAGGGAATTCGAAGTTCATAGCCCTGACTCTTCGCCTTCTGCCTCCTCATTTCTTTGTCCAGCTCATTCAGAAAAACTACAGCACTTTGTACAAATTTCAGTTTTACAGTGGAGTTTTGTTTTCCTACGGAGACTTTCCAATGCATCACAAACAATATAAACCAATTAAAAACATTTACATTCAGTTACAATATAGATTTCAAATCAACCCATTCAGCCTTTTGGATCACTGCGTGTTTGTCTTTTCTGCAGTTGTCTCTGTCTTTTTCCTCTCTCTATGCTCTGTTGTTCACTGCAGTTGCGTAACTCCTGTATATATTTAACTGCCTTTTTATATAACGTAAATGTCTCTAGGCGATATAATAATAATAGATCCTTTTAATACATAAAATTCCCTTTCGGGCCCACTCGTCAAACTCGCTCTATTCTCCGATGCGATGAATCACCTCTTGAATACTTCCGATTGTGATTAATCGCAATCGCAACTTCCAGTTGTATGTTCTGATGCTCTGCTTTCACTCTGATGTGATGATTCACTGTTCACATATGTAAATATGTATATATTGTTTCACATATATATTTTCCGCTTTGCTTTCTTTTAACTCTTCAGCTTTGGTCTAAAACTCAGAGAAAACATATATTAACTTTTTCTTTTGTATGGAGCCCACATTACATATACACTCCGTCTGTTTTATCTTTTCAATCGCAATCGCAACTTACCATTCCTTATTCACTTACACTTCCGCTGCGCCGATGCGATTGGAAATCTCCGATGTGATCACTCACTGTGAATCCAATGGTTCCCATTGATTGGGATTGGATGGTTGCGATTAAATCGCACCATCGCAATCGCATGGTTCAATGGTCTGCTCTTTCCTGTCTCATGTTCTTCGCTGATGCGATGGAGTTCTACGGATCTGATGGATCATTTACTCGACTCTATAACATTTTCGGGTCCGGTCTTTACTCTTTCCCTTGGCCCCACATATTCAATGGTTAATAAACATTTACAATGTAAAATGCTGACTTTGGATTCAAATACACCGCTAACACATATGAATGTTCGGCCACATTATTAACCCCATTCCATATAAATCTTCGGTCTTTACCTATAGAAGACTGAATGTTTTGAAACTTTGGATTGAAAGCCCAAGTTATAATATTGGTCTGCAACATATATTGGTTTGATTACCAAAATTCATATTTGAAACCCGACCATCATTATAGGTTTACCACGGCCTTTCAGTAAGCATAATACCTCGGTATATCACATCCTCTAGTCAAGGGTTGATATATTATGTAAGGCCCTCGACACTAGAGTTAAATCTTAGTAACAGAACAATGCATTAATGTATATATCAATAGGGACTTGTGGGCCCACACCTTTGTTTAACGCATATCAAGACTCTACTTTACGCCCAAATATCATACTGGTCCACTGCACTTTATTAAACCCCAGATATCCATATAACTCGTTTCACATAAAATTTTGGCCCACAACATATTTCAAAGCCTTTGGATCAATATCCAACGTTTTATAATATCAATATCCATTATAATCCACCCGTCGTTCAACCTTCTTAATCAACTCTATAAGGCTTGAACATCATATAATGAAACATAGTTGTAAACTTTCGACCTTAGCACTTTATAATATGGCAATGGTTTGGCCCCACCAACAAACAAAATCTTTAGTACAATGCACCCAACCGTCAGACTTGTATTATTTACTCACTTACATTAAACCCATTATCACTACCAACGCTACATTTATAATACATCGCCACGGCCCCACACATCAAGACTTGTTAAACGAACGGTTTTCAACATAAAACAAATGGGCCATACCTTGACTTAGCTCTCGTGCAACTCATTGCGCGATTATCATTTGATCTACCAGCCTCCAGATCGGACGACCCTCAACGATATCGCGTTTTTTCCATGACAGGAGATTAGCGTTCCAGAAAAACGCGATATAAGCGGTTTTGTGCAGCTAACGTGGAAAATTTATACTAGATTGCATTTTTTTTTAAATGGTTTCACTCCGGAACAAAAGCGGCGCGATATGGGTTGTATTGGTTTCAGAAAACCATCACCGGTATTTGAACAGTGTTTCGGCTCTGGATTCCGCTCCTTCTCCCTCATGGTTCCATTCGCCTCTTAACTTCGTTTTCATATGATTCTTCGGTTATTCTTCACTCGTGCCTTCTCATATGTTAATCCTTGCTTCGTCAACACTACGCTTCCACATGTTAAAAAAACCAATAACCTTTTTACAGTGACTGTGCATGATAGTGCACAGGCAGTGCCTGTCAGTGCAGGACTGTTTCTCTGTTTTGTTGTATTTTGTATTCTCTTCAACCTGTCTCTGCTGCTCGACCCTCTCTACAAATTGCTGCCTCTTTTGCTATCTCTCTACTTCTATGCTACTCTCTTTGCCTCTCTCTGCTTCTATGCTGCTCTCTTTGCCTCTTTCTGCTTCTATGCTGCTCTATTTTCCCTATTGCTAGGTGTTCCTCCTTTGCCATCTCCTTTTCCATCAATGACAAAATTTCCAACAGTCTCCCCCTTTGGCATTGATGGCAACACATCCCCCAGTAATCCAATGCTCCCTCCAAGTCTTCCTCCTCCTATCTTCTTTTGCTTGCTTTTCTCCCCCCTTTGACATCAATGGCAAAGGGTTGCACATTAACTAGTGATGTTTTCAAATCTTGTCCATTATATTCTGATCTTGAGGACCTGTTTCATGCACTGCTCACTTGCTCTGGCTCTTTTGTGACTCTCTTTGTTGACTGATCTCCCCCTAGAATGATGCTTTCTTTTCTGTTCTCCCCTTGGAATAATGCTGTCTTTTTCTGTCAGAGAGTAGCATCTGCAGACACTACCCCTAGTTTATCTCTCAGATATTCGAATGGTTCTCTAGAAAGAGGTTTTGTGAATATATCTGTTGTTTGTTCTTTTGTTGGCACATATTCCAACTTCACTACCTTCTGTGCTACTTGTTCTCTAAGGAAATGGTACTTGATTGGGATGTGTTTAGTTTTTGAATGAAGTATAGGATTTTTTGGTATACTTATTGCACTTGTATTATCACATTTGATAGAGATAGGTTCATCAATGCTTACCTTCATGTCTTGGAGGGTTTGTTTCATCCACATGACTTGTGTGCAACATGCTGTTGCTGCTATGTATTCTGCTTCTGCTGTAGATAGAGAGATAGATGTTTGTTTCTTGCTTAGCCATGCCACCAGACTTTTTCCCAAATAGAATGCACCTCCACTTGTGATTTTCCTGTCATCCACACAGCTGGCCCAATCTGCATCTGTATATGTAGTCAAAGTGAAGCTCTTTCCTTTTGGATACCATAGCCCATACTGTGCAGTTCCTTGTAGATATCTGAATATTCTTTTGACTGCTAGAAAGTGATTTTGTTTTGGTGCTGCTTGATATCTTGCCACAAGTCCTACTGCCAACATAATGTCTGGTCTAGAAGCTGTTAGGTATAGCAGAATTCCTATCATGGATCTGTAATGTCTTTGATCTATATCTCCAGATCCATCATTAGCACATAGCTTGCATCCAGTGATCATGGGAGTTGACACAGGTTTTCAGTCTTCCATTTTGAACCTTTTCAACATTTCTCTTAAGTATTTTTCTTGTGAGATGAATATTCCTGTGTTCTTTTGCTGAATTTGAAGTCCTAAGTAGAAGATGAGCTCTCCAATCATAGAAATCTCAAACTCTGATTTCATCTCTTCTGCAAATCCTTTTGCTAACTCATATTTGCTGCTTCTAAACATGATGTCATCTACATACACTACTACAATCAGGAGTTCATTTTCATTGGCCTTTATTTATAAATTGTTGTCTACTCCTCCTCTCTTAAAGCCTTTTTTTTTGCAAGTACTTGTCCAGTCTTGAATACCATGCACGAGGAGCTTGTTTCAGCCTATATAGGGCTTTCTTTAATCTGCACACATAGTCTTCTTTATCTGTTAATGAGAATCCTTTAGGTTGTTCCATGTAGAATTCTTCTTCTAGCTCTCCATTTAGGAAGGCAGATTTCACATCCATTTGATATACCTTGAAGTCATGGTAGCATGCAAAGGCCAAAAACATTCTGATAGCTTCCATTCTGGCTATAGGGGCAAATGTTTCATCATAATCAAGACCTTCAATTTGTGAATATCCCTTGCATACAAGTCTGGTTTTATTTCTGATTACCTGTCCTTGTTCATTCATCTTATTCTTGAATACCCATTTTGAGCCTATGACATTTTTCTCAGTGGGTCTTGGAACCAATTCCCAGGTATTGTTTTTCTCAATTTGGTCCAATTATTCATTCATAGCATTCACCCAATATTTGTCCTTGCTGGCTTCTTCAAACTTCTTTGGCTCTATTTGTGATAACATAGCTAGGTATACCTCTTTTGTCTGTTCAGTTAGTTGTCTTCTTGTCTGGACTCTTACACTCTTTTCCCCAATGATTGATCTTCTGGATGGTTCTTTTGAGTGTATCTTGAGGGGCCTTTTGAGTTCAGTTCAGAATCTTTTGTTGTCTTTCTTATTTCATCATCATCTTGGTTCTCTTCTTCATGATCTTCTGGAGGATTGCTACAACCTGTACTTCTTGTCTTGTTTGGTAGTTCTTCATCAAATATTACATCAATGCTTTCCACAATTTTGCGAAGTGTTTTGCTGTAGCACCTGTAACCTTTACTCTTGGATGCATATCCTAAAAATATTCCTTCATCTGCTCTTGCATCAAACTTTCCCAGATTTTCATCATTATTTTTTATGAAACACTTGCTTCCAAAGACTCTAAAGTGCTTGATTGATGTTGGTTTACCATGCCATAGTTCATAAGGAGTCTTGTCATTGTTTGGTCTTAAATGAGCTTTGTTTAGAATATGCATAGCTGTGTGTACTGCTTCTGCCCAGAAGGTTTGGGGAATGTTATTTTCTTGCATCATATCTCTGGCAATCTGTTGTATAGACCTGTTTTGTCTCTTTGCCACTCCATTCTGTTGAAGTGTACCTGCAATTGTAAACTGTTGTTTTATCCCATCCTCATTACATAGGTCTGCAAAATCATAGTCTGTGAATTCACCTCCTCTGTCTGATCTAATGCACTTTAGCTTGCATCCTGTTTGATTTTCTGCCAATGCCTTGAATATCTTGAATTTCTCAAGTGCTTCCAATTTATATTTGAGAAATGCAACCCATGTCATTCTGGATAAATCATCTATTATCAGCATGAAATAGGATTCTCCACTTGGTGTTTTAGTTCTTGAAGGTCCACACAGGTCCATGTGTACAAGCTGAAGTGGCCTACTTTTTGATAGCTCATCTTTGGTCTTAAAGTATGTGCGGGTCTGTTTTCCCAATTAGCAATATTTACATATGGTATTTGAAGGCTTCTTTATTGCTGGCATATCTCTGACTTCTTTCTTCTTGCTCAGACTGATGATATTGTCGAAGTTAAGATGTCCCAATATTCTATGCCATAACCATGACTCCTCAAGTTTGCTAAGGTGGCATGCTTCATTCTCTTCTTTCACTATGTAGACATTACTCTCTGTTCGAACACCTTTGATCAGAGTCTTCCCTGTGGTGCTTGATCTAACTTCACAGTCTTGTGCTCTAAAAATAACTTCACATCCTTTATCACACATTTGACTGACACTTAGCAGATTTTCTTTCAGCCCATCCACAAATAGTACATCTTGGGCCTTTCCTCTGCCATTATCCAGAATGACTGAGGCTTTTCCTTTGATTTTCCCTGCTTTATCATTGCCAAAAGTAACATTTCCATATTTCTTATCATCAAAGGTTATAAACTTGCTTCTATCTCCAGTCATATGATTTGAGCATCCACTGTCTAAATACCATTGGCTTTTTAGATCTTGAGCTATTAGAGCTAGGTCACATTTATTTACCTTATTTTTCCACTGCAAGCATCATTTTGTTTGGTACCTTTTCTGAGATGATGGACCATATTCTCTAAGAGGAAATTTTGAAGACATATGTCCACTTTTATTGCATACACAACATTTGATCATATCTTTAGTAGAATTATGAGTCCGAGTAGACTCTCCATGATTCATAAACCTCCTTGAGGTTTTGAACATCATTATTTTTCCATATCTTCTGCATTCTATGATTTTATGGCCAAATTCCTTACAGTAAAAACAGTATCCATAAAAAAAATTTGCATACCTGATGAAAGGTTGTCTTCTCCATTTGTTTGCTTAAGATAATATTTTCACTGTTTGCATCCTTTTCTAGTTTGAATTAATTCTCCTTGTATGACAGTAAGCAGCAATATGTCCCAGCTTGTGGCAGACATAACAGGTGGCATTTTTCATAGGAGGTAAGAATCTCCTTTGATGGCTTCCAAATTTGACATACTCAGGAGTATATGAGCCTTTTTTTGTTGACTGTTTAATTATTTCATTATTTGTCATTAGAGGTTCCTTCTGGTTTCTTTCTACTTCATTGCAGGTTTCTTCTTCTCGAGGAATCATCTGAGCTGCTTTATCATCCTTATTTGCTTTTACAAAAATGATATTTTTGTTTTTCTTTTCTTTGCCTTTACTTGATTCTCCTTCATAGCCTATCCCAGTTTTTATCATAGGAGATCTTTGAGCATCTAAAATTTCATTCAAATTACCAGAGCTTGTCATTTGAGAAGAATTTATTGACACTTTCCTTTGGGCGTTTTCTAATTTCTTCCTCAAGCATACTACTTCTTCTTCCAATTTCTCTTGTTCCTAAATTTTATCCTTAATTTTCTTAAGTAATATGTCTTCTACCTTCTTGGCTTCTTCAAGCTCTACTTTCAACTGAATGAGGACTTCTGAATTTTGTTCTTCTTTTACATATTTGAGGATAATGTCTTTATGTTTTCTGCACTTCAGTTTGACTCTGTCAATTTCCTCTAGGGCACTTCTTAGCTCCCCCTCAAGATCAACTTCACCTTCTTCCTCATTTTCTATAAGGAGTCCTTAAAGCTCCTTTATGGCCATCAATATAAATTCAGAGATTCCTTATTCACTTGAGGGTTCATCTGAGTCTTCAGATGCACTGCTATCTTGTTGAGTATAGAAATATTTTCTATTGAATTTCTTTCCTTTCTGTCAGTTCTTTGATATATTTTTCTCTGATTCTTGAGTCTGATTCCTTGTTTTCTTATGAGGACACTTAGCAGCATAGTGTCCAACTATTCCACAGTTAAAGCATTTAAATGGAAGTTTACCTTTATATTTACCTGAGCCTCTATCCAATTTCCTGACAAATTTGGCCTCTTCTTCATCATAGCAAGAGCATATATCTTCCTTTTCTTCTTTCTTATTCTCTGTCTTAAAGGCTTCCTCCCTCACATTTGACTTCCTTTGTGGCAGTCTCATCTCATAGGCTGTTAGATTTCCAAATAAATAGTTCATGGTCAAGGTTTCCCAATCAGCTGTTTCTTCTATGGCAGAAACCTTGGGGTTAAATCTGGATGGAAGAGATCTCAGAATCTTTTGAACAATTACAACTTCTTTTATGGTTTCTCCTAGAGCTTTCATGTTATTCACAATTTTTTCAACCCTTAAAAAGAAGCTGGCAATGTCTTCATCATCATTCATTTTTAAATTTTCAAATTGGGCTCTATAGACTTGAAGTTTGGCTGTCTTCACCTTTTTGTCTCCCTCATTTATGTTCTCTAGTGTATCCCACATTTCTTTGGCAGTCTTGCTGTGCATTACTTTGATAAATTCTGCCTCACACATTCCATTTAAGATTGCATTCATGGCCTTTGCATTAGCTACAAAGTCTTGTTTAGCTTCTTTCTCTAAGTCAGATGCCTTTGGGGCATATCCAAATTCCACGGTAGCCCAAAATTTTATTCCTAGAGACATTATGTATGCTCTCATTCTGATTTTCTAGAAGTCATAATTAGCACCAGTGAAAAAAGGGGCTTTATTGGTTGAGCTTCCTTCTTGACTAGCCATCCTGGGGACCTAGGATCTCCTTTCAGTTATTAAACTGATACAAAAGGAACCGGCTCTGATACCAATTGTTGAACCCTTAGATAAACTGAGAGGGGGGGTGAATCAGTTTAACACATTCATGAATTTTTAAAAACTTTTCATTAAGCTCATTTACAACTTAATTTCATGATCAACTTTATATGTGAACAATATTAATATGTGAGCAGCAAGTATAAAGATAATGTGACAACAGACTTATTATGAGAGCAGCAAGTATTCAGCAGATTGAATAAACCATATCAACACATAAACATCAGACACAGAGACAACAAATATAAGTGGAAACCCATAAAGGGAGAAAACCACATATTATTATTGTTGTGATGCGAAGGCAAGCTCCAACTCCCTCTCACCACTGATTTTCTGTAGGCACCAACCTATAGGAGGCTCCAACCTCAATTCTGCAAGCTACAACTTGCAAGGAAGCTCCAACTCCCATCAATTTTCTACAGGCACCAACCTACAGGAGGCTCCAACCTCAGTCAGCTACAGCTGACATCTATCAAGCCACAACTTGATAGGGAAGCTCCAACTTCCTCAATCTATCAAAAGAAAACACTTGCTAATTTACCTTGGATATCAGCTCTGTTCTGTACCTTCTTTACTGCTGTCCTCCAGTCTTCATATCTGTCTTATATCATCTCTGACTCTTCACATCATCTCCACCTTCTTCTTATTTTCTCTGCTTCAATTCTGCATTCTCTAACCTCTTTTTGCATATCAATATGATATCCTTTATACAGTTTGCCTCATAACTGTTTGTATTCCACAGGGAATTTGAAGTGAATAGCCCTAACTCTTCGCCTTCTGCCTCCTCATTTCTTTGTCCAGCTCATTCAGAAAAACTACATCACTTTGTACAAATTTCGGTTTTACAGTGGAGTTTTGTTTTCCTACGGAGACTTGCCAGTTCATCACAAACAATATAAACCAATTAAAAACATTTACATTCAGTTACAATATAGATTTCAAATCAACCTATTCAGCCTTTTGGATCACTGCATGCTTGTCTTTTATATAGCTGTCTTTGTCTTTTTCCTCTCTGTATGATCTGATGTTCACTGCAGTTGCGTAACTCCTGTATATATTTAACTGCCTTTTTATATAACATAAATGACTCTCGGCGATATAATAATAATAGATCCTTTTAATACATAAAATTCCCTTTCAAGCCCACTCGTCGAACTCGTTCTATTCTCCAATCCGATGAATCACCTCTTGAATACTTCCGATTGCGATTAATCGCAATTGCAACTTCCAGTTGTATGTTCCGATGCTCTGCTTTCACTCTGATGCGATGATTCACTATTCATAGATGTAAATATGTATATATTGTTTCACATATATATTTGCCGCTTTGCTTTCTTTTAACTCTTCAGCTTTGGTCTAAAACTCGGATTAAACATATATTAACTTTTTCTTTTGTATGGAGCCCACATTACATACACACTCCGTCTGTTTTATCTTTTCAATCGCAATCGCAACTTACCATTCCTTATTCACTTACACTTCCACTGCACCGATGCGATTGGAAATCTTCGATGCGATCACTCACTATGAATCCAACGGTTCCCATTGATTGGGATTGGACGGTTGCGATTCAATCGCACCATCGCAATCGCATGGTTCAATTGTCCGCTCTTTCCCATCTCATGTTCTTCGCCGATGCGATGGAGTTCTACAGATCCGATGGATCATTTACTCGACTCTGTAACATTTTCGGGTCCGGTCTTTACTCTTTCCCTTGGCCCCACTTATTCAATGGTTAATAAACATTTACAATGTAAAATGCTGACTTTGGATTCAAATACACTGCTAACTCATATGAATTTTCGGCCACATTATTAACCCCATTCCATATAAATCTTTGGTCTTTACCTGTAGAAGACTGAATGTTTTGAAACTTTGGATTGAAAGCCCATGTTATAATATTGTTACGCAACATATATTAGTTTGATTACCAAACTTCATATTTGAAACCCGACCATCGTTATAGGTTTACCACGGCCTTTCAGTAAGCATAATACCTCGGTATATCACGTCCTCCAGTCAAGGGTTGATATATTATGTAAGGCCCTCGACACTAGAGTTAAACCTTTGTAATGGAACAATGTATTAATGTATATATCAATAGGGACTTGTGGGCCCACACATTTTTTTAACGCATATCAAGAATCTACTTTACGCCCAAATATCATACTGGCCCATGGCACTTTATTAAACCCCAAATATCCATATAACTCGTTTCACATAAAATTCTGGCCCACAACATATTTAAAAGACTTTAGATCAATATACAACGTTTTATAATATCAATATCCATTATAATCCACCCGTCATTCAACCTTCTTAATCAACTCTATAAGGTTTGAACGTCATATAATGAAACATAGTTGTAAACTTTTGACCTTAGCACTTTATAATATGGCAATGGTTCGGCCCCACCAACAAACAAAAGCTTTAATACAATGGACCCAACTGTCGGACTTGTATTATTTACCCACTTACATTAAACCCATTATCACTACCAACACGACATTTATAATACATCGCCATGGCCCCACACATCAAGACTTGTTAAACGAACGGTTTTCAACATAAAACAAATGGGCCATACCTTGACTTATCTCCCGTGCAACTCATTGCGCGATTATCGTTTGATCTACCAGCCTCCAGATCAAACGACCCTCAACGATATCGTGTTTTTTCCACGACAGGAGATTAGCATTCCAGAAAAACGTGATATAAGCGGTTTTGGGCAGCTAACGTGGCAAATTTATACTAGATCACGTTTTTTTTTAAAAGGTTTCGCTCCAGACCAAAAGCGGCACGATATGGGTTGTGTTGGTTTCAGAAACCATTGTCGGCATTTGAACGGTGTTTCGGCTCTGGATTCCGCTCCTTCTCCCTCATGGTTCCATTCACCTCTTAACTTCGTTTTCATTCGATTCTTCAGTTATTCTTCGCTCGCGCCTTCTCATATGTTAATCCTTGCTTCGTCAACACTACGCTTCCACATGTTAAAAACACCAATAACCTTTTTACAGTGACTGTGCATGACAGTGCACAGGCAGTGCCTGTCAGTGCAGGATCGTTTCTCTGTTTCACTGTATTTTGTATTCTCTGCAACCTGTCTCTGCTGCTCGACCCTCTCCACAGCTTGCTGCCTCTTTTGCTATCTCTCTTCTTCTATGCTGCTCTATTTGCCTCTCTCTACTTCTATGTTGCTCTCTTTGCCTCTTTCTGCTTCTATGCTGCTCTCTTTGCCCTATTGCTAGGTGTTCCTCCTTTTCCATATCCTTTGCCATCAATGACAACATTTCCAACGTTGTGATTTCTAGAAATATCATTGCCTTCATTATCCTCAAGACAATTTTTCACTATTTCATCATTCCATAATGTCTAGCTTTGCTTACCAATCCCAAAAAAATCATTAGAGGATTATGTCACTCTTTCTATCTATATGTATTCACCTTTGGCCCAAATCCTATGTTTTGTTTCGCCTAAAAAATCCCCCCCACTGCTACCTGAGCCCACCAATCAAACAACTTTGTTGTGTCTCCCAAATTATTCCCAAAGACTGATGGTCTCAAACTATATCTGTAAACTCTTTAGATAAATCAAGTACATTGGATTTTGGATCTTCAATACATTATTTTATCATAAACTCTATCTTACACTTGATGATCCCAAATTCTAGGTCTCAGTCCAAAATCCAAGTCCAAGAAAGCCTCCACTAGGTCACCTAGGGTTTCACAAAGTCATAGGGTGGATTTGGTGTCCTAAAAACTCTATTTTCCTGCATGAAGAAACTGGATTCCAAGAAGAAAAGGATAGGTGATCTTGTCCAAACTGGTCAAAAAGATCATTCAAGGAAGGTTTTTTAGCCTAAAGCACAAATCTTGCAAGGGAATAACTGCCCTTTGCTCACATCTCTACAAGAGGATCAAATAGCCATCAGAATAGCAATTGGTAAGGTAAAAGGGAAAACCATCACAAGAAGACCATAAACAGCAAAGAAGAAGGCAACAAGGCCTATGTTTTGGAGAATCAAGGTTTGTGACTGTTTTGACCAAACAAGTAAATCAGTCTGAGAACTATAGAAACAAGGGTCACCTCAACTCCATCAGTGCACTATTGAAGGTATTTAGAAATAATTAATGAGTTTGAGAAGTTTTTGTGAACTTACAAGACAACACTATTTACTTTTTCTAAGCAGCCCTAAAACCTAGGAGTTTGGGAAGGATGACAAATAGGTCAAATGATGATAAAGAGCCTCCTTCATAAAAATAGATGGCTTCAAAGGGTTTCAAACTGCCCTCTAGGGTTTGGAAAAGAGGCACTAATTCCACCTCATCAAAGGGTAAAATCAGAGGTCTTAAAGGGATCAAAGGAGGCATACATAAACATCAATACTCCACTACACCAAAGGAAGAAAGATGATAAAGAGTATCAAAAAAATATCCAGAAATACCAGTCCAAGGTTTTGACCTCTCATAAGAACAGTCAGAGGCATTTTCAAATGATCAAAAGGGAAAGCATGAGGTAAAAATGCCTAAAATAATTAATTATGATAAACATGGTTTCACTATTGAATAAGAAACGTGTTAAACTCCAAAATACAGTGATCAAAAGCAGAAGTTGTGTAGGCACCTGCAAGAATAGAAGTGACCCATGGAAAGACACAAAAATAGTTTAATTTGCTCACCTTCCCAACCAGAGATACATCACTGTCAACTTAGTCAAAGAAACAAACATATTGATGGCCTAAGAGAAGTAAAGCATCCAAAATGGTTTTCTTATCAAGAGCATATTCTGCAAGAGATAGATTAACCCTGAGTGACACTTCTGAAGGACTATCACAAAAGGTTACCTACAGGAAGATTGGTAAGGACAAACAAACCTAAATGTATCTCATAATGATGGCACACATGAAAACTAAAGGAGTTATTTGACATCACCTACTAGAGTTTTCACATTAAGAATTTTTTTCATTGATTCACAGTGAGACACATGACAGAGTGTCAGCCAAAGATAAAATGCCAAAAATGATCACATGTATGCTGTTTACAAGGGTTAAAGATCATGAAAAGATTCATATTTACAAATGAGGGTAAAGAGCACAGTTTGAGCTGGTTGAAGGGTTTGTGAGTGCAAAGGAGAACATGAAGATGCTCCAGCAAAGAAAAAATGCATTTTTCTATGTCAAACTGCCACCTACACGACCAAAAAAGAGCCAAAAAGACAGTGAAAAATAAAGAGAAAACAAACTTTAGGAAAGCGCGTTTTGGCATGAAATCATTTTTTCAAAGAGGATATAAAGGTCTCCTTGACCTCTTCCCCACCTCATTTGTCATTGCAAAGGAAGAGAGAGCTGTTGAAAACATTTTTTAAAGGTTTCTATGCAAATTTGGTCGAAATTCCCAGGCGTTACGCACCGACGGAGGCGCTACGCCCCTGGTCGTCGGCGCTGCGCACAGAGAGGGCAACAGCAGTGTTAATTAACACTGAGTTGTGCACCAGGAGGGCGGTGCTATGCACTTGTTTAGGCGCTGCGCATAGGCTCAGAACGGCCCGACTTCCCATCATTTCACGCCGGTGCTGTGCTCCGACGGGGCCCGACAGGCCCATTTACCGGCCCGACCCGACCCGACGCTACGCAATGAGGGATTTTTGGCCCAAATTGCTCAAAAATGGCCTAAATTCAATTTTCTTGCCTCCAAAGCTCCTGCATTGGTCAAAGCCAGGTTGGTGGTCCCTTTTTCTTTGATCTCCAAGTAATCTTTTTCATTCATATACAAAAGAGAAATTCAAAATACCTATATGACCAAACCCTAATTTTCATGAAACTCAAATTATTGCCTTCTAGGGCAGGGTTTGCATTAGGGGAGTTGAAATTAGCATAAACACACTCAAATTCAAAAAAACCTCCTCCTAAAACTCTGAATTTTTCCTAGACCTACCTCATTTTTCCTTCATTTGCCAAAATTTGCCCTCACCTCACTCATTTTCTCTCCCTAGAACTAAAGGCTCTCAACAAGCTAAAAATATTTTGTTCTTGACCAGTCACCATGTTTGAGGAAGAAAACAATACCAGCAGTGATGAAGGCCAAAGGCCTATCAAGCCAAAACACAAGGGAGGAAGGGTTAATAGGTTTGAGCCTTTAGACACCATTTAAATCACTTCTTCTCCCATGATCCTTGCATGTTTTTAAGATGTTGGATGCTATCAATTTTGTGAGAGGGTTAAACAGGTCCAAAGCCACTCAAACTTGACTAGGTTGTTCATTCTCAGCCTTCAAAACCACCAAATCAACCTAGCAAGAGTGAATTTTGAACTCTCATCTGAATCCATTGCTAAAGCCACAGGAATACCGGATGTTGGTGAGAGATGGTTCAAACAGAAGAAATTGGACTTGAGCTACTATGAGCCCTTCCTCAAACCTAGCTGTCAACAAGGATGCAAGGTTGTTTTCCCGTTCTCCCACCTGCTAGAGAGGTATGCCCTACTAATGAGGCAAATTATTAAGTACTTCACTTGTGAGGGGAGGTACTCCAGGGTTTATTCATATCACATAAGGCTTCTAATGCACTTCACCAGGGTTAAATTTCTAAACCTACCATACTATCTTTACCGGAGCATTGAAAAAATGGCTTCAGTGGTCAAGAAGAGGAGTTATGCCCACCAAATGCAGAGCCTTTTTCACCACTCCTTAGTTAAGATGATTGTTTTACACTAGCTGGAGCAACAAGGAATCCCTTGGGAAGTTTTTATCTCACGTGATGTGTTTGCAAATCCCCAAGCCTTCATTCAACAAAATTTTCCTTCCACTTCACATCCACGTACCTCCACTCCTCCATCATCTCCACCTATGCCTTCTCCACAAGGAAACTTACCTCATGTTTCTCCTCCTGATGCATCAAATGAAGGTGATAACAATGGAACTGATGGACAAGCAGATGACAGTGAAAGGGAAGAAAACAGTGAGGCAGAAACATAGTTAGATGAAGAAAAAGAAGAGGACAACAGTGCTGAAGAAGAAGATGATGATAGTAGCCATGAAGAACAAACAAATAGCAGTGGAGATAAAAAAGACAGTGAGGAAGAGGCAGAGTCTATTGAGGAAGAGCAGGAGGATGATAATGAAAATGAGGAGAAAAATGAGGAAAATAGTGAGGCAAGTACAAAGCTTAATGAGGAAGAGGATGATGACAACAACACTAAGGAGCAAGAAGATGATTATATAGATGATGATGACAATGAGGAGGAAGATGAACATGGAAGTCAAGAAGAGGAAGACAGTGAGAAATTGGAGCAAGACAGTGATAGAAATGAAACAAATGAGTCACTCCCAAGTGAAAAATAATGTTTTGATGATGAACAAGATGAAGACATAGAGGACAATGAAGAAAATGATGAATATGACTGTCAACAAGAAGTTTTACATGACAGCCAAGAGGAAAATGGGCAGGAACATGACAGTGAGCACAATAATAGTGCAAACAGTGATGAAATGAATGAAGATGATGATCCTGAAGAAACAGAGGGAGATAATGAGGAAATACAAGACCAAGAGAAAGAAGTGATGAAGTTGAAACATAGTTTGAATATGAAGGCATTGACCAAGGCAATAACACAAATGAAATAGTCAGTGATAAGCAAGGGAATATTCATGATAGTCATGACAGTTGTCACAACTTTCATGACACAAATCAGTCTCTAAATGACCAGGAAACTCAAGGTGAAGAGGCAAGAAATGACCAAGAAGAGGACCTCAGTTGAGGACAGAGCCAATATGAGGCAAGTGAGGAGGATAGTGATCATTTTGAAGGCCAAGATGACAGTGTAGAAAATAGTGAGGAAGAAAATGATGATGATGAGGCTAAAGATTCAGAAACCAGTGACCTAATGGAGCATGAAATAACTCATGGAAGCCATGGAAAAGATGAAAAGGCTTGTGACATCCCCAAATATCAAGGCAATGATGGGAACACCTCCAAAACCATCATCACCCCTTGCACATGCACATACCACAGAGGAAAAAGAGATGTGTTTGTTTCCTCAAAAAGGCAAAGGACCATCTCTCCTCTAGCTATCAAGCCCAAGGACAAAGACAAGGAAAATATGGACACAGGCGAGCAACAGGTAAAGGTAAGGAGAAGCAAAAGGATCAAGAAGACTTCTTAAGAGCCTCAATTCATTGATCTAGACAGTGACACTAAGGACAAGGAGATGACCACTAGATTGCTTCTCTTAGATAAAGATGCACAGCTTAGGGAGTGGGAAAGAGAGTTTGAGATGGAAAAATGTGTCATTCACTATTACAAAGAGGAGCATAAGCATTTCAAGGAGGTAAAGAGAGGCCTTACCCTACAAAAGAAAATGACCAAGCATTATGTAAGGAAAAACATGCTTGCTTGTGCCAAACTGAAGAAGGCCCTCATGGAGCTAGAAGACCTAAAAAGAGAAAAATAGCATGATGGCCTTGGAATTTTGGTTGAGACTTCTCAATAGGTGTCCAAGATCTCTTGAGGGACCTCTCCACCAATTTTGGGACCATTTGAACAAAATTTTGTTTTTTTGAAATTTTGACCCCTCTGTGTGCAACACCCTAGGCACTACGCACAAAATTGGTGCATCCTCAGCTCAAAAATTTTGCTTTTTTGGATTCGTCACATCACCAGAAATCTTCTCACCAATTTTCAGATCATTTGGATCATTTTTGACCCCCCAAAAGGTCAAAAAACATCAAAAATTTGACCTTTTTGCCTCATTTTCAGACTAGGCGCTGCGCACAGAGCAGTTTTGGGAAAATTGGTTTTTTTATAAGTAAATGGAATCCACTCAGCACAAATCAATAATTTTTGGAAATTAGACTCATCAGGATTTCCAACGAGCCATCATGACGTCAAATCCGGTGTCAGGAAGGGGTCCAAAACTCAGCCACAAGAGACCCTATTTTCTGCTTAAGTTGCGCTACGCACAGAGGCTGCCTAGTGTGTTTTGGACCAAAATTCAACAAAACACACTCATTTATTACAAATAGATATTTTTGATTTTTTTGAGGCAAATTACTCTAAAATTAGGTGCAAATAGTTATTTTGGCATTTATTTCTTAGGATATTATGTGCCTTGGGCCTTGCATGGTCTCTTGGCCATAAATGACATTTATGGTTAATTTTGACATTTACCTACCATATTTAGGGTTGTAGTCCTCCTTTGATCCATAAATAGAGCATGAGGCCCCTATGTATTTTGGTTGGCATTTGATGAGCTTGAAGAGAAATATATATGGTTTCATGAGTTTGGAGAAGAAATTGGTCTTGTGAAGTGGATGAATGGCTTGTTTGGCTTGATGATGGAGAAGCTTGTTTGCAGGATTCCATAGCTTGGTGAATGGTGATGTCATCTTAACTTGTTAATTTTTTCTTGTTCTCATTTTGTTTCATTCTTCGTGGCTGCTATAAATCGTAAAATTATAGGTTGAGACATGTTCTTTGAGGCACCTCAGTCCTCTTTTTTGTTATAGCTTTGATGTTTTCTCTTTTGGCCATCGTAAGGAATTCTTAATTGCTTCTTAGGTCCACCAAAACTTGTTTTTGTTTCATGTATGGTTATTATGCTAGCTTACAAGTATGATTCATGGTATGCCCTGCTTATTTGAAGTTTTCAAAACCCTATCTTGAAGCCTTTCTGTGGAATATTGATTGTTAGGTTAATTCAAATAGGTCTCGATCATTCTTGCCCTTTGTCCATGCTTACCAACTTGTTTCAGAGTTCCCAATAGCTTGATATATGATGTTTAGGAGTTCCCTCTACATAAATTGAGTTATTTGTATTGTCTTATGTGTTTTCCCAAAATCTGAAGGTGAATTTCTAAAGTTAGAAGCTCTTATGCTTTCTATGTTTCACTGGAATGTTTCTCTTGGATGTTTATCAGTTCAAAGTATTGTTCATTGAGCTTAATGGTTTTCCCTACCTCATGAATTGTAACTTTTAAACTATATAAGTTTAAGACCTCTTATTCTTTCCCAAATTTGATGTTCACTACACCTCATACATCACCTTAAGGATCCATTAACCTTGCTAAATTGGCCCTGCAATACACTCTTTTTCATCATTTAGACACCCTTGGATTTCATTTGACTCCATAAGCCAATGGATTTGACAGACTCTTGCTCCACCTATTCCACTTGACCATATTACCCAACCAAAATAATCAACAACCCCTACACTTAACAACTAGCCTAAAATCAAAACCCTAGAGCAAAAAGAACACATTCTTTGCACCCAATAGAGAGATCCTTCTCTGAGTCCAGGAAGGCTAGGTCCTAGGACTCCAAAGACTGGTTCCATGTTACCCTGTCATTTGGTCTGTAAATTTGCCAAATCATGGAACACTAACACAACTGACACATTTGGGGTAAAAAGGGACAATCGTGAGTATGGTCATGGACACCACAATAAGAACAAGGCTTATTCGTACGAAGAGGCATATCCTGTTTGGGTTGATTTCCCTGTTGTTGGTTGTTAGTGTTTGATAAGGTTCCCTTGGCGCCCTTCATTACCTTACATTGGTTGATTTTGGTTTCCTTTCCTCTTTTTCTTGGAAGTTGGAGGATTGATCAAGCTCTATTATGCATACACCTGACTCAGAGGAGGATTTGGTTGCTGCGGTGGAGGTTGAGAAGGCATAAGGGGATAGGGTGTTAATGTCGGAGGGGATGGAGCATCGGGTTGTTGATAAGGATAGAAAGGAGGTTGAGCAACATTGGGTTATTTAATAGGTTGAGCAATCGTAGGCCTTGGCATCGGTTGATGTAATGGGGCAAATGTGCTTTGTCCTGGATATATGTTATTGGGAGGGGGATAAGTGTTAAAGGAGTTGGCCCTCCCTGAGGGAAACCATAACCCATGGGAAGATGCGTATATGGATGTGAAAGAGATCCAACGAGACCGTCGACAGCGTGAGATGCCCCCAGTGCGTTGGCACCACCAGGTCTAGGAAGATTTGGTAAGACGGTATAAACATAACCAGACTAGTCATAGATAAAGTCATATTTCAACGTGATTTGGAGAGCTTCCTCCTCTTTCTGAGGAAAGTGAGATGCGACATATTTACCAGTATAAGGAAAAATCATTCTGAGAAACCAATCCATATAGACACGGTCGTCGAATGTGGGAGCTTGACATAAGCTCCTCCTTCTATGCCATTCTTCGAAATGGTCAGAAAGGCAGGTGATAGAATTTTGACGGAATGCGGTCAACAATTAGGTATCGGTAACATATCAGAGAGGTAATTGGAAGTAGGTCAGAAATGCTTTAGCAAGGGTCGCAAAAGTGGAATGAGAGGTAGAGGCTTGGTTGACATGCCACTTTGCAGCGTCTCCAGTGAGTGTGTGTTGGAATAACCGAAGATGGATAGAGTCATCAATGATATAATTAGATTAACACCACATGTGGAATGAGCGGACGTGATTAGTAGGGTCCTCTCGAGCATTTCCTTCAAACTTAGGGATGTCATAAGGAATCTTAGTTGGCATAACAGGCCAACCTGGATCATGGTGTATAGGGTCGTTAATTAAATGGCTGAAATCAGGGAGGCCAAAACCTACCATAAAATGTAGCAAGGGAGTGGTCGGGATGGTTCCGATATTTGTTCCACTACTAGTAGCTCCAGAGTTAGGGTTGGGGCTACCACCAATGTTAGGACCAGTACCTACATTGGCACCTGACATGGTGGGAGAATGAGGTAGAGGGGAACCGGGTTCGGAATCAGAGTGAGGGCCCGACAGATCAGAATCAGAGTCGGTGTAGGGACTCGGCGAAGGACTAACTCAGTGTCGACGAGGTGGAGTAATTCTTCCTAACGGAAACTGAGGATGAAGGTCTAGGAGTCTCCAAGATAAACACCTTGGGGGCGCAATGATCGCAAGACACAAGTAACCCAATAATGAAGAGATATAAAAAAAGGCGCAAAGGGGCATACAAATTAATTACAATGTTTATTTATTGGTTTGGCAGTGTAAACCAAGCACTCTTCGCTTTAGGTGTGCATGTGTTTGATATGTGTGTTAATTTTAACTAAGCCCAGATGGTTGTGTATAAAGAAAAAGAAAATAATGTTGTATAACTATAAATAAAACTAAAACAACAATAAAATAAACAACTAACGATGCATAAATTCAACCCAAAAAGAAGGGCTCCCAAAAAAATGTTCTAAGAGGTGGGCGAAATTGACTCAAAAAACACAAGGTGGAAAAAATATCTAAGGTCTAAGGGATAGGGATCTAATGACTCAGATCTGTTGGAAAGAGGTGCAGAAAACACAAGAAACCAGAGGGAAAACTGCTGCAAAATAGGAGGCGACAGGTTAAAACCCTAATTGAAACAAGAGGGACCCTAAGGGAGAGGTCAAACAAGACTCAAGAGGGAGTTTTGGATGATGTAATAACCAATCTAAATAGATTTGAAAAAAAGAGGGATTAGACCCTGAACAATGGTTGAAAGCGCTGTAAAATATCAGACTACCTACTTAGCTAAACCCTTCCTCAAAAGGTGGAAGCGTGCAGAAGCCCTAATGGGCTTGTTCCCAATTCAAAAATAAAAAGTGAGCATATCCAGGCCTACGACGGGTGAAGACAGAGGTTAGAAAACCCTAAACACTGCTTGCGTAAAACCCTGAAAATTACAAAAAAAACCCCGCAAAAAGTTACATCTCGCAGATACTAACCTGTAAGCTACTAAACTCGTAGTTTTTGGCACAAAAATTTCTATCTGAGCCTGAACTCGCAGGTTCTGGGTTAAAGAGTGTGAACTGCACTTCTGGGAGTCTCGGGCGGGAGGTTGCGGAAGAATTTGTCGTCTGTGGCGCGGCTGATACCTATTACCTGCGAAAAACACCCAGAAACATGCAGAAGTTAGATTTTTTACTGTTTTAGGGCATAAAAGGTAAAAAACAACATTAAGAGGCTAAAAAATAGTTGAATAAAACCCTAGGTACTAAAGCAGATGGTCACTTTGGAATCTGAATAAATCCCTATGGAGTCGCCAATTGTTAGAATGAATTCTTAACGCAAGTGTACGAAAAGAGATCACTTTAGTTGCACATGACAAATAGCCATAACAACAAATATGGTTGTCTAAATTCTTTAGATCTGCAATAGACGGTCGAAACAAATGCAAAACAAACCCAGATCTATGAAAATAAAGCAGCTAAACAGTAAAATGAAATTAGATTTGCTCCAAATATCCTATGGACAAGACAAGAATTATAAAGAATTTTTTTATTATATTAACACTTGGGAAGGGAACAAAGAATGATGTTACCAGTCCCCCTCAATGAGATGGGTTCTTGGTTATCCTCAAATGCTTCAACTTCAGAGTTTCTCTCTCAATGGTGTAGAAAACCCAAGACGTGTAGAACTCAAAGGGAGCTCAATAAGCAAAAAGAAAATAAAAGTAATCAAAGTATGACAATGATAAGAGGATCAAATTCTGACCACGATAAAAGGATCAAAGGTAAGAATTGAATGGAAAAACCTCCTATTTATAATAAAATATTGAGTTATCCTTGATAATGGTGCATAATAAAATGTTATTAACCAAGATCTAGATCTAACTGCTTGGAATATTTTATTATACTGTGTTGGAGGGAAAAGGAATTTAAATTGGTTAAATCCCTTTATTTAGAAATAATAAACAGATAAAATATTTATTTATCATTTCAAGGATAGGATCAAGGAATAATTTAACAAATAATTATTTATTTTATAATTCCTAAATGATTTAGTCAAATTTAACAAGGAATATTAATTAAATAATGATTTAATTAATTATTCCTAGATAATAATAAGATAAATAATGATTTATCTAATTATTTCTCATTAATTGGGTTAAATATGACCAAGAATATTATTAAAATAGAGGTTTAATTAATTATTCCTAGAGGAAAATCAAATAAATAAGGATTTATTTAATTATTCCTCATGGGATTTTCTATTTGGACCAGAAATATAACTTAACAAACTATGGTTTATTAAATTATTTCTTATAGTGAAAGAAATTTTACTATGGTAAAAATGGTCTTACATGGTATATTTTGATCCATCTAATTGTAAATGGTTAGATGACCAAAAATTGGTGTAACAATTTCATTGTGCTTGAACATGCATGAGTAATTGACTTGTGTTGGTTGATCTCTTTGTTTAACATGTATGTTGTCAACTTGAGAGTGTTGATCATTTGCACATACACGAGTGTTGACTTATGTTGGTCGATTGTGTATTACATGCATGTCATATCGAGTTGGAAGAGTTGATTTTGTCTCTAAAGATGAAAAGGAGATGTTGATGAAGTGTTTCATGAAATGTGAAATTCATTTTGTTTTGGGAAAACAATCGTCAAATTATTACACATGCTATTGCTTGACTTGAGATTCATTCGTTTGAAGAGGCACCTTTTGTCGACTTGTGTTTGGTCAATGAATTTTGACACCAAGATGTAAGAGTACATGGCGATGTTTACATGATGTGAAATTTTTTGCTTTGAAGGAGCAAAAGGATATGTCGTCAAGTTATGTTTATTGCATGATGTGTTTTTTAGATTGATGGTTATTTTTGTGACAAGATGTCAAAAAAAAATTTGTAGCCATTGTAGACCATTTTATATGTTGACGCCAAGAAGAGAAGGAGATAGAGAATGCATTCTTCCATATGTAGAATTTGGAACCATGGAGGTAAAAGAATGGTAATTTAGTTTCTTGTTATTACTGATGTTGGAACTCATTGTTGTAATTCACTCAGATGGGCTTAATTTGGAAAAGTGGTTTCCAAGGAGAAGCTTGCATCGAATGCATGTTTGTGCAAAGGAGGAATATGATTCTCAGTGGGAAGGAAATCAATTAGTTTTCCAAGCACCGATGAATCGATTTGGTACAAAAAAATTTTATATCTGTCAGCAAGCAGCCAACAAAAGCAGCAAAAGGATAGCAGTGGTTGAAGAGCCAAGCCATTTGCAAGGCAAGGTATGTCAGTGAACCCAAGTGGTTGTCATGGCGATTTTTCCAAGTAGAATCAAGATGATAGAACTTGGAAAACAGAAGAGTACTCATTTCTCATGCGATAATGTGGGTCCAAAATCATGTCAGTGGGAAGGAGTGATTGGAATCTGGATCAGGGGAAAAAATTAGCTCAAAATTCAAAGTGCTCATAATTGCACCAAACCAAAATGAAAATTACCGGCCCGTCGCCAGGAATCCAACACAACTTGTTTCGTCGAAAACTGAGTTCGGATGAAGAAGTTATAGTCTGTTAACCGTTGTTCAGAATAGGCAAATTTTATTAAAAAAATTGCAGAAAAGGTACAAGCTGATGATAGGGTAGCCCAGTTAGCATGCAGAGAATCTTCTTCAGTTTTTTCCCAATGGTACTGTGACAAGTGTCACAACAGGATTCACCAGTTTTGTTTGAGAAGGTGAAATTTCCCAATATCCTCCTAAGGTTGAATTCGATTTTTTTTTTATATGTGGGAGGATTGCCCAACCAGGGACCACCACGTGTCTCCCCTGGTGGACCCTCTCTCCATGGTCAGATTCGAATTTCAGCCATGTGTTAAGGTTCAATTCATATTCAAATTTTTATGCTAAGGTTCAGGTTTGAACTTCATGGTGGTATCGAACTTCATTTGGTGGTAGTTTATTATCCATAGTCTAAAACTATGGGATATATCCAAACTATGGTGGGAAATTTAATTATATGGTTGGTATTAATCCAAAGTCCAAAGTATAAATATATTTTTGGTGGCAGATATTTATTTCCAAAGTTCGATTGGGTTATATATTTATGGTTCTGCATATCGGTTATAAACCATAGGCCGAGGCATTAAAACAAAGTTCACATTTTATATGGAGTGCATATCATATTCGGTGGAATATGTTATATTAAAATTTGGATTATATATTTTATATGGTGGATTAATATAAGCATTGGAAAATTTATGTTGACAATACAAATTCCTATTGCAGTTGGCTTAATATTCAATGGTGCAAAAACATACGTATGGAGGGCAGAGGTCGGGGTTCGACCTCGTGACCTCCCCCCAACCACTATTGCTGCTTACCAATGGGCCACACCCTTTATCCTTAAAAATATATGCTCTCAACCTCCACTTGAATCTTACACGGTCTCTGATGGTGGGAAGGAGGGGGCCAGCCCCGCTAGCTAGCCCTCCTCCCATGTGACTTCACCACATTACCGACGACTTAGCACCCAAATATAACTACGCTTAGTGCATAATTAATATGCACTTATTTGTTAATTGAACACCAGATTAACTTGGTTGCAGATTTAGTGGAGTCTTCATTTTCGACGAAATTTCTAGAATTGGCAGAGTTATTTGGAGTCCTCTCCAGATTTGGAGTAGGAATCTAGTGGAAAATAAAATGAACCCTATCTTCAGCAATTTTTGACCAATTTTTGCTAAGGAAGAATCATTCCTCGCATATTGGCATGCTTTGAATCCATTGGAACAACTTGTAGAGGTAGAGGAGAAATTCTACAGGTGTTTTTGGTCACTTCAATAATTTTTAAGCCCAGGGCCACCAGAAGGGAAGGCCATGCCCAGATTAGCTGAAGGCCAAATGGAGTTATTGAATAGTCATTTTTGGGGTTTTTATGTCTTCTGAAGCCAGTGGAATAGGATGAAAATCCATTGGAGCAATACAGGTGCTTTTAATCATACATTTGACTCTTAATCCCAAGAGGACCTAGATAGTTGAAGCAGGTACATGGAGATGTATCCCAGGAGGGGTGAACTCCATTATCATCCATTATGTTATGTGTATGTTGTGAGTTATTTCTATGTATTTCATTTGTTGTATATGAGTTTTTAAAATCTAATTAACTCATAATTTGATCATCAAATACACATAAAATTTGACACATAAACCACTTCACAAGTGGTTAACTTGAGACAGTCCTAATCACACATTTTAATACTGATGAGGGAGCTAGCATAGCAATAACTATTTTTCCCATATTTATAACATTAATTAATTGTTAAGTTGGATTTATAGGCGGATAAGTGTGGATTATGGCACATTAAGCATGTTTATGTAAATCATGGTTTAATAACGTTAAACGCGGGATTATGTTAATTAATCCGAAATTACATTTTAATCCTTCGCGCATTTAAAATTCTCTGCGTCGTTGGTCATGGTGGATGGACATATGGGGAGGGTGTTGGACCCCTCCAAACCTCGGTTGAATATTTAATATACATTCAAATAAGATTTTGTGGCCACTGTTTAACAAGTCCCGCCCGCCGGTATAGCGGTAAGAACTTTGTATTAGGAGGGGGAGGTCACGGGTTCGACCTACCCTCTACCCATCCTTACATTTTTTTGGCATGCGCAATATGTGTAAACCTTTGGCCACCGTAATATACGCCCATAATATATATTTGAGTATGTGCCACCATATCATAATGTTTGAAACCTTAGCATATATTTCATATATGCACCACCATAATACATGTATTAAACCAATCTTTGTAATATAATCCGAATACCATAGTTCAAACTTTGATATTTAAAATAATTTCAAATTTAAACCATAACCCTTGGAATATGCAAACTTTTGCATATACAAACAATTCGACCATGCAACCTTAAAACTTTGTAATTAATTAGACCTTGGATAGGGTCCACTAGAGGGGGAACGTTGTGGCCCTTGGTTGCACCACATGTTAGCCTCTGGTTGGGCTGTCCCTCATAATAGAAAAAAAATCGAATTCAGCCTTAGGAGAAAAATCATTAAAAAAGTCACCTTCAAACCAAACTAGTGAATCCTATTGTGACACTTCTCACAGTGTCATTGGGAAAAACTAAAGAATATTCCCATAATATACCCTGTATATTTACTGGGCTGCCTTGTCATTAACCTATCAATGCTCTGCAAATGTTTACTGGGTTGCCTTGTCATAAACCTAGCATGGTGCGGACATCAGACTGGGATGAACCAAAACCTCGACTTTTGTAGAACACTCTAGTAAGACATGCCACCACATATTCCTTGAAGAGGCAGTGGTCATTACAAATTAAAAGCATCATTTTAAGCGCAAAGTGCTGGAAGCCCTGGAAATCATTAAGCACCCTAATAACCTAAATAGATATGGAGGCTCAGAAGTTAGCAAGAATTGGATCCACGCTATTTCCCATAAATAAACTTACCACCCTATATTGTTTGTCGACTCTCTACCCTTCCTCCCGCTTGTCCTTGCACACTCACATGCCCATCCCTTTCACTAAAAACTCCTCCCCTCGCACCGTACCTCGCCCTCTGTCCTTTTATTTTATTTTTCTCTCTCATTATTATTTCCTTGCACCTTCCCTCCTATCAACCTGCTACTTTTCTAAATCCCTAGATCACACCTTATAACCTCATTTATTTTCTTTAAAAAATAAATAATAAAAATAAAATAAAATAAAATATGTCGCTATAAATAAACTACGCTTAAATACATCTTTTATAATAACCTGAAACATGTTTCCTAGGGTTAGAAACTTCCTACCTTTTTTCATTAACCTTTAATATTTAGAGAGTAATTCGATTTTAGAAGAAAATAAATAAATAAACAAATAAAATAAAATTAATACAAGTAAATTTAATACAACATATTAAACCCCTTATAAATATAAATCTTTAAATAATAAATAAAAATTAACCTTTTATTAACCTAAAAAAGTTCATTAAATTTATAAAAAATTTAGTTACCCTAGGTGAGCCTTCTTTAATATATATCAATTTAAAAATCCTAAAATTTTCTAACAAATTTATTAATACCCTTAAAAAATAAAATAAAATAAAAAATTTAAGTACTGGTCGGCCTTTTTTAGCTCTTTCTCTCCACTATTTATCTACCCTAATCTTGTCTCTTCTTTGCAGATTGTCCTGATGATGAGTCTTGTTTCAGACTCGAAACGTAGACTAAAAATGAAGACTGGATATTCTGAATTCTGTATCTGAAAACTTTTTAGTTGTTTAGGAAAACAAACAACAAGCTCTATCTTTTTCATCCGGACTCTGTTTTAGACGAAATGAATTGTGCCAGATTCCTGGCGACGAGATCTTCGCTGCCATTTAGTTTCCAATGAATTCTGAGTATTTTCATTTTTAAGCTTTTACACTGAGCACCTAATCAAAAAAGATTTCTAACCCCTCAGGAAAGGTATCTATTTCTGGTTGGCCATAGTTTCTGCAAGCTAGTATGACCAGAAGATGATTGGATTTCCTAAGTGCTTTTTTCTTGTACAATTGGGTAGGTGTCTCTCTAAAATTTGTTGTCTCCTTCACCCAACTCTTGATGATGTCTCTCATGTTTGTGTAGATGTGAGTGGCATAGAACAGTGAGTCCATGTTCTTCAATGGACCAGGAATATGATACATTTTATTGAAATATATTACCATGAATGTAGCAAGCTTCTATCGACTGGTGTTGCTCAATGTCATAGTTTTCACATCAATGTTTGAGAAAACCAAGTTGATCACATCTGCACATGGGAAGGTTGGATACTTGCATGTAACCTTGTAAATCCATAATTGCATGATGCTTAGATACACTCGTTGCACTAGAAAATTTGGCGGAAATTCCGACGGCCAATTCGTCGCTATTCCGACACATAGTCGTCGCAAGAGCGATAGTTCGAGGGCGGAAAAAACGTGGTTTGTCATGTCGTCGCAGTTCCGACGCACCTAAAAAGTGTCGCACTATCGACACTTCTTCCGTCGCTTTCGAACAAGCGTCACTCTTCCGACGTCTTACGAACCGTCGCGCTTTCGACGTTCCTAAACGGTCTCACTTCCGACGAAATGTGGTCCGACGTTTTGAACGTCGCTCTTCCGACATTTGTAAACGGTCGCAATTCCGACGCAGTGTGGTCCGACGTTTTGGATGTCTCTCTTCCGACGTTTGTAATATGCCGCAATTCCGACGAAATGTGGTCCGACGTTTTTAACGTCGCTCTTCCGACGTTTTGGACGTCGCTCTTCCGACGTTTGTAAGTTGTCGCAATTCCGACGAAATGTGGTCCGACGTTTTTATACTGTCGCTCTGCCGACGTTTCTGATTTGTCGCAATTCCGACGTCTACAATGTGTCGGTATACCGACGGCGGGTTCAATTTAAAAAAAAAAAAAATTAAACTTTAAAAGACGAGAAACGATGTTTTGAATATATTATACGAAGTAAAACAATCCATGAAGTCATTACATTTTCACATCTGAATATTGGAACCCAAATATCCATCCAGAAAAGTGGAAGTCCCACCCCAGACAATGATAGAAAAATACCCCATGTCACATACAGGGACATGATATAAAACCCAGTAACGGTCCACATGGAGATTATCGACAAATCTGAGAAAGCATCCAAATATACCCGAGGCATCTATAAGAAAGTGAAATAGCAGTATGTAGAATAGTAAAACAACAGATAGAGTACCGACGTCCATTGTTCCAAATACAAATTAAAGTACCCAAAATCCTTGAACAGAGAAAAACGCTAATCACGTGAGGAGTGTGATATGTCCAAAATATAAAAAGACCATCAGACCATATCAATAAACCAGCAACATAGACCAGCATCGCTAGTTTTGAAGGTAGAGTGATAAACATTAATTATTTTTTTTTCACAAGAGAAAAAACGTTGTTTTGAATATATTATATGAAGTAAAACAGTCCATGAAGTTATTACATTTTCACATCTGAAGATTGGAACCCAAATATCCATCCAGAAAAGTGGAAGTCCCACCCCAGACAGTGATAGAAAAGTACCCCATGTCACATACAGGGACTTGATATAAAACCCAGTAACGGTCCACATGGAGATTATCGACAATCTGAGAAAGCATCCAAATATGCCCGAGGCATCTATAAGAAAGTGAAATAGAAATATGTAGAATAGTAAAGCAACAGATAGAGTACCGACGTCCATTGTTCCAAATACAAATTAAAGTACCCAAAATCCTTGAACAGAGAAAAACGCTAATGATGTGAGGAGTGTGAATATGTCCAAAATAAAAAAAGACCATCAGACAATATCAATAAACCAGCAACATAGACCAAAGATTCTAGTTTTGCTGCGTAGTGATAAACATTAATCATTTTTTTTCACAAGAGAAAAAACGATGTTTTGAATATATTATATGAAGTAAAACAAACCCATGAAGTTATTACATTTTCACATCCTCAAGATTGGAACCCAAATATCCATCCAAAAGTGGAAGTCAACACTTCACCCCACAATTATAGAAAAAATACCCCATGTCACATACAGTATTCTATAAAACCTGTAAGAATTCATTCACATGGAGATTATCGACAAATCTAAGAAAGCATCCAAATATGCATGAGGAATCTATAAGAAAGTGAAATAGCGGTATGTAGAATAGTAAAGCAACAGATAGAGTACCGACATCCATTGTTCCAAATACAAATTAAAGTACCCAAAATCCTTGAACAGAGAAAAATGCTAATCATGTGAGGAGTGTGATATGTCCAAAATATAAAAATACCATCAGACCATATCAATAAACCAACAACATAGACCAGCATCGCTAGTTTTGAAGGCATAGTGATAAACATTAATCATTTTTTTTTTCACAAGAGAAAAAATGCTGTTTTGAATATATTATATGAAGTAAAATAGTCCATGAAGTCATTACATTTTCACATCTGAAGATTGGAACCCAAATATCCATCTAGAAAAATGGAAGTCCCACCCCTGCATAAAGGATAGAAAAATACCCCATGTCACATACAAAGACTTGATATAAACCCAAAGAATACCCACATGGAGATTATCGTCCGATCTCGAGAAAGCATCCAAATATGCCCGAGGCATCTATAAGAAAGTGAAATAGAAGTATGTATAATACTAAAACAATGTATAGAGTACCGACGTCCATTGTTCCAAATACAAATTAAGTACCCAAAATCCTTGAACAGAGAAAAACGCTAATCATGTGAGGAGTGTGATATGTCCCAAACATAAAAAGACCATGAGACCATATCAATAAACCAGCAACATAGACCAGCATCGCTAGTTTTGAAGGCAGAGTGATAAACATTAATCATTTTTTTTTCACGAGAAAAAACGTTGTTTTGAATATATTATATGAAGTAAACAGTCCATGAAGTCATTACATTTTCACATCCGAAGATTGGAACCCAAATATCCATACAGAAAATTGGAAGTCCCACCCCAGACAATGATAGAAAAATACCCCATGTCACATACAAAGACATGATATAAAACCCAAGAACGGTCCACATGGAGATTATCGCATAACTGGAAAGCATCCAAATATGCCCAAGGCATCTATAAGAAAGTGAGAAATAGCAGATGTAGAATAGTAAAGAACCGTATAGGCATCGATCGTAAGCAGTTCCAAATACAAACTAAAGTACCCAAAATCCTTAAACAAAGAAAAACGCTAATCATGTGAGGAGTGTGATACGTCCCAAATATAAAAAGACCATGAGACCATATCAATAAACCAGCAACATAGACCAGGATCGCTAGTTTTGAAGGCAGAGTGATAAACATTAATCATTTTTTTTTCACAAGAGAAAAAATGCTGTTTTGAATATATTATATGAAGTAAAACAGTTCATGAAGTCATTACATTTTCACATCTGAAGATTGGAACCCAAATATCCATCCAGAAAAGTGGAGGAAGTCCCACCCTTGACAATGATAGAAAAATACCCCATGTCACATACAGGGACATGATATAAAACCCAGTAACGGTCCACATGGAGATTATCGACAAACTGAGAAAGCATCCAAATATGCCCGAGGCATCTATAAGAAAGTGAAATAGCAATATGTAGAATAGTAAAGCAACAGATAGAGTACCGACGTCCATTGTTCTAAATACAAATTAAAGTACCCAAAATCCTTGAACAGAGAAAAACGCTAATCATGTGAGGAGTGTGATATGTCCAAAATATACAAAGACCATCAGACCATATCAATAAACCAACAACATAGACCATCATCGCTAGTTTTGAAGGCAGAGTGATAAATATTAATCATTTTTTTTTCACAAGAGAGAAAACGTTGTTTTGAATATATTATATGAAGTAAAACAAACACATGGAGATTATCGACAATCCGAGAAAGCATCCAAATATGCCCGAGGCATCTATAAGAAAGTGAAATAGCAAGATGTAGAACAGTAATGTAGAACAAAGAAAAGCAACAAAGATAGAGTACCTCAAACCATTGTTCCAAATACAAATTAAAGTACCCAAAATCCTTGAACAGAGCAAGAAAAACGCTAATCATGTGAGAATTCTAGGTAAAGTTAATCTATTAACATTGCGAATAAAATTACACCGAAGTCAAAAACATTGCCTGGCCATACACATGGCAAATTTGTCATCAAAAAATCAAAATATTAAGAAGACTGCCCTCATACGGGGAAACCAGTCTTGAACGTTTAATTTACAGAATTCAAAAATATTACAAAGGTCCAACACAGTAAAATAATCTAAAAGCAGCCCAATTAAGTGGGCCTGCTAAGCAAGAAAAACAAATTAACCAAACTACTCCTCCAGTGGTTCCTCCATGATTCGGCACCATCCTTCGGAAGGTCCAGGATCGCTAGGTGCTACCTCCACATGCATGCCACGGCTCCCCTCCTGAAGGCCCGAATGCTGGCCGGATTTTTCCGAGCTCAGACCCGTCGGACGGGTGCATTCTTCCTCCATTTGGGCCTCCTCGCGGAAGACCACGGTGACTAAAGCCGTGATTCGCGGGCGGTTGAGAGAGAAATTAAAGGAAAATTGCGCAGTGCACGTCATGGGAGAAGGTGAACTAGCGGTGGGGAAGAGAGGAGCAGGGGAATCCATACGGTGGCCAGATCCTACAACCCGACCCCGCCCACTCCTAGTATTTGGATATCGACCTGCGTAATAATCACTGGACTGGCCGGAAGTCGACTCTGTTGAGGAGCTGGAGGGAGCCCGCAGGGGTTGACCTCTAGTGCTCCCCCTGCGGCAATGCATCCTATGACGCACACGAGGCATGGGTGCAGTCTCAGGCGCAGTGGGCACAAGAGGAGACGCAGAAGCAGAATTCCAATTAACAGAGGAAGACAGACAGAGACAGAACCGAGAGAAATGAAGATATGCTGCAAGGTCTAGGCAGAAGTTCAGCTGGCCACTTCTCCTTATCGTCACAGTTAGCAGGCAGTGTAATCCAGCAACCGGTTCGTCTGAAAAACCATAGCTAAAAGCCATTTTCTCGACCTGACTGCAATGCAATCAAAGGATTCCTGTCATAATTAATCTCTGATCATTAATAATGAGAGCCGAAGGCCGGATC
The DNA here is from genome assembly GCA_034641835.2 of Pinus albicaulis. Taxonomy (NCBI): domain Eukaryota; kingdom Viridiplantae; phylum Streptophyta; class Pinopsida; order Pinales; family Pinaceae; genus Pinus; species Pinus albicaulis. Next base: position 660,494,419 of record CM076571.1, read on the forward strand.
ATATTGGAGCGTGCGGAATCGAGGAGTGGAGGCCGATCTTGAACAGTGTTAAAAATTAATTAATGCGGATTTGATGTGAAAACTTAATTGAACAGCGTTAAATGTTAATGCGATTGATATGAAATTGCCATATCCATGTCCCATTGCCTTAAACACCATTGAATGCACCCGCAGCCGGGAGCAGGGCAAGATTTTATTCAGGACACGTGGCAGAAATTGATTGGAGCAGATCTTTGTTTGGGCCGCTCGCGCAGTGGAAATCTGGACCCGAAAAATATTAGGGCGGATTTGATAAGAAATTCGCGTCACAACTCTCCCTCCGTACGCCAACCCAACTTCGAACCCGAAAAAAATTAGGGCGGAATTCATTTGGTTTTCGCGTCACAAAATTGGCCGACGTCAGCAGGCTATTTTGGAACGCGAATTTGGTTTGAATTATGGTTTATCGCCGTTTGAAGTCCAGCGGGCTCGACTTAAGAACAATTTTGTTTGATCCCATCTTATAAAATTTATGTTGGTTTTCTTTGATAATACACATATTTATAATAAATCATGGGAATACCACACTAAACATGTGGAAAAGTTATATAAATTATTGAGAACAATCATTTTTATGTAAAAATATCCAAATGTGCTTTTGGGAAATAAGAATTCGAGTATTTGGTTCATATTGTTTTAAAGGAAGGAGTGAAGTTGGAGCCTCAAAAGATGCAAGCTATTACAAATGACCTATTCCTAAGAAAATCAAGGTTCTTAGAAGATTTTTTAGACTTACATGATATTATTGATCATTTGTTAAGAATTATGCATGCATTTCAAGTCCACTCACATATCTCTTAAAGAAAATATCATTTATATGGAATGATGAGGCTACTTTGGCATTCTCTCTTTCAATGGATGCCATGTCTTCTACACCAACATCGGTTGCACCTAATTTTGGTAAAACATTCATAGTAGAGTGTGAGGCACTAGGACAAGGAATTTCCGTAACATTAACACAATAAGGGATACATTGGCTTTTAAAAGCAAGGAATTTAAAGAAAATATTTAGTGAAATTCAAGGAATTCACTTTTGTTAATAGGTTTATGTCACACGATGATGCAGGGGCATTAGGCACTAGCCAAAAATGTAGGAGGTTTTTTCCACATGTTGTGGCTAGGAGGGTTCGAAAACATTTGAGTTGTAACAGCTAGGTGTCAATACCTCAGCTGACTGTATTACTTAGACTAGTTAGAGTTGTAGGAGTCGAACTGTTTCAGTTAGTTGAATTATTATAATTAGACCTTTTGATTTCTAGAACGGTCCTCTCAGAGGAACCGAAGAGCGATATGTTATGTATATAAATTGTAATTCCTCGGATGAATAAAAGTAGAGAGGGAAGAGGAGAGTTGAGAGGGGATTTTTGCATTAAACCTCTGTGTGTGAACAATTGTTTCTAGTTAAATGATTTCCAAGCTTAGTTGCCATTGAATTATCTCGAACTGCTAATTTTGAAGAATTGTTTAACTGTGAGGTGATTGGGTACTGATAATTCCATTCTTCTGTCTTTGAATTCCCGTAAATTGTTGGATAACCCTGTGAACTCTCCCCACCTGAAGGCGAGGTCTGTGTAGAGAACCGGGGTCGTGAAAACTGTTCAAATATAAAAATCCCGCTTAATAAAAAGACAAAATTGTTGTGCTTTCAAAACCTGACCCGAGGATTGGACATGAGTTAACAAACAAAAGGATAGCGGAACCAGACTTGCACCCGTGGTCAAGCCCTCTACCAAAACCACGAGCGGAATCACAAAAGTGGGTTGCCCATATCGCACCGCTTTTGTGGAGTAGGCGGTATTTCCTATTCGCGAGCGATTCCATAGGGAATGCAACACGTGGCGAAGTGACCCCTTGAAAACCACCGTTTAACCCGCGCCATCGCACGTTAAAGCCCGACGTTGGAAGCCGAGCGAAATTTCCAAGAGTCGTTGATTTGGAGAAGGGCCATCAGACAGTGGTCGCACGTTGAACTTGCCCAGAGGTTAACTAAGGTGTGCGGAGGATAGCCAGGTACGATACGAGTGTTTGATTGGTTATTGATATATATAGGTGGGGCCGGAGTATAATGAAATTGTTTAATTAAACGATTGGCGTATAATTAGCATAAGTCTGGAGCGTGATTGTTGTAAGGCTGGGTGGTGAAATATAGAGCCGAAAGTTCATTACAAGTTATTTATTTAAAAAGAAACGTTGAGTATAAATACAAAGTGTTGAAAGTTAAACATTGGTTATAAGGATTGGAGATAATATAAAGTCGGGAATATAAATTAAATTCCAACCATTGTGGATAGTATTTATTTATCAAATTCTACGAATTTGATAAATAAACCCGAAGAAAGAAGAAGTCAATTAAGACTCAGGCTGGAGGAAAAGAACGGGGTACACCAAGGGAAAATGCTGACACAGCGATTGTAGACACACCAGCTCTCCTTGGGGGTCCAATTTCAGTTTTGTGGCGTCACACGATGATCTCTCTTCTCTGGCATTTACTTGTATTGAAGATCACTATTCTAGGAATAAGGAGTTATTTTCTCCAAAAATAACCCTAGCCAAACATCGACAATGCATCAAGGATATATTTCTATGCTACATAAGTACATATGTTCTACTTCTAAATCATGTCTTGGAAGTGGTTTTTTTGCTGGAAATTATTCACCAGTTGGTTTCATACCAAAGTCTTTTTCACATTTTCAGCATCCAATACATGAAAAAGATAATGGTTTAAAAAAACATAAATATTTGAAAATTTGCAAGAATTGTCTGGCACACTTTGAATATGAATTTTGAAGTCAAGTGCATGATGCTGTATAGGATCAAGTGTCATTTTGAATACCAAATGTTTCACAAGAAACTTCTCAACATGCTACCCTACATTAAGGATTAAATGACAATATTGCATCAACTATTTCCATAATAAAAGTGCACCTTGGCCATAAGACTAAACAACTACAAATGTTGTAGATCTAACAAGACCATACAATCAAATGTATTCCACAAGGCCAATACTGTATGAAAAATGAAAAGGAGTTTGCAACCAAAATACCTTAGGCAACTAATTCAATTAGATACACCAAACCATCAACAAAAAGGAAAACCAACCTACTCAAAAGGCAAGTGTTTACCTCCTTTGACAAAATTTTGAGTTCCGAAACAAGGGCCTTTATTGTCTTGTCAATGCCCCTAGTAATTTGAACGAGGTTTGCACCTGCTGCAACAACCTAAACAAAAAGGTTTCATTTCAAATTATTTTCCACAAATTTAAGATACAACCATTGTCAGTTTTGTATTTCCTAACAAGCTCATAAATTTTGACAAAAGAACTAAATTTTTTTAATACCTGATAGCAAATTTTTCACTCAAAAACTATCTTAGACTCAATAAACCCAACCCAAAACTAAAAAACCAAACACCATAAGACCCTACAAAAATGAATAGATGATCTTAATCCAGTACCATCGACAAAAAGTTACCTTTACACCCTCACTTATTAAACCCTGTGCTGTTGAATTTTAACTTCAACTGCTGCAGCAGCAACATTTTTTTTTGGAGGTTGCTTGCATGCCATCCAGAAATTTAATTCAGCATTTAAAATTCCTGCAAGTTTTTTTGTAGACGGCCACAACCATATTTCTGTACAGGATTGTATTTAAACACAACAGCCAGCATTAACGCAATTCACCAACCAGAAATTAAACAAACAGAAATTTACCCGACAGTTTTGAAAATTCAAAAGGAGGACACGTGGAGCATTAATATTGGATCGCATGAAATTGAAGGGAATCTGAAAACCTGAAAACCGGACCCGAATTTTTTATAGGGCACATTGGATTGAGAATTCAAGTTAAAATTAGGCAGACGTCAGCATCCCATTTTGGAACACGAATTTGGTTTGAAATTCAATCTATTCAGACTTTTGAAGTCCAACGGAAAGGGTTCTTTAATGTTTTGATAGTTTAATATATACATATGTTTTAAACATATGTTATATATATATCATATGCGAAATGAAAGGTGGGCCATAGAATTTAGTTTTAATTTTATTTTTTTTAAAAGAGGGTTTATTATAATATGTTTTATATGTTACGGCATATAAAAATAAAAAGGTCGAAAATCTTGGTAGTTTTTTTTATAGACAGTACGTAAATTTTTTATTACACAGCAGAGTGTTTTAGAGATAGAGTATGTTTGTTTTGAACAGACAGTGAGTTGGTTTTATGCACTGCGTTTTGTAGCAGTCATAATTTTGTAATCCCTCTCAGTGAGGAAGTAGTGTAATAGTTTTTTTTTGAGTTATTGAAGGGAATAGAAGTTTGTTTTCAAAGTATTGAAACTCTGTCTCCTGTCAAACAAATTTTTATTTTCTCTATGTTAGAGGAAGGGAGATTTATTCTCCATTCATTGTTCTGGAATTTTTCATTATTCCAACATGTGCAAGAACAACAGATGTTGTGGTTCCATCCCCAGCTAAATCATTTGTCTTTTCCGCAGCTTGCCTTACCAACTTGGCCCCAATATTTTCAACTGGGTCCTCTAATTCAACCAATAAAAAGGCCAAAACCATAGCATTGAGATACATTTCATTACAATGTCAATAACAATAAAATTTGACTCAGCCATAACCCTTTCCTTTTATTGTTGTGAAAAGTTTTATGCATTACTCTAATGTGGCTAGTCCATAGGCCAAGTAGACCACTGGGTAACAAATATGTTTCCTTTCACCTTTGAGTTTTCAAATTATGCCTACCAAATCTAAGACATTTAAGAGGGGGAACTAATACAACGTTAAAAAGAAAACCAGAGCACACATCTACAAATTACCTCCTTAGCTACTTTCACACCATCATTAACTATTTTTGGAGAACCATGCTTGCTCTCCAAGACAACATTTTTCCCTTCGCCCCAAGGGTGACTCCAACAAGATCAGCAAGTTTGTTCACACCGCCTGCAAGAAAAATTGACAATGCTTTCAGTAAGTGTGCAATTGCATGCTAGACCATATGCCAAAACAACCTCCATGAAAAATTAAAATAACACATTAAAATGGAATATAAGTGGACAAGGAAAGATCCACCGCAGTGAAGTTTCACGTGCAGGTGACCTTCCTTTAAACATAATTTTTTCTCTGACCTATAATTTTTTTGTCACTGAGCCATCCTTGTTGAAGTACAACTCCTTTTCCATAGCTCTTGTATTAACTACCTTCTCTCTGTCGCGTAATCTCAGAGTCCCTCTTCTGCTTGAGCAATTAAAGGAAATGGGTGAAAAAACTAAAAGAGAAGACAATTGTCTGCCATAATTATCAAACATTGCACCCAACTTCTTCCCCTTTCCATTGTTACCCAATGAGGTAGATGTGGCAATTGTTGTCATACCGCCCAAAGTAGAGGCCATCTTCTCTTATGCTGAATATAGAATTACAAGATCTTCATATTAGTATGAACCTTAAAAAACATGACTCCCATTGCTAAAAACCACTTTTAAGTTGTAACAGTAAAACTAAACAACTATCGCAACTTTTGGCAACTTCTGGAGCATTAAGAGAGAAACAACCAAAGAGAAATAAAACCACAATCCTCATTTTAATGAGACCGGACTATATATTTGCATTAAGATAATAGAAAGAAATCACGACTATATTAAGGCTAGCACAAAACAATCTTTAACCAATGTCTCTCGCGGCCTTCAGGTTGCCATGCTAGAGGTTGCATATTTTTAATTTAAATTCTTGACCTCTCGTGCCCATCTATGAATGCATCCAATGGGATATCTACATCAAATTCTCCTTTATATCCCAAAAAAAAAATTCCCTACTACAAGAGCACCAGTATTGATGGATCACCCCACACCATCCCACCCACTAGAAACAGTGAAAAAGGAAACCCGAGAAACCTTCTGAAATATCTCAAGATGACTATATGGGTGGTTCTTATGAATCAACCAACCATTCAGAACATGCTCATCAATCCAAACCATGAGCATTATGTGACAATATTCAAGCAGGCACTGAATCGGATTTCTGAAGCTATGTTAGAGAAACCCTAAACTCTCACTGAAAATAGGTGAAATGTGGCACCACTCAGAGATTGACATATGCCAATTGGTACAAGTGGTAGACAATTGGCATGCTCAAACAACGAGGTGATGCAGGAATGACATGAGGGAGAAAATATCAGAAAAGCCCCAAATCTGGAGAACTAAAGCTCATCACCAACCTGAGATTGACAACTTCACATGATGTAACCTATGAAATTGTAAATGGAGAAATCATAGTAACAATAAAGTAACCTATGTAACAATAAATTCGGATTCATCCTGGGAGTGGTAATGGGAGAAATCATAGTGAACAACAGGAAACATGCAGAGTTGCTTATAATCAAATAGATGAAAAAACACATACAAAAAACCTAGATAATAATCATGAACAAGCTTAATATTGAATTATGAACTGTAAAGGAGCTTACAAAATGTGACATTACGAACCTGGTCAAGCACACAAGCAAAAATATCCTGGACATGACCCTGGTTGACAAGTTGTATTGCTCATGATGCAAGAGGATTTGTACCTGCACTGCCAAGTCAATCAAAATCCATCATTATCTATACAATAAATACAAGCAATTGATGTAGTATTTTTTACTCTAAGATGCATTCTTATGATAATGTTAGAACATATGTTGAAAATGTCAAAACATACCTGAATAAGCTCCTCTTCGTTTCAAGAACAATTTATTGGAGTCGCATGAACTTGGAACAAGCCTCCGACGATCTGAAAGAGTAGCAACTAAGTCAACAGTGACTTTTTTGTTGCTACGCTGGATCAAGGGAGGTTTGCTTCAAGATTAAATCACTCCAATAAATTATTCTCTACTAAACAGGGCCAACCACGTGAAGGTGGAAGCTCTTATGGCCCCTCCCCCCCCCTCACATCACTCTCAATTCCCCAATACCCAATCTATATTTCATTTTTTACTTTCACGAGCATAAAAAAAAATATTCAATAACTAATAAAAAAAAAAATTCAACAAAAAGTACGCAAGGAAACATTGCAATTAATGCTTGACATAAAAATAGTATGATAAATGAGTTTTTTATATAACGCAAAAAAATGTTCCAAGTATGGTAACGCTTGTCTTATAATAATACAATATTTTACATTGTCAAATTTTCTTTTTCTTCTTCCTATTTTTAAAGCTCCTAATTACATCATCAATATCATCGTGCTCTGCTCCTGTTTCGTGCCTTTCAACCCGCACTGCTGACCTAGTTGCGTATTCATGATGTCTGGGCTCATCCAGTGATGGGGCATCGCCTACAAAAACAGATAATATTAAATTTTAATTGTCAGTTTTTAAATATCATTGAACTAGTTCGGTAATATTAATAAAAAAAATTGCAATGATATTATTTACCTGGTGCACCAGTTGTCACCGCTGACCTAGTTGCGTAGTCACGATGTCTGGTCTCATCCAGTGACGGGGCATCGCCTACAAAAACAGATAATATTAAATTTTAATTGTCAGTTTTTAAATATCATTGAACTAGTTCGGTAATATTAATAAAAAATTGCAATGAGATTATTTACCTGGTGCACCAGTTGTCGCCGCTGACCTAGTTGCGTAGTCACGATGTCTGGTCTCATCCAGTGACGGGGCATCGCCTACAAAAACAGATAATATTAAATTTTAATTGTCGGTTTTTAAATATCATTGAACTAGTTCGGTAATATTAATAAAAAAAATTGCAATGAGATTATTTACCTGGTGCACCAGTTGTCGCCGTTGGGACTATTGCCCTGGCTTCCTCTCTGGTGGTAAGATCCTCAAGGGAAACATTCTCTGTCATTTAAACAAAAAACGTTATAAGGACAACCATAAAGGTATAATTAGAAAAAATTATAAGTGGAAATTAATTACCATCACGGCCCTCACTGATAGTAGCATTGTCGGCCTGGTCCCCACTACAATGATCAGGTTGCACATGAGGATCATCTACATCTGGCTCTAAAACTGGGTTATTTGCCTCATCGGTAGTGTTGCTCCCCTGATTTAAACAAAGTTGTTAGACATTAAATTTATGGACGAAAACAAAAATATTAAAAGGTTAATGTTTTACCTTATCAGGCATTGTAGATCTTGGGACCTGCCCCAAGCTTCTGCGACGTTCAACTACAGCTTGATAGCCAAAACGGAAAGCAATATTTTTATCTTCCTCTGTAGTTATTGTTCCAAAGTCATCACCCTACATTATATATGATTGTGTATTTTTAATCATATCTCATAGGATTACAAAAACGTTGGAAGGCGATACAATTAATTATAAGATGTTTAGCTACTTAATTACAATTCTTGCAGCTAATTTCAAGTAGCCACCCTGGCCGAGCTTGTGATGGTCCTTTTTCTCAATCCTAGCTTTGGTTGCCTTTGAGGTGTCAGGCAACCTAGCATCAAAAGATTGAAGTCAGATATGACGTAGCACACTTTTATTTTAGACATAAATAAAATTAAAGCTATTGAATTAAAGTTGTAATTTACCTTGCAGGTCCAGTTGGCATTTTTCATTCTTTCTTTGCCCTTTTCTCTTTTCCATCATGGATGAGTGCTCTCCACTCACTCTCTGAAACTGCAAGAGGACACTCATATCTAGGGTTAAATTTCAATTGCGTCCTATAGGTGTCCCTGGTATATTTCAAATATTTTCCGGCTACCTGAGCCACCGCTGTTCTATCAAATGTGCCGACCCCAAAAAGGGCTTCTAGATAATCTAGAAGTTCTTTCTTCAGGTTGGAATTCTGGGAATTCCACCCTGTACGTATGGTTGGGCCAAAAATTACCAACGCATGGCTCTCCAGAATCCTGTAGAACTCATTGTTTCCTACACAGAATAAAACCAAAAAAGAAGAAGATAGTATCATTAATTTAAAAATAAAAATCATGATAAATATGTTTTAGATAAAGTACATGAAATAGTTAAAATATTAAAATTTACCTAGGAGTTGTACATGCTTTATAGGGACACCTTCATCGTTCACCAACAATGTGCCATTAATGGTCCCTGTGGAGCTGACACGTGTAGCTCCAGGAAACACAATAATGTAGTTGGCCATATCAGCCTCATCATTGCCAACACGTTCAGCAGTTGGCTGGGTGTCAGCTTGGGCAGTGTGTGTTTCTTGGCTAGCACCTAAAGGAGTAGAAGGTGTACGAGAGGGTTGTTGGGCAATCTCTTGCCCTTGTGTCCCACTACCACCAACACCGGGTTCAGCAAATGCCAGAAAACGCTACATACAAAAGAATTTTTTGTTAGTTTAGTCAATGTAAAAATTAAAAATCAAACTATCACAATTCATCTCATGCAGAACAAAAAAAATATCCTTTTGACTTTTTATTATTACCTGATATCTTTCTAGCTGGCTCATAAGTTGTTTTATCTTCTCTTCTGTTTCAGGTGTTTGAGGCGCGTCTATCAAAGTATTAAATTCAGACCTTGCATCTCGTGCCTTTTTTCGCAACAAGAACACTGGAGATAGGGATGAAGAAAGCTCTTCCTCAAAGAGGGAATCATCAGGCGTACCATGGCTAGGTGTCTGCATATTTGAACAAAATTAATATTATTTTAATTATGTAAATAACTAAAATACCTGAAGATAGAGCAATGCTGGCACTTTACATGTTCTTCTGCTGGCCTCTTTCCGCGATCATTCCGTCTCGGGGTTTTTCCTGTACTGCCCTGATCAGTCTGCCACATTGCTATAAAATTATAAATGTAAAAACTTGAAAACAATATCTAACTTGAAAACACAAAATGAAAACTGAAATAATTTCTAATAAGACACCGGAAGACAGAGTTAGAGTTTCAAATATGCCTTGCATTGAATTCAGTCCTGGAAACATGTCATCGCACATTAAGGCACCCAAACATTCAATCCACGAATGATATATTTAAGTAGGCTTCTCCTATTCTGGGAAAACACCATACCTATAATGCATTCACTTGCATGTATAAAGGGAAAGGAAAACATGTTTTCATACAATGGTGACAAAGGAATCTTGGGGAAATGTATCTTCACTTTTTATTTATGTTGTTCACCCACACCACTCTCGTGTTTTCACTAATCCTGTTTTGTCATTTTTGGATTCAAATTAAGTTAAGGCCTTAAGTATTTTTTGACCTTTCGGTGTAGTTTTTATAAGTGGCATGTATGGATTTTCCATTAATTCTGCACTTTTTCTCTTCATGCACATGTTTCCCTGGAAATCAAATGCATGATTTAGTCCCATACATTTAACACGTTGTTGGATCAACTCCATAGGAAATATCATGTTTCCTATTCAATCAAAATTTATCTCAGTTAGGGTAGGTAGGAAGGTTTTCCCTTTGTATTAATAGGGCACTTCTAGCTTGCATTTTTATTATATCTTTCAAATTTAGTGTCGCTTCAATTAGGGCATGAATTTTTGCAACTTTCAAGGTGAGAATGAACAAAGACAAATTTTTGTGATGGATGACTGTATATGACTCCATGGCCAGAGGAAAAGACACTAATCTACTTCTTCAAATATCTATAGTTCTCATTCACCTCATACGGAGATGGTCCCCGATTTTGAGCCAAATGTTGCAGCAAAAAGTTCCCCCCCTCCATAATTTGATATTCAATGGAAATTTCTTAAATTGATGATGGGGCAAGATTATGGAACATTGGCACATACACATGTAATGGAATTCCAAGATCATGATATATGTTTGCATATGTTTATGGCAATGTTCCACCAAGTCCCCTGGAGGTGGGAGCGAGGGGACGAGGGAGCGCGGGAGCGGCCTATGCAAAAGCTCCCTACCAATTTTCAGGAAACGTGGGGGGACGTCGGGGTCATAAAAATTATAAAATTTAATATTTAAATGTAACTATATTTTTGCAAGGAATGTATATACAGTCATCATACACTTGCATCATGAAAGATAAATCATAAATGATAAAATTACAAATCGATGAATGATGAATCATACAATTGAAACAAATTTAAAAGTTAAAAGTTAAAACATACATCATACAATCATGCATGTAAGTTTGTAAGTTTGTAACTATATAATCATTAATGTAACTAATAACAATGTACAATGAAAATAAAGTTTAAGATATCATATGACATATTATATCAAGATTCAAAATAGAGTTTAAACTGAAGTTTACAACTCAAGTCTGAAACATAAAACTAAAACGCAAATAAGTTATGTCTAAATTATAAAACATAACATATGAATATCAAATGATATCATCATAATGATAAATGAGCATAAATGCTCAAGTTAATGACCCATTAGTCTCTGCATCCAACTTCTGCACAAATATATCAGGATCAACCATGTCACCATCTGAATCAGAATCACTTGGATTCTCAAATATGCTAAGTGGCACATCAACTTTTGACACGAAACCATAAACTAAAAGGGGCGGTGAGGGGACGTGAGGGGGCGTGAAGGGGGGTGTGAGGGGGCGTGAGGGGGCGTGAAAGGGGGTGTGAGGGGGCGTGAATGGGCGTGAGGGAAACGTCCCCTAGAAGTCCCCAAGACCCCGGAGCATGAGGGGGCGAGGAATCTAGACCCCTAGGTGGGGGGGCGAGACCCCGTGTAACACTGGTTTATGGAGGTGGTGGAGCAAAAAAGAGCTCAAATAGAGCTGAAATTTTTCACATAAAAAGGACTGTGGGCTTGACTAATGGTTCCATTTAAAAATGATATCTAGACAGAGAATAAGTGTAGCATGCAAACATGCATTGAAAATCCATCTGAGTTTGCATTGTATTACTTATGATGGATTCAAATTTCGGTTTCAAAATGCCAGGTTATGGCATGATTTTTTCGAGAAACCCTTAGTTGGATTCTCATGTTGGTTTAATTTATATTTTAAGTTTGTTTTGCAGTGTTTGGGTGATAGTAACTCATGAACTAGGTTACCAATGTGTAACAATCATATTTCAAGAATAAAGTTGTGATTTTTTTATATTATTATTATTATCTATTAGCTATGAGTATTGACACCTAATGCCTAGAATTTTGACATCTTGATAGCATGGATAATTTCGAAAATGTTTCTAGCAATGTTAACATAATAACTATCATTACGTGTCTTCACTTTTGTCACCATAATAGACCTGTGATATGGACTCATCACACAACTTCATATGCTATGTCCCAACAAGTTCAAACTCGTTGAACCTACCTCATAGTGTGGTTATTAAGGACAAGTTGCTTGGTATATAACTCGATAGCATAGACCGCGTTGTAGTTCTAAAAAGAATCCTCAAGTGTCAAAAAAACTTCACAATATGTTCTACTATAAAGCCTTTTGGGATACCTGAAATAATATATGTATCATCGATGACTTTTAAAGTATGACAAGATCCAGAGGGAAAGGAAATCAATGGAAGAGTGATCCACCAATGAGAACCTAGAATTTAGCATCAGATGAGTTAGAGTTTAGGAAATTGAAACCCTATAATTTTAATTAGTGATGAAGGACATCACATAGGTAATTATATTTTCATGTAGAATAATCTGTTAATTCAAATTTAAACTACATAATATGAAAGGCATACCACAAATTTTTCCACGTAAGTCCAAACAACCTATAAAAAGGGAAAACCTTCTTTTTCCATGGGAAATAATTTACCTTTCCTTTTTCAAGACAATATAAATCACAAAAAATATGTCAAAAAAAATATGAACTATACTGCACACATTCTTGGATAATGTGAAAGTGGAAAAGGAATACCCTACAAAAGTGATGCACACATGTACATTTGAAAACTAATAGATTTTTGTAGTTGAAATGCAATTCTTGTTTTCATTTAAATGTAGGGTTTTTAAAGCAGGGAGAAATAATGGCTGCCAAATTAATAAGTGTTTCTTTGGGAAAAATTTAAATCTTGTATTGGGTGATGAAGATAATAGAGGGTATTGAATCTTGATTCCTGACATCTAGAGAGAACCCTACAGCCTAACACAATCCAATGGAATTGACCAAAAAAACCCAAATAGAGTCAACCCTACTATAGGAGGAAGGGCTTGCAGTAAGAACTTACCATTTTGCAAGAGCTGAGGGCGAATGCTATTCTGCAAGAGCTGAGGGCGAACGCTGAGGGCGAATGCTGAGGGCAAATGCTATTCTGCAAGAGCTAAGGGCGAATGCAGGGCGAATGTTGTTCTGAAAGAGCTGAGGGCGAATCCAGGGTGAATGCTGTTCTGCAAGAGCTCAGGGTGAATGCTGTTCTGCAAGAGCTCAGGGCGAATGCTGAGGGCGAATGTTGTTTTGCAAGCGCTGAGGGCGAATGCTAAGGGCGAATGTTGTTCTGCAAGAGTGGAGGGAGAATGCGCGCATGATATCAGACGTTAATGTAGCACACATGTACATTTGAACACTAATAGATTTTTGTAGTTGAAATTCAATGCTTGTTTTCATTTAAATGTAGGGTTTTTAAAGTAGGGAGAAATAATGGCTGCCAAATTAATAAGCGTTTATTTGGGAAAAATTTAAATCTTGTATTGGGTGATGAAGATAATAGAGGGTATTGAATCTTGATTCTTGACATCTAGAGAGAACCCTACAGCCTAACACAATCCAATGGAATTGACCAAAAAACCCAAATAGAGTCAACCCTACTATAGGAGGAAGGGCCTGCAGTAAGAACTTACCATTTTGCAAGAGCTGAGGGTGAATGTTGTTCTGCAAGAGCTGAGGGCAAACATTGAGGGCGAATGCTGAGGGCAAATGCTGTTCTGCAAGATCTGAGCGCGAAAGCTGAGGGTAAATGTTGTTCTGCAAGAGCTGAGGGTGAATTCTGTTCTGCAAGAGCGGAGGGCGAATGCGTGCGTCATATCAGACGTTAATGTAGCTATTGCGACGGATACGAAACAATAAAATCATTTTTATGTAGCGCGCATATAAGTTTCGAATTTTTATGTAGCGCACATATAAGTTTCGTATTTTTATGTGGTGCGCATATAAGTGTCGTTATACCGACGACAGAAAAAGCGTCGCTATTGCGACGGGTACCTAAACGTCGCAATGGCAACACCTAGACATTGTGTCGCACTTGCGACGATTGGAGTCGTCTCAATAGCGACGCTTTGGGCCATAGTGTCGCAATTGCGACGTCTTCCTCCAAACGTCGAAATTGTGACACTTTTCTAAGTGTCGGTATTGCGACATGTTTCTATAAACGTCGGTATAGCGACGGTTTCGGGCGGGATGGAAAAAATTTGGGGAAATTTCCGACATTTGGTCAAAAGCGTCGGAACCAAGTGTCAGAATTTCCGCCAAATGTAGTAGTGACATAATCCTTAGTTTATAGGGATAATGTTATACACCTAATCCTTTGAAATTTGATAAATTGTAAATATCTAGATAGAAAAATCTACAATAAGAAGAGACATCACACAGACACACACACATATATATAATTTCCCTCTCAATGTTGCATTTCTCTCTAATACTCCAAATCAATAAAGGAAAATGATCTGAATCCCTGGTTGGAGACTAATAACAACACCTTCTTTTGTAATTAATGTCTATAATTTAATTCATGATAGAGATAAAGTGCACCAAAACAAGAAGGTAGAGATGTCATATATTTTTTTCCCTTAATAACTAGAGAATCCTAGGTTTCATCTAATACTTAGTGCAATTAGGAAAATATAGGATAATAACAAAGAAATAGAGCACCATATGGCACGGCCAAAATGTGCCCCTCACCACTAAATCATCTTATCTATAAGAGCCCTTATTTTTTTAATAATAATTTTCTAACCATAATTTGGTATTTCAATCCACATCATACAAAAGTAATGTGAGAATGAAACACCGACTACATTGTTGAAGGGCATCATGTCTCTAACTTAAATGAATTCCATTTTATCAAAATTGTTGATTGATCCTCATTTTCAAAGCATTCTTCATGTGGGTTATTGACCATATGTTTCACGTGTTTCTTTTTTTTTCAAAGAAATATCCACCTCCCACAAAAACATGAGAAAAGACTTAAACAAGAGTTTGAATCAAACAAAGAAAGATGTTGCAACCATTTAAATTTTTTATTACATTTGATTTGTTGGTCCCGAAGATCCTAGATTCAAGTCCTCCCTACGTGAAAAATGTAATCCAAGGAGAACAAAAGTGAACAGCGAAATATACACACAAAAAAAGGTGTATATTACATTCGATTAGATTATTTTCAATAAAAGTGTGAGAACTCCACTTGAGTGATATTTCGTTGGTTGTGCTTGAAGAAACCGTAAATGTAAGGCAACTATTGATAATGCTTTTTCCCTTTTTTTCTTACAAAGACGATTTCATGGCTTCTACCACTATGTGTTCATTTTCCTTAAAGCACGGGAATATATTGTTATATCAATTAAAAGGAGATTATTCTAAGAAGAGTGCATTGAGAAGAAGACTGGTTGGTCAATGAATTCTAAACATTAAAATAAGAAAATAAACTAATTGAAAGTATTAGTTGTGAAAAACCACCACTATGTGTTCATTTTCCTTAAAGCATGGGATTCTATTGTTATGTCAATTAAATGAGATTATTGTCTTAAGAGTGAATTAAGAATAAGAGTTGTTGGTCAACAAATTCTAAACATCAAAATAATAAAAAAAGGAATTTAAAGTGTTAATTGTGATAAACCACTATTGTGTGCTCATTTTCCTTAGAACATGGGGTCTACTATTGCGTAAATTATAATGAGATTATTGTAAGAAAAGTGCACTGAGAAGAAATTTTTTTCTTCAAAGAACTTTAAAAATTAAAATAAGAAAACAAGCTAATTAAAAGTATTAATTGTGAGAAATAAAGATTTTATTGTATTAATGGTGAGAAATGAAGATTTTATTGTGATGTTGGTTGTTTGAAGTTGTACTATGTAGTGTCTGTCAGTCCAAATTGAGTTAAAAAATAAGTATTATTTTTTGTGTGTGGTTGGTAATATGTATGTTGCATATTTAACTTTATTTGTAAATCAATTTTAACATATTAAAAATTTAAGCAACACTATAAGGCATGAGTATTTGTAACAATTTCTTTTGCATCAATCTCTAAACATAACATACAATACTCTATTTTTTAAAGCATAATCACTAATAAACTTATAAAATTTTTATAGAAACACATTTGAAAATGTATAGAACTAATATACATCATAATATTTACCTTGTGTAAGATTGATCATTTTTTGAGCTTCAACAACTACATTTAGTATGTGGTTTTGCGCAAAGCTATGCCTCAAGCTCCTAAGCCAAATTTCCCTTTTTCAAAAATTTATGAGTATTTTTTCCTCTTCATTCGGGCATAATCATTATTGTCTTACAAGGCATTTAAGGGAAGCTATATATGGAGTATAATGATGAGGAAAAAGTTGACATTATCCCTAATAACATTGGTCAGTTTATTGACAAGGAAAATTTTATTACGAAAACATGCATAAATGCTAGTTTATTATTAAATTTGTCAAGTAACAAAAGTTAGAAATTTGAAAAATTATGTCCAGAAGGTAAAGTTCAAAGAAAAATGCATTGTGAAATTTACAAAAGCACATATATGACTTTCTATTCTTATATAGAGAAGTTAAAGTATACAATGTTGAAACATGTTTTCAATGTTACTTCAAGCTTGAAAAAGTGTTTGGAGAAAAATAGGGTATGATCCCTCTTGCCATTTATCCCTAGCTTTAACTAAAATATTATTTTTCTTGAGGTTGTGGTCCTAAGTTGATATCCATCTCAAAAACTAGTATATGTTGCTAAGAAAACATCCATGATATTGTAATTCTTTGGCTTCTCCCATTACTTTTTTTTGGCCTTCTTATAAAGCTAATACATGTAATTGATAGTTCCTAAGTAAAACTACAAATAGTAATACTATAAATATAAATAAAATAGGAATATTGGTGTCTTCCTTTTCCTTTGTGTGAATTTCCAATGAATCCATCTCCATGTTATACACTTAATCCTCAAGAATTTGGTATATTGTAAATATTTAAAATAGGAGAAATACGAAGAGCTAAAAAAGGAAGAGACATCATACCTTTGGAATATGAAACAAAGAGTCACAATACTTTATATGCATATATGTATATGAATTTTTTTAATTAATCAAATGCAGCGAAGTGTGGAGTTAATTTTATTCCATCAATGGTATCATGGCTAGGATGTAACTCCAAAAAAAATTCATTACCTATTGGTCTATCTCTAGCAAATTCTGCAAGTTTATCCTTCTATCAATATTTTTTACAATTTTAACCTCTGAGATACGTTGATACCTAATCTCAAGTATTCCTTCTTCCACGGTTGTTTCTATGCTTAATGGAAGAAACCGTAACAAACATTTACCTTTCATTTTCCTTTATGCTCCACTTATCCAAACTCAATCCTCTAGTATCATGCATATGTTTCCTCTACTTGGTCGCCTTATGCCAATTTTTAGATTCTAGAAACCCTAAAGGCATGTTCAACATTGAGATATTTTCTCTTTAACTTCATAATTTCTCTCCTATCCCATGAAATGAGGCAAAGGAAGGGTTATTGAAAATTTGGTTGAGGTAAAACCCAAAGCTCCTTAAAGGATAAATTGGATCATTAAGAAGAATAGGAAAACCACCAAACCATCAAGATAGATTTTTGTAGTTTGGTGGCTTTGTATATCATCTTCAATCAACAAAACACTTTGAATCATAAATGTGTGTCATGCCCATTTTAATGATTGGAGTGTATATTAATACACCAAATTCAGAACCTCCAAACCCTTAACTTAACATGACTAGAGATATGGCATGCAGTCTCCTAGTTTAGAAGCAAATGCCATTGCATGTGGATTAGTTACCATTGGATATATTGGGTTAGGCCCCTCCTCATATGCACTCTAGATGGAATTGTTTACATGTTGTTTATGAAGGTATAACTTCTCCATAACAAACCTAATTTGAATCGGTGCCCTCACATGATTATTAAACTCGATACAAAATATTGTGTATAAAAGTGTTTTTTATAAGGCTACATGCTTTTGTTGTGGGATTGTGTCTTAGAATTGCCATTGGCTAAACCATCGCTATGAGTTAGGCTCATTTTTTATGATTGAGTTTGTGGAATTATTTTTGAACTAGAAACCCATGCCCCTATTTTATTTCTAATTTACAAAGAAAAAACAATGTATTTGATTTTTCTTATGGAAGATGTGTTAGCTCATATCTATTTTTTTGTGGTGCTGATTGACAAATAAAACTACCAAGAATGGGATAGAAATATTAAAAATACATTGCTCTATAATGGTTTATGATATTGGATATGTGAAGGAGAATTTGAAGAAGAAGTTGAAAGAAAAGTGAAACATGTAGAAAATCTCTAACAAATCTATAATACCATGTAGAAATTATATCAATTGATTCAATCCGATCATGCAATGTACTAAAGAAAGATATTGAATCCTTCTACAATATTTTCGGAATATAAACACAATTGCTCAATCACATGCAAGTAAGAGAAAGAAGTAAATCAATACAAAACACCAGTTATTCCTACGAAAAGAAACTGCTTAAAAACCCTCCATATTTATTGTATAATAAACCACAGAACCATGAAACAATACAATGTATTTGTGATCACCACAACCTCATACACTATACCAATTGTTTCACACTGATCTAGGAAAAATTGGACAAGCACATAGCCAATTATCAGCCTACCCTACTTACGCAATCTCTAGAGAATTAAACCCCTATTAAATAGGAAATTGAGCCTTTCTTGATTGCGCAATCCATCATGGGCTTCCCATGGTTTTATAACTGCACCTGGGTAGTTTGCATAATACATTAGCATGCATGCAGCTATAAATAGTGAATCAATTATTGTGAGTTAATTGATCCCACCCACACTACACTAGTACTACAACTACAATTGGACCCTATTAATAATAGAATCACTCCACATGCCTATCCTTAGACCCTCAACTCGAAATTCTTGAGCTAACTAATTCTATCACACTTAGTTAACTATTACAAGTTGTTATGAGATAACATTACAAATAATTTTCTAATTTATTTAATAAATTGGTTTGCACACTAATGTATCGCTAGGACCCATCACTGTGTGACCTGTGATCCCATACTAGTGTGTGTGTGTGTATGTGTTGCATTTCTTGTTGAATTTCAACACTCCCTGTCAACAAGAAAGGGATTATTTGCTACCCCAATCCTACCTCTGTGGTATTAAAATTTTCTCTTCGCAAGCACCTTCATCAAGATATTTGCATCCTAGTCCTCCATGGGAATGTACTGCAACAACATAATGTGCCTTTGAACACAATCTCTGAGATGGTGGTACCGGATTTCAATATGCTTGGACATGTCATAGAATATTGGATTAACCACGAGTTTTATGCAACACTGGTTATCACAATGTATCACCGTCGGATCCATCTAATTACTGAATAAACCAACAAGTATCTTACTCATCTAGATGGCCTCACATGCAGCCTGACTAGCTGCCATGTACTCTGCCTTGGATGAACTGAGTGAAACTGATCTCTACTTCCTACTGTACCAAGAAACTACTGTTAATCCTATGTTGAAGATGCCCTTTGATGTTCTCTTCCTATATGATAGACTACCTACCAAATCTGAATCGATGAAGCCTTGAAGATTCACTCCCTCTATTCATCTGTACCATAATCCATACTCTGTAGTGCCCCTGCGATATCTCAACACATGCTTCCCCGCCTTCCAAAAGAGCTTGGTAGGCTTAACCATAGCTTGAATACGTTGGTTAACTATGTAGCATTTGTCTGGTCATGTGTTCACCAAATACATAAGTGAACCCACAAGCTGCCTGTAAATAGTAGCATCCACTACCTCACTTGTAGTAGCATCCTCCTTCCTCCAGTTACTTGCAAGAGGAATCTCCATGGGTTTTTTTCCCTCCATGTGGAACTTCCTCAAAATATCCTTGGCATACTTGCCATGCGATACAAATAGCTCCCCATCTCTTTGCCATATTTCCAAGCCTAGGAAATAATGCAAGAGCCCCATGTCCTTCATCTCAAAATCTCTTGCAAGATCCTCTTTGCAAGAAGTTATGATATGCTCATCACCTGTCAGTATAAGATCATCTACATAAAGTTCAATAATCAAAATCTTACCATCAACCACAATATGATATAGGTTCGCATTCTCTTCACTCTTTCTGAAGCCCAAACCGATGAAATAGTTATCAATCCTGGTGTACCAAGCACGAAGTGTTTTATTCAGCCCATACAATTCTCTCTTGAGTCTGCACACATGCGACCCCTTGTCAAAGGTCTCAAAACCTTCTGCTTTCTCAATGTACACTTCTTCCTTAATAACTCTATTGAGAAAGGTTGTCTTTGCGTCCATATGATGTATTTTCCATCCCATCACTGAGAGTGCAAGGATAGATCTAATCAATGAATACCTTGCAATCGGTGTAAATTTTCCTCATAGTCAATCCCCTCTACCTGTGAGAATCCTCGGGCCATAAATCTAGCCTCGTATTTCTCCACACTCCCATTTGATGCCTACTTCTCCTTATAGATCCACCTGGATCCAACCACTGACTTCCCCACTGGTCTTGGAATCACTTCCCATGCACTATTTTTGATAATGGAGTCGTACTCTTCAACCATGGCATCAACCCATGTTGGTTTTTGCACTGATTCGTCAAATGAAGATGGTTATATCACAATACACTTTCTCATAAGAGCCATGTATCCAGTGTACCTGTTTGGGTATCTTCTCTGTGTGCGTTGTGATGTAGGTGCTCCTACATGCTCTATCGCAC